>CM053783.1:159984752-160584752 GCA_028749045.1 Cupressus sempervirens
AATCTAGTCATCGACAGAAAATCAGCATCTACAGAGATTGTCATCTATGCTGATCAACATCTATATGGATCAACGTCTTCACGGATCGACATCTGCTCAAATCAATGTCTACACAAATTGGCATCTACACTGATTAGTGTTTGTGCTGATTTGGACAAATTAGTGGAGGTCAAGGTAGGATGCCCCATTTTTGGGATGGTTGAGGCTAAAGAGACTGACCTTGTACATGTCTATGCTACAGGAGGAGACAGTGGTTTTCAGGTTACGAGGGCACTATCCTTTGACCATGGTGCTAGAGGAATGACTAATAGAGGTGGACTAGGGGCACATCCATTTGTGCAAGTTGGACCATGTTCACAAGTGGTTAGACTTGAGAGCACACTTAGTGCAACTATTAGCGCTCATCAAGCGATGACACACCTCTACTAGGAGCTTCCATCTGCCTATGGGAGAGGCAACAATCACATTGTTGGATGTGTGACATATTTTGTGAGTGCTAATTTAGGGGGTATATCTGGTATGTGTTGGAGGGGTTAGATCCATTTTTGTGAGAGTGCTTTGGCAAGTGATAGTAGAGACTACCGATCCAACAATTATGGCTGACATGGAGAGGAGCCTTGGAGTAGTGACTACCCAAACTAGTGGTGTATCTAGCATAACTGATCTGGAAAATGCTACCAAACTATGTTGGGCATGGCTTTCCTATTGGTTAGGCATAGGTGTTGAGCACCCTATTATAGGATGATGGTGAGGTATACTAGACTATCCTGGTAGAGCTCTATCATGATCTACACATGTGTTCATATAGGACACTAAGGACCATGGGACCTAAACTAACACTACTGATGATATGGTCTTGGGAGCACATTAGAGTGACACCATTGATCACCAGACGGAAGACCAAACATCTCAGTGAGTCATTTTCCTATAGATATTGGCCACCCATTCAGTACACCTCCACAGAGTCTGTGGGATTTTGGCAGTAGTGTTCGGATGAGATCATCATATTCAATTGGACTCTATATGATGGGGTAGAGAAATGGGGTGCAGTTTTGGTAGTTAGCAAGGAGGATGACTCTAAAGACTAGATGTACCTACCATACACATAGACTGACTACTGGCTGATTGGATGCTTGATGCATGTCATCATGCAATATATGCCCTCTAGGGTGTGGCAACAGTTTGGGAGAGTTTAGGATGTTGTGCTAGATAGATTTTTGTACCTTGTCATGTCTTCAGAGTATGGAAGTTTATGGGGTAACAGGACCAACCTTTGGTTGGCTTAGATTTTATGGGTTTCGATGGCACTAGTTCCTTGGGTACATGGGCAAGATTGAGGAGATGCAGGGGTGACACCAGCTTATGTGCAGTGGTGGGCAGAACATCAGTAGGTTAGATTGACAATGCTTGAGGCACCTCCTCTGGTAGAGTAGGCACATAGGGATGAGGATGGAGTAGGGGATGGAGGGTAGGCAGTGATGATGCCACCACCAACATAGGGTGCACAACAGGGACCGCATGGGCGTAGAGCCTGTGCGAGGAGAGGTCCAGTGCCAGTACCAATGCAGGCACCAGCACAGGCACTAGTACAAGGGCCACATATGCAAGTATAGGTATAGGGATAGGGATAGGGGTAAGAAAAGTACTTAGACATAGTTAGGGCTTAACAAGATAGTCTCTATGTAGAGATAGCTCAACTACAGAGTGTAGCACAAATAGAGTAGGCACAAGCTGACAGTGCATAGTAGGCCTTAGCAGTCGTACAGGTAGAGCTGCATATGTAGAGGGAAAGAGTGGATAGTGCATAGGAGGCTTTAGCAGCCTTACAAGCACAGGTGGATGCCAGGGAGTTCACTAATATGGAGGTCCATGTAGATGTTGAGGAGCTCACAAAGCTAGAGAGACTCCGAGGAGAGGTGGCCACACTATGCACTGAGTGAGACACCCATTAGGTGCAGCTGGACGAGTACCATAGGTAGAGGGACATGGCCAAATAGATGCTTCAGCTTGAGGTGGCCATCATAGTCATGCAAGAGGCCATTTTAGCTAGCCAAGTAGAGGTATGGGCCATATGAGAGGTGGCCTATTATAGGTCACTATATCATGAGGTCATGCCTATTGATCAACAATAGCTAGATTTCTAGAGAGGCTCAAGTTCATGGACTACAGGGGGTAGGGCTAGATTAGAGTATTCTATTGGACAACACAGATCTCCATGAGGGGGTGACATAGTGGGGGTTGGGCCCTCATAGCCAGTGGCTTGATTTTGTATAGCGATTAGTTTTGATAGATATGTGTAGATGCAGCGAGTTTTTGATGATTCATTTGTACTACATTATACTACATGATTTTATATACAGACTGTACAGATATTATTTTGATATATACATGACATGATTTGAAGGCCTTATGTGTGTATGGGTTACATGATACATATGATATCTATGATGTGGATACTGACACGTGTGATGCAAGTTTGCTGGTAATTATGAGATGTATGCATTGTGTTATTCTACATGTATCGATGCATTTATGAGATGTTTTTATGATGTATATGCCCATAGATGTGATGTTTAGAATGGATGCATGTAATGGATTAATATAATGAACTAATGGTACAATCTAACTAAATGAACAAAATGGCTAATGAAATGTATCCTAATAAGAAACTAGTGAATGCAACCTAAAATGTAAATGAATGAACCTAAGGAATGATTATCTATCAAAACTCTTCACTTGTAGAAACCAAGTAGCGTAGCATAGGAGGGGGGACATAAACATGACCCTTTGTCTCAAGCATGGCTTAATGACACCCTATACTACATGAATCCTAACTACATGATATCAAGTGATTTAGTTGTGTTTATATGGAAGAGCACATCCTAGTTTAATTTTACAAACAAGTTTATGCATTATATGCTATAGAAGCATAAATGACAACTCTTTTATGTAGACTAGAGACTTTAAAACAATAGGTGTATTTTACATAGTCATGATGGAACAAATGTCATATACATGCTAGAGAGGTCTAGGTACACCCAAAGTCTTTTTAGGGATCTTTGGTGGAACATGTACTAACTCGTTGCCCCTAGTGCGCAATGCATTAACATAACCTGAAACTGACACATATGTATTAAAGCCTCAAAAATAGATCATACCACAAACAATATGTGTAGTCAATGAGAGCCATTCAGGTATGACGAAAATATGGAAGATCAAGGCACACTATAAAAGGGTTCCACTAACACACAAAATGAAATTAGCCAAAAAGAGACCTCATGACCAAGTAGTCATTCAATCCAGAGTTCCTACCAAGAACCTTAGGTCTAGAAGTGAATGTCGTAATGCCACCTATAGGAAGGATTCATCCTATGATTTTTTTTTTTGTTTTTTGTCAATTAGTGTAAATCATTTGTTTGTTTTGGCAAGGGCTATGAAAAGAACAAGTTTCTCGAGTTGTTAAGTCTCAAAGGTGATTTTGTTCAAGTCCTATTGTTGTCACTGTTGTGGAAAAAGCTTAGTGTGATGGGATTTGCACAAGAATTTGATGGGAAAATGCCTTGTAGACTAGAGGTCTTTAAAAAGATGGAAGTGAAGCCAAGCCTTGCAGATAAAAGGTCCTTTTTTTTTAATGCATGAAAAGCATAAGCTAGATAGGACTTTGCACAAACAGGAAGACGAAATGGTGGAATGGAGTGAAGTGAAACGAGCCTTATAGATAATGGATCAAAATACTTTTTTCAGGAACTTTTCTTGTTTTTAGTCTTTTTTAAGGAACATTTTATGATTTTTTTTGGATTTTTCTAATTTTTCTAATTTTTTTTGGATTTTTGCAGGACTATAAACACTATACAAGAACTTGGAAAACTCAAGCATAGAAGCACTTGAGATGTTGGTTATTTATAGGCTCAGGGAGTAGATCTCCCTCTGGAGTGGCAATCTGATATGCCACAAAACCATATTTGGTTGTAATGATAAATAGACCAAGCCAATTAGCCTCAAATTTTCCTTTCTTTTCATGGTTCTAGAGATTCTTCAAGTTATGCTGCAAAACTAAGTCACTCACCTCAAATTCTTGTGGCTTGAATTTTTTGTGATACTCAAGCTAAAGGTGATTTTGATACACATAGAGGTGGTTTAGGGAATTAAAGCAAGAAACTCTATATTCTTCTTCAGAGATCATATTCTTGAGAGAGATTCTGAGGGAAGGGAGCTCAATTTGATGGGTAAGACAGCCTCAGAACGATAAACAAGGGAAAATGGGGTAGCTCTTGTGGGGGTATAGATGGAGGTATGGTAGGCCCAAAGGGCAGGAGCAAGATGGAGGTGCCAATCATGGCCAACTACATCAATGGTTTTCTTTAGGATTTTCAAAATGGTTTTATTAGTAGCTTTAGCTTGGCCATTGCCTTGGCAGTAATATTTGGTGGAAAAATGCTGGGTGATTCTAAATTTCCTATAGAATGTAGCAACTTCTTGATTTTTAAAAGGAATTCCATTATTAGTCATGATGTCTTCAGGTATGTTGAAATGATAGATAATGTAGCTCAAGATGAACTTCAAAATCTATTTTCCAGTGATGTATGTTAATGGAATAGCTTCGACCCACTTTGTGAAGTACTCAGTAGTGGCAATAATATACTTGTGGCCATTTGAGGAATTTGGGTATACTTGACCAACAAGATCAAATCCCCAATGAGAAAAGGGCCATGGAGTGATGGTGGGTTGGAGGTCTTGGGTGGGAGTGTGTATCAAATCACCATGCTACTGATAAGGAACACATCTCTTTACAAAATGATAGGCATCTGCTTCCATAGTAGGCCAATAATAACCCATTCTAAGAAGCTTGTTTGCTAATGTAAGGCCACTAGAATGGGCACCAAAAATCCCTTGGTGTACCTCTTCTAACATCATTCTAGCTTCATCTGAATTAAGACATCAGGGGAGGGTTCCATCAAAATGTTTTCGAAAAAGTGTGTCACCTAGGATGGTATATCACGTAGTGTGACAGATGAAGGTCTTACTTTAATTCGGAGTGAGGGCTATGGGAATGGTTTTGTGACATAAATAGGCAAAAATTTTAACATACCATGGAGACTTAGGACTAACAATCTCACACACCAACTCTAAATCGGTTTGCTCATAAGAAAGAGTAAAAAGATTCTCAACAAGAAACTCACATTTAGGACTATATTTTGGCATGGAAATCATGGAGGCATAGCCATAACATCTGCTAATTTTTTATTAGCCCTTGGTATCTGGTGAAAAACTAGCTCTATGAAGTGTTATTTAAGATCTTCAACTATCCTATGGTATGGCAACAACTTCTCATCCTTTGTGTGGTATTCATCTGTAACTTGTTTAATGACCAATTATGAGTCTCTAAAGACAAGAAGGTTTTTGATATTACATCTGATAGCTTGATGCAACCCTGTGACTAGAACTTTATACTCAGCTATATTGTTTTTGCAAGGGAATGATATCTTATAAGACTTAGGAATGAGGTCTCCTTGTAGTGTAACAAACAAAATTCCTACCCCTGATCCCTTTTGTGTGAAGGAACCATCAAAGAATAACTTCCAAGGTGTAGTAGGGGTAACAGTCATAATAGTGTCATCTAGAAAATTTGCTACTATGGGATGGTCTCCTGGAAGAGGGGCGTCAGCAAGCTAATTTTTAATTACTTGTCCCTTAATGGCCTTGCATTCCTTATAAACAATGTTGAACTCACTCAAAATCAAGACCCATTTTGCAACTCGACTAGTAAGGGAGGTTTTTGATAGCAAATATTTGAGTGGATCTATCTTGGAAATGAGATGTGTAGTATGATTAAGCATGTAATGGTGTAGCTTCTACATGCAAAAGAATACAACCAAACAAGACCTCTTGATAGTAGTGTAATTCAACTCATAACCAACTAGTGTTTGACTGAGATAATATACAGCCTGCTCATTACCATTGTCATCTAGTTGTGCCAAAAGGGCCCCTAAGGCAACTGAAGTGGCTAAAATGTATAAGATCAATGGTCTTCCTACAATTGGAAGGACTAGAACTGGAGGATTAGCCAAGTATGCCTTAATTTGTTCAAATGCTTTCTAACATAGACAATCCCACTAAAACTTAGTGTCCTTACAAAGAAAATGTTGAAGAGGATGGACCTTTTCTACTAACTAGGCTATAAATCATTTGATAGACTGTAACTTTCCTTGAAAATTGAAAAGTTGTTTTAATGTGGTAGGTGGAGGCATTTCCATGATGGCTTTGACTTTGGCAGGATCTACCTCAATACCTCTTCTTGACACAATGTAGCCTAACAACTTGCCTAATTTGACCCCAAATACACATTTCTTAGGATTTAGGTGCACTTTATATTTCTCCAATCTTTCAAAAATGGTGGTGAGTGCATCAATGTGGGACTCACATGTCTTTGATTTTCCTAGGATGTCATCAACATAGTCCTCCATTATGGCATGTAGAATATCATGGAATATTGTGGTCATTGTATGTTGATAAGTGGTACTAGCATTTTTCAAGGCAAAAGGCATGACTTGATAACAAAAGGTTCCGCATGGGCTAGTAAATGCCATTTTATGTTGATCTTCTTCTATAATTTTGATTTGGTTATAACCAGAGAAACCATCCATCAAAGACAACATCTCGTCTCTAGCAGTCAAATCCACTGTGATGTCTATGTTAGGAAGTGAAAAATCATCCTTAAGACATGTGAGATTTAAATCTCAAAAATTTGAAAAAACATAGATGCCCCTAGATGCTTTACCTATAGGAAAAATGTTGGAGACCCATTCAGGATAATTAATAGGGTAGATGAACTTTGCCTCTAACATTTTTTACAACTTTGCTTTTACTAAAAGTGCTACCTTAGGATGCATTTTGTGCAACTTTTGCTTCATTGGTTAAATTTTGGGAGCTACTATCAAGTGATGCACAACCAAATCCATGTCTAAACTAGGCATATCTCTATATGTCCATGCAAAATTGATTTTACCCTTTTTCAAAAATTAAGTCATTGCCTTTTGCTCTTTAGGACTTAGGGTAGCTACAATGTAGGTGATTTGTGGATTATCATTTGTACCCAAGCTGACTAGAATTAAGTCCTTATTCAAAATAGATGACTTTTATGGTGGTAAAGATCTGAATGGCAAGTCAACTTCTCCCTCTTTTGGTGCCTCTAGGAGGTTTTCACCAGAAGATGTGTCCTTTATTTTATCTTTTTCTTCATCCAAAAGTGCCCGAGAAGAGTTTTCACTAGAGGATGTTTCTTTTATTTTTCCATTTTTATTTTGGTTTTCACTTTTGTGACTAAGAGAGTTGACTTGGCTACCAAAGTAGGCTTCCTCATTATATTGGATCTCATTTTTGTAATCTTGGAGATTCTTAAGGCCAAAGAGTGTCATCACTGCCTCATCAGACGTACAGATATCAAGAGCTGGTGGTGTGTCCTGAAGGTCCTAGTCTATCATGTCAAGGTTGGTGAGAGGTAGGTCAGTGGATGAAAGGTAGGCTATGGTAATGGCATGAAAATTGTTATCTTGGTCATCCTCAATGTATTGTAAAGGTATTTCGAAGAAATCCTCTTCTTCAGTCTCAAAATTAGATTCAACTATGCAATAGTTGTTAGCAAAGGATACCTTAGGTTTAATGGAGCCCAAACTACATCCTTTAGGATAGCTATTAAATTCAAGGGGTTATCTAATTCCATCTTCTTTAGGTCTAAGGCTGGTACCATGATATTCCATGTTATTGATAATGGGAGGGGCCTTAACATACTTATCTTTGGGGAATTCCACAAGTTCATATTTTCCATCATAGTATAGCCAATATAGAATATTATATTTCATATGCTCATCACTAAGTGAACCCCAATGTTCAAATGTAGTCTTGTTAATATGCACAATCTCTTTGTTAGCAAGAGGTGGTAATTGTGAAGGTCTTCCAAAGGAACGAGCGGAGAGTGGTAGTTGTCCAATACACAAGGCATTTTAAAACTTGTACTCTCCCATTCCTAAATTAGTAAAAGTAACATTCTTCCCTATAGTATTGACGTTAGTATCCTCCACCTTTTCTTTTCCCTTACAGGAATTGGAATCATTATTGGCTAACTCTAGCACTATTGTGGAAGGTGACTCTGTTATTGTGAGAGGCCTAGGTATAACTTTACCAAACTCACTGATTGGACAAAAATTTGTTGGTGCACCTTCTAACCTTTTACAAAAGGAAAAAGGTGTGGGATCACCTAGAATTGTGACCTCTCTTCCTTGGCGAGGAAATTTTAAGCATTGATGGTATGTAGATGGTACAACCTTTAGTGTATGTATCCAAGCTCGGCCAAGCAAAATTTTATATGGAAAATCCAAGTCTAGGACATGGCATTCAGTATTGATGATGGCTGGTTGAACCTTTAGTGGTAACATGATAACTCCTTTTGATTCTCTTTTCCTTTCATCATATGCTTTGATTGTTATCCTTTTATTGACATCTAGGAGGTCTTTTGGAAGTCCCATGAAATGAATCATCTTCAATGTACATAGGTTCAAACTAGATCCATTATCTATAAGGACTCTTTTAATCTTATGTCATTGTATAAGGACCTCAATGTGGAGCGACAAATAATGGTGGAGATTGAAACCTTAGAAATATGTATCTGTAAAGACTAGGTTTTGTTGCGCAGCAAGGTTTCCAATCATGGCAATGAATTGGGAGGCATTAATCTTTTCAAGAACATGAGACTCTAAAAGAGCCTTTTCCAAGATTTCTTTATGGATGGGTGATGTGATGAGGGGCTCAAGAAGGGATATTTGTGTAGGAGCCTTACCTAACTAGGACAACACATCATAGTGAGAAGTGGGCCTTTGTGAAGTGGATGGCATGGTAGGTGCATGTGGAACTGATGGATTAGCGTGATTGGGAGTGGCAGCTTGCAAAGTAAGTCTTCCCCATCAAGTGGTTACATCACAATCAACTACTTGTAGGACAAGATTATTCACATCAGTGGTTACCTCTTCAATGCGACCACACATGGTGTCAAATCCACATATATCGTTGGTTTTTATTTTTCCACACAAGGAGTCAAACCCTAATATGTGATTACTAGAATAGTCATAGAGTAATGCATTTGACCTAGAAGCTCGATTTTCATTTTTCGTATTATTGTTTCCATTGTTTTTATTTTCATTGTTGTGATTAGGAAATAGTTTTTGAAATATCTTTAGCTTAGCATTTTTAGAGGATGGTCCTCCTTCTAGCTCAATTTCTCCATCATTGACAAGGTTTTGAATGAAGACTTTGAGTTTTATACACTTGTTTGTGTCATGTTCTTTAATGCAATGGTATTTTCAATATTCATTTTCCCTATACCATTTTGATTTGGGTTGATTTTCATCAAAGGGTTGTGTGTTAGGAAATACCATCAAATTGTGATCCACTAGTTTTTGGAATATGGCTTCCAAAGGTTCATGAAAGTTAATGAATTTTCTATTGTGATCTTAGTCACGATTGTAATTATTGTTGTTGCAAGGGAAGAATTGTGTTTGATTGTGAGATTGCTAATTATCATTGTTCGAATTGTTGTTGTTTTCGTTATGATAATTGTTGTTGTTTCCATTATGATAGTTGTTGTTGTTTCCTTCTTGAAGGTTTTGCACATTTTTAACATCAGTGACACCATCGTGTGTGACACCTTTGTTTTTGGACCAAAATTTGGGTTTTCTATTGTTATTTGTGTCATTGTTTGAGGATGATGAGCTATAATGTTTAATGAAACCTTTGTATAAAAGCCCATTTTCAATGCTCTTGCCCCTCTTGACTAATGTAGTGAAATCTTTAGGGCTAGTCATCTTCATGTGAAAAGACATTTCTAGTATCAAGTTTTTGATAAATATATCCACAAGGTGGAAATCCTTAATTTTGTAGGGCATGCGGTTAGCAAGATGCCTCCACCATTGTAGAAAATTGTGAAATGTTTCACCATTTCATTGTTTTGTGTTTCACAAATCACTTGATGAGGCATGGTGTTCAATGTTGTAAGAGTATTATGCTACAAAATTTGCTGTTAAATTATTGAAAGAGGTAATGGAACCCTTGGGTAAGTTCATTAACCACTCTAGTGTAGAGCCTCCAAGGCTTCGTGTGAAGAGCCTCTTAAGATAATCTTCATTATAGGCTACTTCTTGACACAAAATTGAGAATTCCTTGAGATGTGTGATAGGACATGTTTCTCCCATATATTTTTCAAATTTAGGAATCTCAAAGTTTGGTGGAAATGGTACCATGCTAATAGATCTATCAAATGGAAACAGACAAACTTCCTCAAAAGAGAAATCTTTCACCCTTTTATTAGTCATGCTATGTACCAAATTTTGAAGTTCATGCAATCATTGGACTAAATCTTGGTTTGGTTGCATTTTTTATTATTGAGTATTTATAAATCCACCTCCCAAGCTATAAGGAGTTTTGAACATATTATGAGGTTGTGGAAGTGCTCCACTTTGGCCAATGTATTGATAAGCAGTCGATAGAATTGGCACAATTTTTTTCACCATACTTGTTGGAACTTGCAAATAAGTGGAATATATCAGTTGCATTGGAATTGCCATCTATTGAGTAGACATTTTCCCAATGTTTAAGCATCCCATAGTTGGACCTATTAAGGTGGACTACTAAATACTAGCATGCATAGTAGTGTTGGGTATGGCACTAATGATTTGTTGGATATGTTCCACACTTATTGGAATGTTGGTTGTGTGGTGCCACTTGATGTAGATGTAGTACTAGTTGTCACTGTTGGTCCTTGGCTAGATGCTTGGTTTGTGTTTGGCAACACGAGAGCACCACCCTTCCTAATTTTTCTAAACAAGGTGGTCTCATCAAAGCTTGTAGGGAAATTAATGCCATTTTAAACCAAGTTTAGGAAGATCTCAAATTTGTTTTCCCTAATAGATTTCTCCATCATTTCAAAATTGTATAGATCTAGAAGGAATGTTTAGACATCATTAGGGATATTATTGTTGTCAATAGGGTTTTCCTCTTGGTATACTTCCTCATCATCATTTCCCAAAGTTGTGTTGCAAAAATGATCTTATAGTTCTTGTGTGGATGTTAAGCTAGGCATGCCAAAGTTTGAACTAGATGGAAATCCTCCCCCAAATGATATTGTGTATGGAAGAAAAGGATTCTCCATCTCTTTTTTCCTCAATGAATCCAACAAGTGAGACATGGGATTAAATGTGAATCTGTCAGATTATGTATGTACCATATAATAGTGACCAAACCACTGGGTGGAAGACTATGGAAGAAAGTGAGGAATGTGGGAGAGAACTATGGAACCTTATGCAATAAAAGGGGCCAACAACCTAAATTTAAACAAAAGACCTTGGTTTAGCAAACAAAGTGTGACTATAGGCTGAAAATATCTTTCTCCTATGAAATATAATCAAGTGATCTTTAAGCAAGATAGAATACCAAATTGATTACTCACTATTTGGTGATGGACTTGTGATCCCAAATAAGTGATAGGTGTTTTCTTGTGGATAAAAGGTCTAATGTTATAATCTCGGAAGGTGTCCTTATGCTGAAGTTTTTAGGTTCAAATGATTAAGTTCTCTAGAGGAAAATTGCAAATGGAAGACTTAGAAATGGGAAAAAAGAAAAATAATATGTGAAAAATGTAGGTGTGGTGGTCACTTATATGGTTCACTCATTCCTCATTCACTGGGAACAAAAACCTAGGGTTTACTCCTCAGAAGGTAGACCAATTTTGAAGTTTTGCATTATACTACTTTGTATCATAATGATCTTATTTTTCTTCTTCATTTTGCATGTCTTTGATAGCGTATTAGAATTTTTTTTCATTGTGTGCTAGGTTCTTCTTTTCCTTGTAGACAAATAATTTGGACAATTTCACCTTCTTATATTTGACTTTGTCGATCATGGCAGGAACAAAACAAGACTCAGTTTCAAGCACAAACTATGACTCAATCAACTTCAAACACTAGACCAAATTATGATTCTTGAAAATAGCCATGATTCAAGAGGACCCACTTACCACTATTTCACTCACTTGAAGTTTAGCTCACAATTTTACTAATTTTGAACTTGTTTGATGTTGTGGTGTTGGTTTTGAATGTTTAAACAATCAAGCATGCAGAACATGCCAAAAATCCTAATAAAGCTATAACAAGGATATACAAGGCTTATCTAAAGGCTGTCCTCAATATATGCAAGGTACATGAGGCCCAAATCTATAGATGAAAGAAAATAATACCACATAGCTAGGGGAGACGGTAACCCAAATCTCCTCCTTCACTTCCCAAAGGTATAAAGTTCTTTGGGGCTTAGCCAAGAGTGACAAGATTTTACTTCCAAGAGAGTTGTCTTTTGATTCACATCCTAATTTTTATACTTTGCTAGAACACTAGAGTTGAGGTCATCCTAGGGGGTGATGAAATCCCCAAGCAGGCCTCCTAAAAAAGAAAAATAAGACTACTTATTTCTTGTGCACCCAAGATTACCCGAAAGTGTGAGGGGAGAAAATACGTAAGTGGCCTTGGGGTTTAAAAGACATGCATTCTTTCCCAACGAGGCTTTAGGTTTTGTAATCTACTTTGAAGAAACACATTTTTAAAGAATACGATGTTCTTTCCAACTTGAAATCATCATCAATATAAATAAAAATGTGAATTTGTCAACAAGAAAGTAAATTGCTCGTGTACATAAACAAATTGCTAAAAATGAAATCAATTTTATTTAAGGCATTCAAGAGTATGTGAATTCATTTTAAGCACCAATTCCAAATGTTTGCTAGCCTAAACATTCATGTCAATTCTTTTAAGGCATTCAAGAGGGTATGAGTTCATTTTAAGCACCAATTCCAAATATTTTCTACCCTAAACATACATTCCAATGAAAAGATGGTTCATTCCTTAAGGGCATTCGGGATTGAGTTTTCTACCTAAACATCCATTCCAATGAAATATGAATAAATTCCTTTAAGGCATTCAAGATTGGATGAAAATTTTTCTTTTAGGCACTCAAGAGTGTGTTTGGAGATTACTCATTAATTTGCAACATTCATTCAAAGGACAAATGATTATAACATGCAAATTAATTAACCTTTAATCCTAAAGTAATAAAAATCACTACAAATTTCCTTAGTGATAAAAATCACTATTGGTTTATTTTAAGTCTTTCAAGGTCTATTTCCTGCATGAAAATTCGTTAGCAATCTCTCCAAATTGGCAGTTAGAAAATAATAATGTTTCAAAGTTTTACAACTCTATCAAAAAGCGTAGACAATAGTTCACAAGCACAGACAATAGTATGTGAAGATGCCAAAATGTGCAGATGTTGAAACTCGCAGACACTATGTAACAACCATCCTAGAACCAATAAAAAATAAAACCATACAATTTTATTTTATTTACCATTCAATATCCAAAACATTAAACTTTCATAATTAGGTACAAGAGTGAACTTTAGATAAAAATATAATTACAATCCAGAAAATTACATCTGAGTATATGATATACTCTAATAAAACATTTCTCCAAAATTCATAAATACAATTTGACTAACAACTGATCCATATCAGTTCCAGAGATGTTTTATTACCAACAAATAAAAAACTACAATATTTCCACAATATAAAAATCGCAATTTAATCTTCTAAGTCCAAAAGCCAATCTCATTTTGAACTTGAAAACATAGCAAACACAACCAATAACACAAAACAGTGCTTAGTCGCATAAACTAAGCTGATGAAACCTCCAATACCTACATGTTAGTATCCATAACAGCATGATATACTTGTAACCTAAATAATAAATATTCTGGAATTTTGAAAACTTCTTTATTTTCTTTTTCCCTAATCATTTTTAAAGAAATTACATAATTTCTTACAAACAGAGATGCAGAAAATAAACTCACACAGAATATGACAAGGTAATGATCCATTAGTTCATGAGTGTCTACATAAGAATCTACGACCATCCAATCCGTTAGATTCATTATGTCAGGTGAAACCATAATGTTCTTATCTTTTAACATGTAACCCCACCCATGAATTTTTAAGTATTACCACTTGATTAAATAACTGTCATAAACTTTCCCATAAGGATCTAGACTAGTGTCGAAGAACATATGGCAAAATAATTCTATCACCACAAGTTACTCACTTTATGACAGCCACCCAATCTAAAGGATCACACTTGCATAATCTGACACACACATAACTCTATTAATACATATCAGAAGAGAACAACGTTTTAATTATTCAATTTAGTAATAGAGCTATTTCTTTTGCTTCAATATAACTATTGCTCCAGCAAACAGAAATCATCAAATGAAACCAAACTTCCAACTTTCGAATGAAGCACTTTTCAAAATAAACCATCCATATTTCAATATACCTAATGATATTCATGCCCTTTTTAATTCCATAAGAAACTACATATCTTAATTCACATAATAATCTTAACACAACATTTAATCCTTTAACAAGAAATTGCTATTCAAATTCAATCCTCCTTTCTAATTCAAAGAAAAGCTTACAAACTGAAAGAATAATGCATCAAGATTTAACTCATTTAAATGGAAATCAAACTCATCTAAATAGCAATCAAATTTTAGATATCTTTATAAGCATTTTATTAAAATATAATTCATGCTATTACCATCATTGTTCACGCCTTTCAAAATAAACTATAATCTGAATAACTAAATTAAATAGTTCACAAATCAAAAACAAGTAACAACAATAACCTCATAAATTTATTTAATTAATTTAATTCTAATCAATATAATTATAAATATTTACATACATGTTGCTATGTATACGTTAATACATATACATACATATATACTTGGCTATATATATATATATACATATACGTACTCTTTTATACATATATATACCAACAAATATATAAAGTCTTATAATTTTATAATCAGAATTACAATAGATATATAGTATTCTTCTCAAATATAAAATCTAATAACTTACTGTTACCTTAACTAAGTTTTACTATTAAAAACACAACTCTAGTCCAAATTTGATAACGAGTTCACTGTGTAGTTGACAGTTAATAAAATTGATACCCTAAAGATTTTCATCAAGTAAAAACACTCAAAATGATAGTTGTGACTAAATTTCCAGACCTGAATACAATCTAAATCCTTCATGTTTAAATTCGAATCTCATGTTTAAATACAAGTTAACAACTATAGTGGAATATGCTATGCTAGCATTATATCCCAACAATTTAACCCTATGAAATCCAATACGACTCACTGGTTAGCAAATAAACAAACTACTTCATAAATCCATAACCCTACTTGGATTTTCCACAGAATTTAACCATTAAAAACAATTTATTATTCTAGAACTCAAGCTCGACTCTGTTACTGTCACAGAAATTAAAACCCTCATAAGCTACCAATCTATATTACATGTGAAATACACTACCTCCTTCTTATCTCATTACTTGCATAAAAGAATGAAAATCATCTCCCAAACAATGAAATCTGCATAGGATACAACAGACTCAAAACAAACCAAAACCCACGTATTTATTAAAGAGAAACCATAAACCCTTTAAACGCAAAAATATAGAGTATTCTCTTTCACACACACCCGATTCTGGGTTTACACAAAATATAGCAAGGAACACACCAAATTATAATATACAAACACATAATTATTTTTCTTTGAATATCCTTCTACATCTCTCAAACTATATAATTCATATCATCAAATGAAACTTAATACTGACAAATATATAAAGAAAATAGGATAGAGTTTAAGAAAAGCCCCTTGCCTGTGAATGCAAATCGATTTTCAAGTTGAATCTTCCTAGAAAGCCCTCTGTCACAACTCTCAGACCACGTTTCCAAACCTTTATGCCGATTCCCAAAGACACCAAGACACTTTCTCAATAACAAAGACTGAGAATCATAACCACGAAGCAACAAAAGAAAGAAAACTATGAAATCATGAGGACTTAAAGAACATAAGAGAATTAAACATTCCTCCATGATGAATAGTTCCTTCAAAATAGCGCCAAGAAACCCGTTCCACAAGGATTTCACATCTACCATCAGAAAATCATCAAAATACAGACTGAATCAAACTGCAACCATACCCAACAAAAATGACGGATTTTACCAGGCAATACAATGCTCATAACTATGAGCTTATCCCAATACCTCTTTTCTTGAGCTTTCTATGATACTTGTCATGTTTAGTACCAATTCGAAAATCGAGTCATCCTGTCACCATAAAAACTCCCAAGAAAACTTGCCACCTTACAACAATGCCTTACAAAATGTCATTGCAAGTTGCTACGCATAATGCAGCGTAGGTTTCAAGTTAGCGTTAGGTAAATTTAGTAAAGTTAAAAGTTTCTTGCGCTAGGTTAAGTACAAACTAGCTTAGCGATAGGTATCAAATTTAATAAACTAACATAGTAAATACTAACTATAATCCCAAAACTAACATTGTATTACTAACAATAATCCCAATGTTATATAAAAACTTTTAAACATTATTAATATAAATTGTTAAGTTTAATAATATATTATTACATTTAATTATAACTTATATACATATAAATACATACACACTAATATATATATATATATATATATATATATATATATATATATATATATATATGTATGTATGTATGTATGTATGTATGTATGTATGTATGTATGTATGTATGTATTTTGATACAAGCATAAAATTTCCACATTCAGTAAATATATAAAAAAAAAAACCATCATAATCATAAACACCAGATCCTTAATGCAAAATTCTTTTAATTAAATACTCGTTTTAGATAAACTATTCTGATAAAGAAAATGAGAATAGAAACATTGAGACATATTTATTTCCTGAGAATCAGATCTTAAACACATCTAAATTCTCGTAGTTTCTACAAAGACATTGTTCAAAACAAATACCAAACATCCAGAAAACTAACTAATCTCAGAGCTCGAGGTAACAATATAAAACTGTCAAGACCATGACACACTATATAACGTAGATGATAGAAAATAACAATATACAATTTTTGTAGTCAAATGGAACTATTTTTTAGGCATAGATGATAGTTATAGGTGCAAAGACAATGAAACATGCAGACGACAACGTATAGCCAGCATGCAATGTAGATGACAGTTTGAACAACGTAGATGACAAAATGTTATGAATAGATGACAATGCAAAAATCATAGATGATAGAATAAACCTATGTAGACACTAAAACAAGGTTTTTTGATGTAATGTAAGTAGTTAAACTGCAAGATGAAGACATTGATTCTTTTAGACGCTGGTATGTAGAGACAACAAATGTAGATGACACTACATTTGGCACAGATGATGATGCAAGGTTTTGGACTGCAAGATATGGATTTTTTGATAGATATTTGGATAGCAAATAGGGATGTGGGTCCCATCAAGTGTGCCCAAATGTATGCTAAATAAATTGATGTAATGGAAGAAAGAGTTAACAAACAAACATTAGTTGATGTGCATGCATTAAATATTCAACAATGAAAGAAAACTAACATACATTTTCTTGCATTTTGCAACTCAAAGTGACCAACAACTCAAGTCCTCAAGCAACCTCAAACAACTCAACAAAGGCACCCATGAGAGGCCTTGTTGGTGTGTTTATATTAGATAGATGTTTGGTGTGCTCTCCCAAACACAACTATGTTTGAATCTCTTGATGTGAAGGTGAAAGTGTGATTGATGAAACTATGAAACTATGTTATATGAGATGAAGAACACCTCAAACAATGGCTATGGAGGAAGTCATGTTTGAAAGCATTCAAGGATGTGGAGATGTAATGCAATAAAAAAAACTAAGCTAGTATGCAAGTGAAATGAAGATCTAAATGCATGAATAAGCTAAATCTAACAATGGAAATGCAATCTAAAATTAGCTACCAAGGGTTAGTATGCAACATGAAAATCACTATAAAAGCTCTAAACTCAAACTAGCATAAAATCACTGTGAAAGCTCAAAACTCAAACTAACATGATAACAATGCATGTGGAGGAGATGAAAATGCTTGAAACCAGGGCTCTATTTATAGGCTTGAGAGATGCTCTGGTGAAGTGGCATCTATATGGCATCCACATAGTGCCACAAGGAGACATGTAAGCAAGCCATGCAAGTGGTCAAGGGGACAAAGCTTGCAAGAGGTGTGAGAAGTGAGAGTAGTCTCACACATGTGTGAGCACACACTTAGGTTTAAAAAGAATTTAGGAAGATGATTAAGGTAATTAAGTGGGATTAAATTGTGGATAGGTTTAAGAGGATGAAAGTGATGGGTGTAGACTAGGTTTTAGGCTAGGTTTAAGATTAAATTAAATAATATTTAATTTAATCATAGGTTTAGAGGAATTAATGAGATGGAGGGATTTAAATAAATAGAATTTATTTAAAAGGAGAATTATGGGGGATCATGTATTAAATAAATTTAACACATTAAGGATGGAGGTATTTAAATTAAATTTAAATACCTTAGGAAAGTGAACCTATTTAATTAAATAAATTTAATTAAATAGGTAGAAGAATATGGCAAATATAATTAATTAATTATAATGTCAAGGAAAATATTAAATAAATTATTATAGTCTTTAGGACAATTTCAAGTGTCTACAAGATGTAACAAAAGTACCTAGAAGAAAGGTTGAGTTATAATTATGTATTGAAATGCAAGAATTAGTTAAGACAGTGATAACATAATGTATTGATGATCTACTTGGGGTTACAAAGTGTTTGGTTACACATAGAAAGTTAAGATGAAAAAGGTTGAATAAAGTTCATTTTCCAAGCTTGATCAAGTTGATAGAAGGTGTCGAGTAAAGAGTTAGTTGGAGCCAAGTGAAAGCATTTTCTAGTGGATGTCGAGAAAACTAATAGGTCGAAGCAAGTTAGTAGATGCCAAATAAATTTTAGTATGTGCTAAGCACCAGTAAAATCTAGTTGATGCAAAGTGATTTTACAACAGATGTTGAGTAACACAGTATGTGTCGAGCATCAGTAAATTGATAATGTTGAGCTACTACATTATGAAAAAGATTAAAGATTTTCCAAATAAAAGCCGACATGTTTGTTTTCTTAGAACTTGTGAATCAGGAGGAAGATAAGATTGATGAGTTAGAGACACAAAATCTTATGTAAACCATTTTGGAGGCAAATTCAAATGGATTCTGGGAGAAGTTTCTAGGGAAGACAAGATATAGGGTAGATACATTTTATCCTACCTAATCCATCAAAAACCCTAATTTTTGAGATAGATTTTGAGCAGGAAAAAGAGCTCTAATTCCCTATATCTAGGGATGCAGGGATGCATGGTCATGAAGCAAAGGTTTAGAGGTCAAATTTTTATTTATTTTTAATGTGAAAATCAAACAAGGTGAAGGAAGAAGGGTTTGCCTCATCAAGTAACACAAGTGGAGAAGTTTGCAATGGAAAAGTAAACAAGAAGGCTTAATGAAGATGAATGCTTGAAGGGTGAACAAGTTCTCAAAACTACAAATATTGGAAGCCAAGTAGAGTTGAGGACTGAATAGTGATCTATAATCTACAAGTAAGGTTGTAAGTTGTATTAGATCAAACTCCACTATTACTCTCTAACAATTATATCAGATTAGGGTATATCCTTTGGAGAAAGGTTGACTTAATAGTCATTGAAAAATCCTTTAACAAGGTGGCATTCCAAGTGAATGACCTAAAGTACTCTAACAAGGCTCACTTTTAATAGGGTGATTGAAATCCCTTAACTGGGTCATATTTAATAGTGTGTGTTGTAACCTTTAACAGGGTTGGCCTTTAATAGGGCATCACTTCAGAAGAGTGAGAAAGGAGTAGCATGCTATTGATGGTTTTTCCCAAATTGGGTTTCCATGTTAAATCATTGTGTCATGTGTACTGATGGATGTGTTATGTTTTATACTTTACATTTTTGCCTGTTAGTTTAATAGTAACATATCAGTTTTGGTTTACACACAATGAATGCATTCATGGTTAAGAATGTTTTATGGGTTCACTAAATTGTAAAAGTTTTATTTTGACATCTAGACCTTGAATAACTGATTCACCCCCCTCTCAATTATTCTAAAGAATTCCAAGATGCTTGTCATAAAATAAATGATCAAATATAAGAGACCCCTTATTAGTATACATGGAACTATACTTGAAAAATGTATGAGAGATTTAAAAAATCAAGGTTTAGGGTAGTAGAGGAAGAGAAAAAGTTAAGAGAACTATTTTTTAATAAATGATGTGTAATAAAGAATGAGGAATAGTTAGAAAAGATTAAAAAAAACCTAAACTCACTTATGAGAGATAAAAAGAGAGATATAAGAATAATGAGTGAAATTTATGGAGAGGTAAGGGAAGAGACAAAAAAGGACATAGTTTACCAAGTGTTGAGTGAGCTTGGTATATTGCAACTGATAGTAACATCAAAAGAAGGACCAACATGACCATATATTTCAGTTATAGGCATAGATTAAAATCCAATAGATAACACTTCTATGTTTAAAAATGGTGTACAAATTATTGTTGATACCATAGTGGATCCTTTTAAGGATTATTTAGAGATTTTAGTTGGCAATTTGGTTAATAATAAAATTGAAGACTATTCCACTGATGAAGATAAGAAAGATGATGAGAAAAAGTACATTGAAATGAAATTAAATACTTTGAAAATTGGGGAATCAACTCAAGGACTATTTCTAACTTGGCCATATTAAAGTGTGACAACATTATCACTCACAGTTGAGAGCACTAACACTAGTTCACCAATGCAAGGTTAGGAAGGACAAAAGAAAGAAAAAGAAGTAGAGAAAGAGAAAGAGGAAAAGGTAGAAGAAGAAAGGAAAGAAGAGGGACAAGAAAATTAAGGTATGATGGATATGTAGATAACATAGACCATATTTGAACAAAGGAATTGAACTTCAACTCAAAATGAAGATGAAACAAATAAAGAGGTGAAATATTGTATTAGAGACAATTCCTAAGGCATCTAAAAAACTCTAGCAACTATTTCAAAATGATCTTTTGAAGCATTATTTATACTAGGGATAACTTTAAGAAACCCTCTCCCCCAAAAATATATAAATTCATGGTGAATCTCACATTAGTTTTGGGGAATAAATGCTAATTTCTATTGCTGATTTTTTTAACACCGAGAAAAGTCTAATTTTAGAGGCATTTTTTCTCCAACCTATAGACCTCATGGCAAGACATATTATCAATTAGTGCCAAAATACTTAGTCATTTTCTATGGTTATATAGTTACTGAGCATAACCAAGTAAACCATCTTAACAGTATTAATTAAGCAAGCAGTGATCAATGTTAATTGAGTTTATAGCATCTACTAAGTTGTAGTGTTAACTAAATGTTTAGTTTGAAGCAATGTCTACCAAGCTACTAGTGTTAATGACATCATCTTCACTCATCTAGTGATCAATGTGAACCAACTGCACAATGTTAACCAAGTGCCACATGTGTCAAGTTCCACTGTGTTGCCCAAGTGTCAACATATCACCTGAGTGGATAATTTCACTTGAGTGTTAGCATTGAGATGAATTAGTAAATTATTGTTTAAAACTATTATGATATCCTAATAGCCAACTTGATAATGCAATTATTTTTTACAGATATAAATGTAAGTTACCAAAAAATCAATATCACCATTACAATTAGTTGAAGAACATTGCATAGAAGAAAATATGAAACAACAAAGTAATTAGAAAGCTACAAGTAGTATATAGGGAAGGAAAAGACTAATCTATCATAGTTAGGTGGTTAGTTTACATCAAAGGATCTTATTCAGCAAACCAAGTTACATAGCAAAGATCAATCTACTAGTTCATCCTAACAAGTGCATCATTCAAATCCTCTAATAGGATGGACCTAACAATCCTTTGTAGAAACTTCTAATAGAGTACATTCTTAATTGTATTGTATAAATCCTTCCACAAGGTGGACCCAATAGTCTTTCTTTCTCTTAACTAAGAAGATCATCAAAAGTGATCAATTGTAAGCCCTAACAAGAAAACTTTATTACTACAGTAGTAAAGCTTGTGGGTATCATCCCCGCCCTAGTTTTACCTTCTTTGGAGGGTTTTTGGGCCACCAAGTATTGTGTCAAAGTGCTATAGTTTTGCTACTTTATTTCTTTATGTTCCATTCATTCAAGTAGATTAGATAATCTAATAAAGTGAGATTAAGTGAAATAAGTTTTAAGTGGTTCCTAATTCACCCTCCATCCCCCTTCTCAGTCACTCGATAATCATTACATTTCCAACACAACCATAGTAAAATCTCATAAAATTAAGGTGATTTTTTCCCTTGTGATAAAAAAATTTATTGTAAGAGGAAATTTTGTCCCTTGTGATAGAATACATTATATGAGGACATTTTTCCCATTTAAAAGAAAAAATATATATTGTATTTGGTAGTTTTCCCCTTCTAATGAAAAAAATACAATGTGTTGGCAAAAGGGAACTTTAAGACAATAAATAAGATCATATCATCTAAAAATGATGTTTATACTAAATGAATCAACAACTATAAATTGATTGTATGTTTATCAAATCAGTTATTAGATTATCAAAAGATTACAATCAATATCAGATCAAAAATTGATAAGAAAGTGGGGTATCAAAAGGATGTCACATATTTGAAATGTCCTATTAAATTTATGGTAGAATGGAGTCTACTAAAAAGACATTCTTTAGATTGAAAACATCTTTCTTAGTGCTTTCCATTATCAAAAACATAGTTGATTTCTAGAAATGTGACTATCTATGGTAGAGGGATCATCGAGTGCAAATCCAAGCATGGTTGTCTATTCGAAATCTGATTGAAAAAACTCATTGTTGAAGATCAAAGAGGGAGATTGCTGCAAAGGAGGAAGATTGTTGTTGAAGAATGTTTTCAATCATTATTCTTTCATTGATGTCAAATCTATTATTTGTAGGGATGATATTTTCTTATAAGATCCAAGTACTATCACTTAGTTGATTAATGAAGAGGATTTGATCAACAAGATGTAACAAAAGAACCTAACGAAAAGGTTGAGTTATGATATTGTAATAAAGTACAAGGATCAGTTAAGATAATGGTTAAATGATGTATTGATAACATACTCAAGGATATAGAGGTTGGTCACACTTAGAAGCATTGGAGGAAGAAGTTGTAACAAGGAAGAATGCAAAGCTTAAACTAAGATCATTAGTGGGTGCTGAGCAAGTTAGTTGAATCTAAGAAAATTATTAGTAGAAGCTAAGTAATAGAAAATTCTAGTGTTTTTTGAATGATATTTAGGTACCGAGCATCAGAAAAAACATAGTTGATGCCAAGTAACACAGTATGTGCTGAGCATCAGTATTTCAATAGTGCCGAGCTATTGCATTATTCCAAATGACAAAGATTTTCCAAATTTGAGCCAACAAAGTAGTTACATTGAATTTTGTGAACAAGCTGGAGGATAAGGATGATGAGTTGGTGACACATAATCCTATATAAACCATTTTTGAGCTAATTCTAAAGGATTATTCAAGAAGTTTCTAGAGGAAACAAAATATGGGTTAGATGCAATGAATCCTACCTAATCCATGCAAATTGAAATTAAAGAATGGAAGAATCAAGTGGAAAAAGGTACTCCAAGACTTTTATTTAAGAAGTCATAGACCAAGAAGCAAAGAGTTGCTAATACTACTACTAGTGAAGAGCCAAATCTGCAAAGTAGTTAGAAGGGTGTCAAGGAGGAGACATCTAGGAGAAGGAAGAGCATAGAGGCTCTACTTCTATGAGTGGTCATGAAGAGATGATTGCACTAGTACATTGAGCATGGAGACTCAAGGAGACTAAGTTTGAAAGGAGGGAAAGCTATCAAGATTTGCAAAGATTGAAGGCCAAGCAAGGGTATGAGCTGAGAAGTGATCTAAGATCTATAAGATAAGTTGTATGATTGTAGTCAGGTCAAGATTTTCTAATACTCTCTAGAAATTATATTAGATATGAAAATCCTATGGACTTAGGTTGGTTTAATAGTCATTTGTAAATCCTTTAACAAGATGGAATTCCAAGTAAATGTTCTAAAGTCCTCTAACCAGGCCCACTTCTAACAAGGTGGTTAAATCATCTAACAAGGTCACATTTGATAGTGTGTTGTAAGCCTTTAACAAGGTAGGCCTTTCACAAGGCATCACTTCAGAAGAGTGAGAATTGAGTAGCATGTTACTAGTGGTTTTTTCCAAATTATGTTTCCACGTAAATCACTATGTTATGTTTTGATTTCTTATGTGTTATGCTTGCATGTTGATTTATAGTAACTTGCTGATTAGAAAAGTTAAATCTTGGATGAATGAATGGTTGAATGGGCTCACTACACTTAGTGAAAAGTTTGAATAGGACATTTGGACCTTGAATAACTAATTCACCCCCCCTCTCAGTTATTCTAAAGAAATTCTAACAATTGGTATTAGAGCTAGTTGTTGGTTTAGTTTCAAGATACTAGAAGCAGAAAGATCAAGATGTCCAAGAGAGAAGTTCCCAAGCTCAACAAAGAAAACTTTGCTGCATGGTGGAGTCTGATGAAATTGCACCTTGGATCAATAGGTGACCATGCACAAACCTCAATTGGAACAGAACATGTAAATCTAGCAGAACCTCTTACTACAGATGATTTGAACAAAAAGAAGGAGCACAATCAAGCAATGTTGGAGATTGCCTCCACACTTAACTATGTAGAATATGATAACATCAAAGACTATGACACTACATTCAAAATGTGGAAAACCTTATCAGAAATCTATGGAGGAGATTAGAAAGTCTAGAGAGCAAAAAGAGAAAGCCTAAGAGGAAATTTTGATGACATGAAGATGGAAGAAGGTGAAAATGCTACCCAATATGTTGCAAGAATGAAAGTAGTAGTAAGTGCAATAAGAAGTCTAGGTGGAAAATTGCAACAAGAAATAACCATCAAAAAATACTTAAGAACTCTACTCCCTATCTATGTTATTAGAGTTTCATCCATCCAAGAGCTAAGGTGTGTACAAGGAAACACACTAACCTTTGAAGGAATAGTGGGAAGACTCACTGCATTTGATCTATCCAATTTTGATAACTACAGAACTAAGAACCTTGAATCTACTTTCAAGGAAAAGATGACGATAAAAGACACTGAGGAGCAGACATCAAGAAAAAAGAGAAGGAAAACATGCATCTAGTGATAGCAACACAGATGAGGAAGATGTGGAACAGTTAGAAGCACTACTGGCTAGGAGATTCCATAGAAGAAAAGGAAAATTCAAAGCTAAGCTCCCTATCATATGTTTCAATTGCAATGAAGTTGGTCATATTACTATAAGATGTCCACAGAAGAAAAACTAAAAAGAAGGAAAAAAGTATAGGAACAAAACAAAAGATGACAACAAAGATTACAAGGAGAAAGGCAAGAGATGCTACATTGTTTAAGAAGATTTTGAGGAGAATGATGTTGAAGTAGTCTATGTGGCCATGAAGGATGAATTAGATAAAGATGAAGATTAAGCAACATCATTGGTTACCTGTGTGAACAAGAATGATAAGTGGATCATAGATAGTGGATGCTCACATCACATGATAGGAGATAAAATTAAGTTCATTACCTTTACTCAATATGATGGAAATAGTGTTAGATTTGGTAATGATGCTCCATATAAAATCAAAGGAAAAAGCTCTATTAAACTTACATAGAAAATTTCATATGATAATGCATATTATGTTGAAGGATTAAACTACAACTTGTTGAGTGTATCATATTTAGGCAATGTAGGTTGCAAAGTCAAATTTGGAAACAAAACTACCAAGATCTCTGACACTGATGGAAAGCTAATATGAAAAGGTGAAAAAACTAGGAGTAATCTATTTTACGTAGATATAGAAGATGCAACATGTCTTGTTGTTAGACTTAATGATGTGTGGTTGTGGCATAAAAGGTTGTGTCATGTTAATTTTGATAATTTGATTAGTATTAGTAAGAAAAAGAAAGTCAAAGGGTTGCCCAAATTGAAGAAACTTGAAAACACAATGTGCAAACAATGTCAACTAGGAAAGATGACAACATCTAGTTTCAAAAGAAAAACATACACTTCCAAGGAAGTACTAGAGATAGTCCATATAGATTTATGTAGCCCAATAGAATGTAAAGCTACCTAGGAGACAAATACATAATGTTATTTGTAGATGATTATTCCAAGATGATGATTGCTATGTTTTTAAAGAAAAAATTTGATGCATTTCAAATGTTCAAGTCATATTTGGCCAAAGTTGAGAAGGAAATAAGAAAGAACCCAAAATGCCTAAGGTCAGACAGAGGAGGTGAGTTCATATCAAGAGAGTTTGAAATATTTTGCAATGAAAAAGGTATCAAAAGGCAATCATCAACACCAAGAACTCCACCATAGAATGGTACTACTAAAAGGAGGAATAGGTCAATGATTGACTATGATAGAACATTGATGATGGAGAAAAATGTTGCACTAAATCACTGGAGAGAAGCTGTAAGTACTGCAGTCTATACACTGAATAGAGTTCAAGCCAAGAAAGGTACAAATGCAACAACTTTTGAATTATGGTATGGTCACTCACCCAATGTTAAATATTTCAAAGTATTTGATAGTAAATGTTATATTCTAAAAGATACTAGAAATGTCAAGTTTGATGCAAAAAGTGATGAAGGCATATTCCTTGGACATTTCACCAGAAGTAAGGCATATAAGTGTTTGAACACTAACACTAACAAGATTGTGGAGAGTGAAAATGTGAATTTTGATGAGCATGTAGAAATTTAGATTGATGAGTCAAAGAAAATAGAGGATTATAGATCCTTTCTATGCTTCTATGAAGGAATGATAGTTGAAGACAATGCTGCAAATCAAGTTGGGAATCAACAACAAACTTCAGTATCTGCTGAGTCTGAGCCTATGAATGCTGAGCTACATTCAGAAGCTGAGTTGTAGAATGCAAAAAATACACATTCTAACTCTAAAAATAGTACACATGAAAGGAATGATGAAGTTCCTAATGAAGAAGAACAAAATGACTCTAAAGATGAAGGATCAAACATGGAAAGAAGGATTGAACCAAGATTAGCCAAGTATGTGAGAAGACATCACCCTGTAGATCAAATCATTGGTGACAAGGATGCTAGACCAATGACAAGGAATAGGCTCAGGAGTGAATCATGTCTGTTAAGCAAGGTTGAACCTAAAATAGTGAAATATGCACTACAAGATGATGATTGGTATAAAGCCATGGAAGAAGAAATAGATCAGATTGAGAAGAGCAAAACATGGTCTCTAGTTCCTAGACTAACTGATAAGAATGTGATTGGTACCAAATGGTTGTTTAGAAACAAACTTAATGAGAATGGTGAAATAACAAGAAACAAATCTAGACTAGTTTGTAGAGGCTATGCACAAGAAGAAGGACTAGATTATGTGGAGATATTTGCCCCTATTGCAAGAATGGAAGGAGTAAGATCATTACTTGCATATGCTGCATACAAAGGCTTCAAAGTTTACCAAATGGATGTGAAGTTTGTTTTTCTAAATGGTATACTAGAAGAGGAAGTTTACATAGAACAACTAGAGGGATTTGTAGATGAGAAGAATATGGACATGGTCTGTAAACTACACAAGGCACTTTATGAATTGAAGCAAGCACCTAGAGCATGGTATGAGAGGTTGCACAAAATTTTACATCAAAGATAAAAAAGGTAAAGACATTTTGATATCAGAAATCTTTGTTGATGATATAATATTTGGAGGAAAAGATGTTTTATTTAAAGATTTTACTAATCAAATGAAGCATGAATTTGAGATGTCAATGTTTGGAGAAATAAAATTCTTTGTTGGATTACAAGTACATTAGTTAAAACATGGAATATTTGTGACCCAATCCAAATACATCAAGGAAGTACTCAAAATATTTGGGTTAGAAGACTCAAAACTAGTCAGCACACCAATGGCAATTGGACATAAGTTATCCAAGAGTGATGAATCTACTAAAGCAAATTAGACATTGTATAGGTCAATGATTGGAAAGTTACAATATGTTGTAATAGTAGACCAGACATTGCATCAGCTGTTGGAATAGTGGCAAGATTTTCTACAAATCCAAGAGAAAATCACTTAATGGTAGTGAAGAGAATACTGAGATACCTAAAAGGAATTGATGAGTTTGGTTTGTACTACAAAAGGAGTGAGAAATTTGAACTAAGAGCCTACACTAATGTAGATTGGGGAGGTAACATTGATGATAGAAAAAACACTAGCAGAGGAGCACTTTTATTAGGAAAGAGGTTGATTACATGGACCAGCAAAAAGCAAAGCTGTACCTCATAGTCTACTACTAAAGGTGAATATGTGGCAGCTACTATAAATTGCACCAATATTGTATGGATCGAAAATTTGCTACAATGTATGAAGGAAGAACTAACTGAGCCTATGATACTTTATTGTGATAATACAAGTGCTATCAATATATCAAAGAATCCAATAATGCATGCTAAAACTAAGCATATTACAATCAAGTATCACTATGTAAGAGAGTTGGTAGAAGACAAACAAGTGAAGATGGAGTATGTTAGCTTAAAGGAATAGATTTTTGATATCTACACAAAAGCACTACCTAAAGATGCTTTTGAGTATCTTAGAGGTAAGTTAGGGGTGATAACCCTAGCCAAGGCTACCTAAAATAAAAGCAAGAATGCCCTGTATCAAATAAGTTGAATGTAGAAGATTTTACACATTGATGTAGAGGATGTTTACTTTAGGATCCATGCCTAAAATAGTTGATATGGTAAAATCCCAAATCAATCACAAGCAAGGTGACAAAGGGAGAAATTGAATGAACCTGTAAGAGTTACACTTGCATATTAAGATGATAATATGTCTTTGGCATTGTTGTCAAAGAGGGAGAAATAGCAAAAAACTAATCAAGAAACTATTGAAAGAATCAGAAAAGAGGGAGATGTTGATCAGAATAGTAGAAGATGAGAAATACAAAGGGAGAAAGACAAAGAACAAGGTGGCAGTAGCAAAGAGGGAGAAGCTAAAATGAAGCAATCAGAATAGTAGAAGGAAATGTGAAGTTATAGTTTACTTTTTGGTATTTGACTTACTGTTCTAACCTAGTAAACTTGTGGTTGAATAGTTTAGTCTAATGGTTGATTAGTTTGGTTTGCCATCAATGCCAAAGAGGGAGATTATTGGAAATCTGATTTAAAAAGCTCATTGTTGAAAATCAAAGAGGGAGATTGTTATGAAGGAGGAAGATTGTTGCAAAGGAGGAAAGTTTGAGTTATGATTTTACAATAAAGTGCAAGGATCAATTAAGACAATGGTTAAGTGATGTAATGATAACATACTCAAGGATACAGAGGTTGGTCACACTTAGAAACATTGGAGGAAGAAGTTGTAACAAGGAAGAATGCAAAACTTAAACTATGATCATTAGTAGGTGTTGAGCAAGTTAACTCAAAGAAAATTATAGTGTGTGTCGAGTGATCTTTAGGTACCAAGCATCAGGAAAAACACAATTGATGCCGAGTAACACAATATGTGTCAAGCATCAGTATTTCAATAGTGCTTAGCTAATGCATTATTCCAAATGACAAAGATTTTCCAAATCTAAGCCGACAAACTGGTTACATTGAATTTTGTGAAGAAGTCAAAATATAAGAATGATGAGTTGGTGGCACAGAATCCTATATAAACCATTTTTGAGAAAATTCTAAAGGATAATTGAAGAAATTTCTAGAAGAAACAAAATATGGCTTAGATGCAATGAATCCTACCTAATCCATGAAAATTGAAATTAAAGAATGGAAAAATTGAGCTTGAAAAGGTGCTCCAAGACTTCTATTTAAGAAGTCATAGACCAAGAAGCAAAGAGCTACTGATACTATTGCTGGTGAAGAGCCAAATCTACGAAGTAGTTAGAAGGGTGTCAAGGAGGAGACATCTAGGAGAAGGAAGAGCATAGAGGCTCTACTTCTATGAGTGGTCATGAAGAGATGATTGCACTGGTACATTAAGCATGGAGACTCAAGGAGACTAAGCTTGAAAGGAGGGCAAGCTATCAAGAGTTGCAGAGATTAAAGGCCAGGCAAGTGTATGAGATGAGAAGTGATCTAAGATCTACAAGATAAGTTGTATGATTGTAGTCAAGTCAAGATTTTCTAATTCTCTCTAGAAATTTTATCAGATATGGAAATCCTACGGACTTAGGTTGGTTTAATAGCCATTTTTAAATCCTTTAATAGGGTGGCATTCCAAGTGAATGTTCTAAAGTCCTCTAACTAGGCCCACTTCTAACAGGGTGGTTAAATCCTCTAACAAGGTCACATTTGATAGTGTGTTGTAAGCCTTTAATAGGGCAGGCCTTTCATAGGGAATCACTTCAAAAGAGTGAGAATTGAGTAGCATGTTACTATTGGTTTTTTCCAAATTGGGTTTTCACATAAATCACTATGTTATGTGTTTATTTCTTATGTGTTATGCTTGCATGTTGATTTACAGTAACTTGTTGATTAGAAAAGTTAAATCTTGGATGAATGAATGGTTGAATGGGCACTTAGTGAAAAGTTTGAATAGGACATTTGGACCTTGAATAACTGTTTCACCCCCCCCCCCCACCATCCTCAGTTATTCTAAAGAAATTCCAACATTTTCAACCTAGATTTTACTCTAGAGGAGGATGTGGAGAGAAGTGATCTTATTACTAGGCTTATGGAAGCTTTATAGGTTCTCTCTGTTAATCCTTGGGACACCATGAAAGATCTAGAAAAGGAACAAGAAAAGGTATACCTCCAAGCATTTTTTATTGAAATGGGTCTTGACCCTACTAATTTTGAGGAACAAATTACAAATGTGATGGAACAAAAAATCTAGAACTTCAATGCTTTTGGGATGTTTTGAAGGATAAAAGAAACGTTATGGGAAGAATTGTCAGTTCACATTTATTTTGAAAAATGTATTATAATTTTTTTTATAAAATATCACTATTGGAAGCTTGTCAGTTCCCTTTTAGAGGGAACAAAACCACCTTTTGATATTTTAGTGACATTTTATTTTCCTTTTGGCTCTAGTTATTTTACAATAATCAAATAATGTATTTAATTGTTACTTTCCAAACTTGTGTGAATCCTAATTTAATTTTCTAGTAAGTATTTTCTAGGTAGTACACAATACACATGAAAGCTTTAATTGCATGTCTAGAGTGATAGATTTTTGGGAAATCTTTCAAATTATGTGCCATATCTCCTACATGCACATAACATCCATCAATGGTCTAATGATTATATATCAAAAATTGAAGGTTTGTTGTGGCTAAACATCTTGAATAGAACCTCCACCTTGTTCATGTCTCTAGAATGGTGACACATCTCCTTCCACCCTATACCACTTATAGTGGAAATTAGATATATGTCTTGTCACTATCAATGGCATTCCTTCTTCCATCAGCTCTACATGCATTATATCTTTTTTGGCACTAACTTTTATTTATGAGGAATATTTCTAAAGATTTAATCATTTAAAAAATTGAACTAGAAGGACAATGGTTAGGGACCAAGGTTAAGGTTAAAGAAATTTCTAGGCACTCAATCTTATTTATAGGCAATCAAGATTCTTCCTTCATCATTACTCATCTTGTTTTTAGTATTCACTAGTTTGGTAGTGGTAGTGCTTGATAAATTCTAATTTGGTTTAGTTATTTAGTGTGGTAGTCATTGCTATGTAGGTTGCAGCTAATGTGATTTGCAACTAATTAGTTAATTGGTGTGGTAGTCATTCTTCTATAGTTAATTATTCCATGAATCCTCCTATTTACATAAATTGAGAATCAAGATGGACACTTCAATTTGCCTGACATGCAAATTAGAAGAGGACCAAAATACCTTTTTAGGCGACATCCCTAATGAACAGTCAATTCATAATGAGGTTGGGCCTGTTGTGTATTTCATCATTCATGTTGTGAAAATGGTGTTGGGTTGTGAGTTTTTGGAGAATGAGAATAAGCACCATGTCAACATAGATATTATGTCCCATGTTTTATCCTCTCTACTCAACCTCAAATAAGAAAGGGTCAAAATTTTGATGCTCCTAAGGAAGGATATCAAATAAAAATAATTGAGAAATTACATTGAGGTTGTGTGTCATGCAATAATGGGGGTGGGGATCCCTTCGGAAGGTGAAATCTACAAGCTTCTAAAACCTGGCCAGAATGTGGTCATGTAACTATTTGTGTTGGGCCTAAATGTTGGGCAATTGAAGTGCCATGAGAAATGCGCATGAATTGATGGGATTTTCTCTAAAAATGGTTTAATCTAGATGAACTAGAAGATGACAACTTGTGGCTTCAAGAATTCACGAACTTAATTGTGTCTCATGCTTTCTACATTAAGTAGTATGGTAGTACTAGGGTTTTCCCTTGTTGACATTGTTGTTTGGGTTATGTTTTATTTTATCAAATTATAATCATTGTACATGTGTATGCTTATAGATTATAATTTTTAAGAAATATCATTAATAAAAATTTAGTTTCATATAAATTTTTTTTTTATTGTTATGTTACTTCTTCAATATTTTGGCATTTTTGAATTTTTCTTGTAAATTGGTAAGAAAAAAAATATAACATTAACATGTAATTAATATTGAATTTGAGTAAAAATTATTTAATTGACATTGTAATTAAGTTTATGCTAATAGCAACATCATTTGATCAACTTAGATCAATAACCCAAGATGATTTTTAGGTAAGTTTTGGGAACACTCAACCATTTTTATAAATATCACCCAGAAAAGAAGAGATGTGTCAACTCTAATAACTAGTATTGTAATCAATATTATAGTATAAAAGTATATCCAATTTTTTTTGCAATATATATCTATGAACTATTTATTAAGAAAGTAAGAAAATAATATAATCCATATTGTGAGAAAATACTTATACAGACTATGGTTGGATTAGTTAAGAATTGAGAGTTAAAATTGATGTTTCATTATTCATATTGTAATAATTTAAATAGAGGATTGTGTGTAACAAAAATGATATTTACTTTTATAATCGATTAATATATTAAATTTTAAATTAATTTAAATTCAATATGTATTTCTTGGGAACTATCAAGTATAAGATTAGTGGATGAAAATATATAATTACTACCATACAAGTGTCAAGTATGAGTTCATGATTTTCTCAAATGTTACCTCTCTTATTATGTGTATTAATTATAGATAAATATTCACGTTTTAATGAAAATTATATATGAAAAAACTAGATGTCTTTAAGTATGACCAATTCAAGTGTGTAAATGTGAATGACATTGGACAATCAAATTTATTTCTCTAACCATTGTTTTCTATTAGTGTCAACTACTTAGGCATTTACAAGGCAAAGTTAGATGGTGATCACTATGACCGAGATACTCTGTATAGGCCTAGTCATGTACATAAGCATCTATGTACTAAGCTCTATAGGAGTCAAGTATGTTTTTGGTCATAGACTATTTTCTGTAATGAGTCGAGCTCATAAGAAACCGAGCAAGTGATTAGTGATTGAGAAAATTCCAAGTACACAAGTGTCAATTTATATAATGTGTGCTGAGCACAATACTTGTTGAGCATCAGAAGGGTAATATAGACCAAAAAATTAAAAGTTTACATAAAACTTAGGAATGAAATAGACTTTGAGGAAAAATAATTATCAGGTCAACTTAGAAGGAATATTTAAGTTTTGAAGAGGTTGTTATAGAATATTTACATGATGTGGATCATAGATCCCTATGTTGTGTTATCAATGATCAAGATGAAGAGGAAAAACATGGAACCATCTAGAACATGGCTTACAAATCACTTTAAATAGAGATGATCTAATCCTAGATCATAAGAATCTGGTGTAAGAGAAAAGGCAGAAAGGTAAATGCATGCAAACAAGAATGTTTGAGAATAGATCAAAAGTTAGTGAAGGGTTTTGTTATCATCTAACAAAGCAAGTGACCTAGTCATGGAAGTGTAGTGAAAGGGAAAGAAACATGATATCATATTAGAGGAGACGATCAATTAGCAAGGAGAAGACACAAAATCAACTTACAAAGAAAACTAAGAGTTGGGTACTAAATCAATTTTAACGTACTTGAATCAAGGTAAATCTCTTAATAGAGTGGTCTTAACATATCTATATAAATCTCTAAATAGAGTCCTAAATTAGTTGTAAGTGTTAAATCCTCTAACAAGGTGAGACCTAAAAATCTCTTAAACCTTTATCAAGGAAGACTCCTCATAGGTTAGATCATATCTTATGATAAAAAATTGTAATCTTAACTAGTTAACTTTATTATTACAGTAGTGAATATTTGTGGTGTCATCCCCATCCTAGTTTTACCTTCACCTTGGAGGGTTTCTAGGTAACAAATATTGTGTTATGTATTTTATTTTCATGTATGTGATTGATCAAATTTATATTTTATAGAAAATTTACAACATTGCAAGTTTTACATTCACAAGTTATTGATAAATGTGAATGTATTGCTGAAAAGTTAGAAAGTGTCAAAGATTATGATTCACCCACACCCTCCCCCCCCCCACTCTTAGTATCTTGTTTATCATGTTTACTCCTCCATAAATCAATAATTAGTATTAGAGCATTAGTTCTCTGAGAGAAGCTTAATAGCTTTATGATAATATCTTGGAGATGGAGGCTTATAAACTAGACAAGGTTATTGACAATTAGGTGATTGACATCCATCTCACATTGTAGAAACTTGAGAAACAAGGAAAAGATTTGAAGGATTCCCTAAAAAGGAAAAAGGAAATTTCCATCTAGATAAAATAATTTTCCTATCAAGAACTTGAGACTAAAGGATTATTTTAACCAATCAATCCAAATGACAAAGCAACTATTTATCTAGTTGACAAGATCAAAATTTTGATTGAAGAAGTGAGAGAACTAAAAAGAGAACATCAAATCCAATTAGTAAGACTATGTGAAGTGACTAAGAAAAGAAAAGAATCTAAAGAAGACAAAAGGGCAATGGCTACTAGACTTGAAGAAAGGATATCAAATGTGTAGTTGCTCACTATTACTCAACTAGACATGATGAACCAACTAATCCTTTCAAATCAAAAATTGAATCAAAAGGATGTGGAAATTATAAATCTCAAATCATAAAATGGCATACTAAAGAATGAACTAAAATAGGAGAAGGAATCTATGGAGAGATTCAACAAATCAAAAGAAGTAATGAAGTACTTTGAAGTACTTATGAAATCATCAAGTTATTCTAATGGGTTAGGAAATTCATGCACTTAGAAAGGAGAATCATCCAAGAATGGAGAACTGAGGAATGAAAACTCAAAGGAAAAACCAACATGGTATGCAAAATTCTAAACCTAAGTTTACTGGTTACTATTTTTACTGTAAGAAACAAGGACATCAAATATATGAGTATAGGTCAAGATTGAGGAGTACAACTACTACACCTAAATTTGAAGGATGCTTCTATAACTATCATAAATATGGGCATCAAAAATATGAATGCAGATCACAAAAAAAACCCTACTAGATAAATTAGATAAATAATTATGCACCCAACAATGCATGTTCCAAATGTCACAAGTGTTGAAATTACAATCAGGTTTGTTATTAGTGATGCAAACATATTCAAATTGTAAGTATCTACCAAGCGTATTATATAGTTAACATAGTTAACTAGGCATTTCAAACTCTACTAAATTCTTCAGTTGCTACTAAGTTCAAGGGATAGTATTCAGTTTGCACTGAGAAATTTCTACCATGATGGTGATTAGTAATCTAAATCAATCTTTATAAGGATTACCAAGTTCCTCAATCCAAACTGAGTTGTGTAGTGTTTACCAAGTTTGCAATTACAGTGATGTGAATCTAGTGTTGACTAAGCCACTCAGTCTCAACCAAGTGATTCAATTTATATTGAGCTCATTGTGATCACATTGACCAAGCTATGCAATATGAATCTAGTGATTTAGTTTATATTCCAAGTTTCATAGTATTCACCAAGTCACCAGTGTACATCAAGTTTAGACTACTTGGAAGTGATCAGTATGAACCAAGCTTTTACATCTACCAAATGCATAATGATGCCAAGAATTGACAGTGGATGCCAAGTATCAAAACCTCACTGAGCTAGTCTTTAGAACCTGAGTTCTTACAATTGTGGTCGACTTTGTGTATTTTATGTAAACTTGTATTGTAGCTAACTTTGTTGAATTGTAATTTGGATTGGTATATATTTAATGTATTATATCACATCCAATATAGAATATGGAAGTAATGTAATGAGAAGAGAAGATCAAAAGTATGAAGTACAAAGGCTACATCAAAATCAGGAGCAACAAAGATTTATCTATCACAGCAAGGTGATCATTACACTCAAAGGAATCTCACTCAGCAAACCAAGTTGCAGATTAGAAATCAACCACTATTTCATCCTAATAGGTGGATCAATTAAATCCTTTCACAAGGTATACTTAATAGCATTTTTAAAATCTCTTTAATGAGTGCATACTTCATTGTATGTTTGTAAATCCTTTTGCAAGGTGTGCCTAGTAGTCCTTATTGCTCCTAATAGGGTAGAGCATCAGAAGTGATCATTGTAAGCTTTAATAGGCCAAATTTATATTGCAGTATTAAAGCTTGTGGGTATCATCCCCCCCCTAGTTTTACTTTCTATTTGAAAGGTTTTTGGGTCACCATATTGTGTGTCAAAGTGTTATGAATGTTTTAATGCTTTCAATTATTTATGCATGCAATTAAATTAGAATACACATGAAGGATCAATTGGTAAATAAGGATTAAGTTTTATAGGTTAGGGATTCACCCCTCCCTTTTCAATAATGTAGCCTATCATATATATTTCCAATGATTGGTATTATAGCATTGTAGTTCTCAGGAAAGAAGTTTAACAACTTGAGCAAAGATCAGAGGCTATGGAGGTATTCAAACTTGATAAGGTTGTTGATAATGAGATGTTGGATTTGAAATTAGTTATTGGACAACACAAGAAAGCAAATGAGAAACTCTCTCAATCAATGAAAAGGAGAAAAGATCTTGCAATCCATATGAATGACCAACTCTACATTGAAGAAAGAATTCAAGACATTCATTCAGAAAGTAATTCAGATGAAGCTAATGAAGAAATCAAAGAACTATTAGAAAAGAATGGTTCACTTCAAGAAGAGTAAGAGATTTAGTCAGTAAGATTGTGTGAAGTCATGGAAGAGAAAAACAAGATAAAAGAAGAAATAGAAGGAAAGAACAATGAGATTCAACATCTATCCCTTCAGCAAGCAAGCTTTATTGATCATCTCACGAATGCAAATGAAGAAATCATGAATCTAAGATCAGAAAATGAAAGATTGTTGAATGACATACACATTGAAAAGAAAACCAATGAGAGGATGATGAAATCTCAAGTAGAGATGAATAAATTAAATGAGCAAAGCCATTATAGAAAAAAGGGAAAAGTAGAAACTGGATACATAGAAGAAGATGAATCATATAAGCAAGGAGCTCAAAAGAATCAAAGACCTACTTATAGTCACTATGGTAAGATAAGTCATACATCAAACAAATGTTGGAGCAATGGGAAAGCTAAATTTAGTAGAAAATGTTACAATTACAATTAGCATGGTCACAGAGCTAATAAATGCAAAGAGAAACCTAAGTTTGAAGGAAAATGTCACAAATGTAAGAAGAATGGGCACAAATCTTTAGAATGAAAAACTAAGATATTGAACCTAGCATAATAGATTGTAAAAGTTATATTTGATTGGGACTATAACACTTGGTGAAGATGTCATTACTATGGAGAATTCAAACATATTGGAATGAAATGTGTAAAACATCACATGAGGACAAGAGAGACCACTAGAAGATGTTTTATTTGTACAAAACTTGGTCATCTTGCCAAGAACTATATAAATACTAGAATAATTAAAGATGAAAAGAAAGCCAAGGTTGATAACATCAGAAAGAAAATAAGATAGCAATGGATTCAAAAATCTTTTGAGAATTCAAGTCTAAGCATTAAATAAAATGTCACTCAAGAATTGGGTGACTCAAGTATTTCTACCTGATCTTTCACAAGGAGTACTAGAACTAGGATTCTGAAGAAGACATCTCACATTAGTTCTAGTCAGCAGAATGAAAGATCCATATTAGCATTCAAGATGTAAAGGGATCACTAAGAATTCATGAAAAATTCCATTCATTACCAAGTGAGGTTGGGTTATAGACCTTACCAAGAAAGGTTAGGAGTAACTAAGTTTTATGAGGATACAGAGTCATGGATGACTCTATCGAGCACTTAATGCAAGCAAAGTGACAGATAGTCTATCATTTGAGTGAATAATTGTACCAAGCATTTATTGATATAGAAAGGTGAAAATTGATAAAAAAGGGTGAAATAAAATTCATTTGTCACTATGAATTCTTCAAGAGCTATTTGTGTAGAATGTTCTTAGTGCATCTGAGTGATCTATGTGAATTACTATTAAACATTTTCATGTTCTCTCAAACTTTATGGAGAAAAATGCTATCCACTAGAAACAAATCAAATAGAGGATCTGATATGTTAGTTCGAGGCATGGAATGGAAGGCACCAAACTTTAAGCTAAGTTTGGTTGTCATAGAAATTGTAGATCCAACTAGAGCTCAATCACAAATTCCATCAAAGGTACAGTTGATTAAGGACAGTCATTCACATTTTTGGTGTGTTATTCAAGATATTGGAACTCTAGAAATGAATGAATCCTTGAGAGAATTGTGTGTGAATGGTTTGTTAAAATTGGAGCATCAACACCTTGAAGCAAAGGGTTTGACTTACATTCTGCACATGCGACAAGATTTTCAAATCAAATGGATAAGATGAATACTAGATCCCCAATAAACTTGCTAATGATTACCAAGATGATATTTGTTTCATGGTTGATAGTGATAAAGTATATATACAAGCAATAAGACCAAGAATTGTATGGGTCAAGCCTCTAGGTTATGAGGTTAACATACATGAAACCAAGGATATTATTGAGGCACTAATCAATGATTCTGTTGACCCAAAAGCTGCATACTTTGGCACCTATGATGAAGCATAGGCAAGAATAGAACTTGAAATAAAACTCCCTCAGGTGGCCAAAAAAGAGAAGAAGAGAATTACAAAATTGAAAACCAACTCCACTCTTCTATTGACTAAAGGCAAAGGTGATGACATTGAGGATGATGAAGTAGAAGATAAGAGAAGTCAGAAGAAGAAGAACCTATAAAGAAGAAAGGTAAGGTTATTATAACCAAAACTGCCAAACCATCTACTGTTGTATTCACAAGGAGGACATCTAGGATGAAACTTGATAAAGAAGGAGGAGATGTGATCTTTAAATGGCCTCCACCCACCTTTTAGGAAAGATTGAAAGAAATAGAGTCAGGAGCAAGCATAGGAAACTTTAGATCACTAAAGTATGAGACTATGACTGTAGAGGAGCAAAAGCAAATAGAAGACATGATAATGTCTAAGATGGGTAAATGGAAATATTCCCCAGACCAGCTTGTTCAACAAATTCCCAGTGATTTAATGGAGAAGGAGAATGTTATGAAAACTACTAAAGACATATATGACTAGACCCTGAGGCAACTCATGTTGAGCTTAAGTGACAAGGAAGTAAAAGAATCCTTAAAGAAGAATGAAGAAAAACTTACCTTGAGATTCAACACTTGTCTTATATTGATGAATGACATTGAACATGTGGTAAGAAATGCCACCAACACATGGAAGAACATTTATGTTCTTCACAAATAGAGTGATTTTGTTGTTAATGTTATTGACAAGAATAAAGATGATGATGAACATGAAAAAGATGAGGAAACTAATGATGAAGAAGTAACACATTATGATAACATAGATGATGAGGAACAAGAATAGGGAGAGGAAGCTACCTAGGAAGATCTATCTAAAGTTTAGAGCATTAAGGAGATCAACCCAGAGAAGATTGTAGTAGTAGTCATAGCCTCACTTCCTCATTCTCTAAGTGAAACATTGAAAACATCAAGCCTAAAGAAATCTACTAAAAAATTGATTATGTCAAACACTACAAGTACTACCACTCAATCAATTTTTGCACATGTTTAGCTCAGCACTTCATTAACAGAAGTAACAAGCACTTCATCTACCAAGTAGTCAACACTTCCTCCTCTATTAGTTTTGGTTACACAAGCTATTCCTTCAATAAGTGCAGTATCTACTTTTTCATCCAATCCTACTATTTCTACTATTTTTTCTATTCCTATCATGAAAATAATAAGTACAAGGATATTTGAGTCCAAGCCTCAATTGAGTAAAAAAATTTTTAGTAAAGGCAAAGAGAAGGAAGAAGAAATTGATCTTGATGAAGAGATTGTTATTTTGAATTGGGATATCTCCAATCTTAATCCTGATTAGATACAAATATTTGGAGAACTTATTCAAAAGAAAGCCAAGTAGTACAAGCTTAGAGGTGAAAGAAATAAGAAATTCAAGTGCTTGAAGATGTAAAGAATATTCTAGTAGAAGCACTCAACACAGAGGTTGACATTTCTCAACCAATTTTGGCTCAATCAGTAGAGCTAGTCCATAAATTCAATGAAGATTTGAATGGATAGGAGAAATTTTTGTATAGAGTTGAGAGGAAGTTTGAGAATAAAGTTTTGGAACTAGTAGCACAAAATATTGTTATTCATCAAGTAGACTTGTCTACTCTTCTAAGCTCATTGGAGACCTCTTGCAACAATGTAACTTCATTATTTGGTAAATGTTGTGATACTTCAAATTTCATCAAAGAAATTAAAGAAAAACTTTCTAAAACTTATGAAGATTTGAAGGCAACTACACAACAATTGCAACTTGACTTGAGTTATAGCTTTGCCCACTACACAAAGATCATATTATTAACTGATACACAAGCAGAATTGCTAAGAGAGGAAGTCAGGATAAGAGCTACACTAGTAAACATATAGGGCTTGATTCTCCCAAATATGGATGCATTATAGAAACATATTGCACATGCTAAAATGCTCATCCATGATAACAACATCTCAATTGTAGATCGCATGATAGAACTTTTAGTAGAAGTTCAAGTTGCATTACACACATGAAAGGTGTTGCAAGAAAATTGGGACAAGACAATGGCACTAATTCCAAAGGTACATTTAGATTTCTTGTCACATTTTGGCATTACTGTATAGTATACAACATACATCTTTGGCATTAATGTCAAAAAGGAGGAGAAGATGTATATTGTAAAGGGGAGAAGTTATAATATGAGGAGAAAATGTATATATCATGTGTGAAGATTAGAAGATGTGAAAAGATGTAAAGTATATTGTATATATGTATGGGGGAGCATTATCATATCATATATGTACAAAAACATCTTTTACAAAAGTAATTTTGAAAAATCCCAAAAAATAGAGTATGACCAAGTTAGAGACACAAGATGATGGATAAAAGGTGTTCTTGAACTTTTTGAAATTAGTTTTGTTTGATAAGTGTTTTTGTCACTAATGCTAAAGGGGGAGATTGTTGACATTACAGTTAGGTTTGTTATTAGTGATACACACTTATTCAAATTGTAAGAATCTACCAAGCGTATTGTACAATTAACATAGTTAACCAAACATTTTAGAATCTACTGATTTCTTTAGTTTCTATTGAGTACAAGGGATAGTATTCAATTTGTGCCAAGAAGTTTCTACCATGATGGTGATCAGTAGTGTAAACTGAGCTTTATAAGCTTTACTGAGTTCCTTAGTGCAAATTGAGTTGTGTAGTGCTTATAAGTTTGTAGTTACAATGATGTAAATCTAGTGTTGATTGAGCCACTCAATGTTAACCAAGTGATTCAATTTATATCAAGCTTGTTATGATAGCATTGACCGAGCTATGCAATGTGAATCAAGTGATTCAGTTTATATGTCAAGTTTTATAGTATTCATCGAGTCACCAGTGAAGACCAAGTTCAGACTACTTGGAAGTGATCTGTATGGACTGAGCTTTTATGTCTACTAAATGCATGATGATGTCAAGAATTAATAGTGGATGCCAAGTATCAAAACCTCACTGAGCTATTCTTTAGAATCTGAGTTCCTACAATTATGGCTGACTTTGTGTATTTTGTGTAAACTTTTATTATAGCCAACTTTGTTGAGTTATATTTTGGATTGGTATATGTAATGTATTATATCACATCCAATATATAACATGGAAGTAATGTAATTAGAAGAGAAGATAAAAATTGTAAGTATAAAGGCTACAATAGAATAAGGAGTAGCAAAGATTTATCTATCACAATAAGGTGATCATTACACTCAAAGGAATCTCATAACAAACTAAGTTTCAGATCAGAGATCAACCACTATTTCATCCTAATAGGTGGATTAGTTAAATCCTTTCACAAGGTAGACTTAATAACCTTTCATAAATCTCTTTACCAAGTGCATACTTCATTGTACATTTGTAAATCCTTTTACAAGGTGGATCTAATAGTCCTTATTGCTTCTAACAGGGTAGATCATCAGAAGTGATCATTGCAAGCCTTAATAGGCCAACTTTATACTGTAATATTAATGCTTGTGGGTATCATTCCCACCCCAATTTTACTTTCTATTTGGAAGGTTTCTAGGTCACCATATTGTGTGTCAAAGTGTTATAAATGTTGTAATGCTTTTAGTTATTCATGCATGCAATTAGATTAGAATACACATGAAGGATTAATTAGTAAATAAGGATTAAGTTTTATAAGTTAGTGATTCAACCCTCCCCTCTCAATAACTTAGCTTATCATATATATTTCCAACAAAAAAATTTAATGTATAAGAAAGAATTGCAGGAGTTAAGTACATTCAAGAAATCAAACAAACAAAAAAGGAAAAGGCAAAGTGGACATTAAGAAAATTAGGAATGAAATGAAATAGAAATGGAAAAGGAGAGAAGATGGAAATAGTGGAGCTAATGGAGTTGAGGTCACCTAATCTAATGGAGAAGTTGATCATGTCATCTCAAACTAAGCAAGAGATGTATGCATGGAACTATATCCTTAATTGATATATCATACATCAGTTTCTTACATCTAAATGTGCCAAAAGTTTATATCTCCATATGTGAAGATGCATAAGAACAAATTTGTGTAAGATTGTTGAGTGTTAGTAAAATTGTCTATGTTGACTAAGCATTACAACATCGACCAAGCACTTCAGAAGGGGAATGATAGAGACCAAGTAATATGAAAGAGACCAAGATATAATTCAAAGACCTAGCTAAAAGGCATTAATATCAACTAATACATCTAACTTCCACTAACATAAGTACTCAACATTAATAGAGACCTTAAATTGATCAAAAGAAGGTACATAAAAAATTTTGAAGACATTATTTCATACCTTGCATTTGGATTTTTGAGAGCATAGAGAAATTTTGTAATTTTAGGAACCAACAAAGATTTCAAGAGCAATTTGATCAAGAAGCTTGAACAAGTGGTGAATCTAAACTATGTCAAGTATCTAGAGAAGAAATAACTTCAAACCCTAGCTATGAACATGGCAGATTCATCAACTAATGGAATGTGTTAAGAGGTTAGTAAAATCCAACTAGTGAAGAGTGATGCTTGTCTTCCACCTAAGTTTCATGCTATTCTAGAGATTTCTATGAAAGGAGACTCAATGGGTGTGTTATCTTTGATGCCACCTCCATGATGTGAAAAGTTGTTATATGTACACAATTGGAGAAGCGGGAGATTATGAAATTAGGTAAGCTTATGAGAAATTGTGCAATGAAGGAATCTTTAAGGATGGATTTCAAATTGTTTAGAGGAAAGGGTTAACTCATGCCCTAGAGTTCCCAAGGAATTTCAAAATTGAGTGGATTAAAGTTATTTTGAGAAGACTTCATGAAATGAAGTATTGGCTACAAAATGGACTAGTGGAGATCACAAGTAAAATGATAAAAAGTGTTATGAGCTACTAAACCCTAGAGAAGAAGAAAACCATGCAATGTTTAAGTCATAAAGAAATCAAGGTGAGCACAGGAGCCTAGTGGAATGGATGTGGTATGCCCATTACAAACATCTCTGGTCCCCTAATTGAATTTTTAGTGAGAACCATTGCTTACAAATTCTATCAATCGATAATATTGAATAGTGTGCCTTGTATGGATATGAATCAAACATGAAATATTGTGATGAAAGATCATGAGTATGATCTTGCCAAGCTATAGAAGTTAACTCTTGCAAAAAATTTGTCATCAATAAGAAAAGTGAAGAATTCAATGTGTAAGTTTGGATCCCTCATTTTTTGTATTTTGTTTTATATCTAGAAGTACTTTCCTAGTATTGGTAATGTTGTATGGGAGCAAGACAAACCGGTGACAAAGAAGATAAATGAGTACATTACTCAGTTGGGAGAAAATGTAGAAAATGTAATGAATACTTACTTTGTTAAATTTAAGAAAAGGATGAAAAGAAGAATGAGGAATCTTGAAGAATTGGTCACAAGATATTATAGTGACATGTTTTCTTATTAATACAGACAATACATTTGTATAGGCAATTAAGTTGATGAATTCTTTGTTACAAAGTTTTGATTATGAGGTAGATAGTGATATAGTGAATGCAAACATTGAGGCACTACTTAAGGAAGAGATAGACATTAAGGTTGAACCTTTTGGTAGATATGAGGAAGCCAAAGAAAGAATAACTATGAAAATCAAGATATCTTCCAAAGAAAAGAAAAGGAAGAAAATGATTGAAGATCTAGAAGCTAAGTTGGCCACCCTAGGAAAGGGTAAGGAACTATTGCAAATTACACAAGGTCTTGGTGAAGATGAAGAACAAGATAGTGGTGATGAGGAAGAAGAAGAAGAAGGTGAAAAATAAATGCCCTAGTTATTTTCATGCCACCAAGTAAGAAGGCTCAAGAATAAAAGAACAAGTCGATAGTGCCACCTCCACTACCTAACAAGCCAAGGACCAGGGCAATTGCTAGTGTCAAGTAGTCTACAAAGAATAAGGTAGTAGAGACTACATAACTAGTGCCCCTACAAATAGAAGAAGAATATTTTTAGAGGACCACATATTAGGTAGATAATCACTATTGATGAGGTATGTGAAAAGCTAAGAAGATCTATAGGTTTATCTAGTTTTAGATATGTCATATATGACACACTAGATAATGATGATAGAAATAAAGTTGAGGAGGTTATGGTAGAAATGATTCCAAATAAAAAACTCTCTCCTAGTGCAATAGAGAAGAAGATACCCAAATATCTCTATGATAGACTAGAAACAAGATATAAATAGGCTGAAATAGTAGAGAAATAGATAAGAACTAACACACTAATCAGAGTTATGCCTGATCTATCACAAGATCAATGAGACACATTTGTTACTAAGTACAAATTTTTTTTAATATTATAAAATAAAGAGGAAGTTGTACAATAACAAAGTGATTTTCTATGGAAGAGTATTTTTGGGTTGAAAACAAAGACTACAAAAATAAATTCTATAAACATTGAAGATGATTATAGTAGTGGAGAAAGTTCAGGTGTGTCAAGTCCACAAGGTAGCATGTCTATTGTACATGTCACCACCCCTAACAATCTAGAGGTTGAGGAACCAAGGCTCACAAAATAGAGGTAGGTGGTGAAGATAGAGAAACAAATACAAATGATAAGATTGTTTTAGCACATCATATTGAGGAAGAAAAATAATCAAATAAAGCTAAACCTAGTGTGACTATTATTGTCTCAAGCATAGATGCTCAAGTATGACTGAGTGGTGACACCCCCTCACCAACTCCTAAGGAAGTTCCTAGTAGCAACACTCCTCATCTAGCAGAAAGAGGAAAGCAATAAAAGGTGTTTCACCAAATATTGAGGTTAGTATAGACGAAATCATTGAGATGTCACAATTGGATCTGGTAAATCTCACCTTGGAGTAAACTATTTTGCTACAAGAAATTTTGATGAAGAAGAGACAAGAAGAGCTCAAAAGAGAGCACAAGCATAAACATGTACTATATGATGTAAAGAATATTTTTGTTGATGCTTTTGACATTCAAAATTTTGAAGAAGATGCACTAATTATAAATTGGATTGTAAATATAGTTAGACAAATAAATGTTGGAAGTATGGAGTCAAATGAGAAGATATGGGTTGGTTAGCAAGATGATTTGAAACCAAGGTTGTGGATAAATTTTCCATAACTATTGTCAAGCAAAAAGTGCTACTAAAAGAGAAAATAATGTTATGATTAAATTAATTTATAAGGTACAATATTTTTACACAATTTTTTTAGATGTTCCAAGATTTACTCATAATATTCAGGCACAAATAAATACAATTCAAGCTGAGATGAAGAGATCCAACATCATTATTTTAGAGTCAACGGGATCAAGCATTGATCATTACAATATCTATTGAATGCTCAAGGCACATTAGCTAAGCTTCAGGTAGCTAATAGCAATATGAGATCCAAATTTATCTCTACTCAGGGGATGATGATGCCTCATTTGGAGGTGATAAAGAGAGAACTAAAAACATCCTAGGATCTTATTATAGAAGATCACAATTTATCAATGGTTGATAGTTTAATTGATTTGGTTGCAAGACTTTAGTTGCAAAATCATATTTTGGAGGTAGAAAGAACCACATGGGATCATGCATTGACCATGATTACCACAGTTCATAAGGAATTCATTGAAATATATGGATCACTTTCACCCATTCAACCCCAACGACATTGACATATAGTGTTCAAAAACAAGAGGGAATGGAAAAGAGTTTTAAAGGTGAAGTTTTGGAAATGAGATTTGAATAAAGGTGAAATGGATTTGTTATTCAATTTTGCATTGTTTATTAATTTACATAAGTCATAAGAATTAGGGTGAGAGCTCATTTGTTATATTGTATTGTATAGATGTAAATACACTAAAGTGATGTAAATATGAAAAAGTGTTTTTTCCACTAATGTTAAAGGGGGAGATTGTTGCTATCTATAACCATTATTGTCTATTAGTGTCAACCACTTAGTAATTTATAAGGGAGAGTCAAATGTTCATCATTGCAACTAAGCCACTCTATATAAGCTAAGTCATGTTTATAAGTGTGTATGTACCAAGCTCTATAGAAGACAAGAAATTTTTTGGTCATAGCATATTTTATATAACGAGTTGAGCTCATCAATGACCATGCAAATTCCAAGTACAAGTGTTGAGTTATATAGTGTGTGTTGAGCACAATACTTGTTGAGCATTAGAAGGGTAATATAGACCTAGCAACAACAATGTCAAGCATTAGGAACTAGTAAAGACTAAGCAATGTAGAGTTTACATAAAAGTCATGAATGGAACAAAGTTTGAGGCAAAAAATTATTAGGCCAATTTGGAAGGAATATTTAAGTTTTAAAGAGATTTTTATAGAAAATTTAATACTTGCAAAGGTTGTTATAGAATATTTACATGATTTTGATCATAGATCCCTATGTTGTGTGTTCAATAATCAAGATGAAGAGGCAAAACATGAAACAATCTAGAAAATGACTTATGAATCACTTTAAATAGCGATGAGCTTAACCTAGATTGTAAGCATGAAAAGTAAGAGGAAATGAAGAGAGGTAAATGTATGCAAATAAGAAGGCTTGAGAAACTATTAGAAGTCAATGAAGGGTTCTATTATCATCTAACAGAGAAAGTGACATAGTCATGGCAGTGAAGTGAAAGGGAAAGACTAGTGCTATCATATCAAAGGAGAGGATTAGTTAGCAAGGAGAAGACTCGAAATTAGCTTATAGAGAAAATTGAGAGTTGGGTACTAAATTAGTTTTAACAGACTTGAATTAGGGTAAATCTCTTAATAGAGTCCTTAGTTGTAAGTGTTAAATCCTCTAATAGGGTGAAAACTATTTTATTTTAAAAATTAGAAATATTATAATATATTTAAGAACTATTCTATCATTTTATTATATAAATATAATAATATTATTATTTATTAATCTTTTTAAAAATAAAATAGAACTAAGAATATGTTATTGTCATGTAATCTTAAAAAATTTAAATGCTTACATTTATTTTGAGTTCTCATTTTGTATGATGCTTAATGATACGAATCTTTTCAAACTCCTCTCTTGAAAAGTCAATCTTGCGGAATCAACTCCAAGGTTCTAGGTGATCTTGCAACCTATTGGAATCCAATCGATTGAAGATAAATGTGAGAGTTCAGAAAGAGGCCTTTGATGGTTTTGATAACTTCAGATAAGATGTAGAATTTGTTCGTTGCTTCAAAAGAATAAAACACACAAAAAAAACTATATTTTTTATATTTTTCTATTTTTCAATGAATACAATTTAACAATGCAACTAATATGAATTCCTAGTTTAACAAGGGGTTAGTAAAGAAAATAGAAAAGATAGGGTGACAACAAGTTTATGCAAATAACATGAAAAATAAATCCTAACTGACATAAACCACGAAAACAACACGTCTATGAGTTAAGCTTTCAAAAAGATCAGTGGGTAACCAATGAAAGTAGGAGTAGTGCTTCCTTAATTCCACTAATGTAATCATCGATGAGAATCTAGCAACTGTAAGATGTTTTAGTTTTCACCAAATTGCAAGGCCACGAAAAGTACGCTCATGCGAGACAAAAAGCTATGTAGGAACAAAATGGGTGATCTCTTCTTGCACTAGATATGTCAATAGAATTTGTAAAAGTGTAGCAAACACCATAATTAAAAGATTGCACAGCCAGAAATAATGCAATAAACTTTTGGTTCAATCACATTCCATGAAAATACATTCACAAAACATAACACACTTAGGCAAGAATCACTACACTCCAAATGCAAGCACCAAAAGCATATATAATTGCAAAATAATAGTGACCTTGATTACATATTACAATCCTATATTTATAAGAAATCATCTCCTTAGTTTGTGCTGAGAGTGAGATATCCTGGCCTAGGGCAATGTAGGACCACCTCCCAAAATGAGGGCCTCTGCTGGAGGATCTACAACTGTACTCGTAGTGGGACGACCTTCTCGAATGCCTATAGAATGGTAGGGACCTACCTATAGAATGGTAGGGCAAGAATGACCTGAACAATAGGACATGGCCATAGCCTTAGAGTTTTTTCTTTAGGAGAGGTGCCAGAGTAGGCAACAACTTTAGTCTAGCTTGGTGGATCATAACATCTCACTGTATAGAATAGATGGTGCATTATCTTTACGCAATCATATGCTTTAAACTAATAAAACAAATCTATTTATGTACAAACTATCTATCTAAATGTTGCTAAGTAGGAATCCATCCATTTTATATCATTAATTGGATGCATGAGCCTTTACATATCATAAAATAAAGAAATCATGAGAAAATAAGAAGAAGAGAGCCTTCAATTAATGTAAGAATGTTTGGAAGTGCTAAAAATAGAAGCTCCATCTTTACTAGGTGTCTGTCAGAGTTAAACAGCTATCAGAATGTGTTTTCGATGCATGGAAAGCTCCAATTTTGGAACTAGTAGTTAAATGTCAATGCACCTCTAACTTCTTCAAAATCTCCAAAAACAATGTTGCAAAAAGCGCACCATTGCAGTAGCACACTAGGTGTACATGGTGCACCTAGTGTAGCAATGCACCTCAAAGGCCAAAAAATGGAAATTTTCACCAATTGTCAAAATTGAAATTCTAGCATCTGCGTTTTGTTCCCCTTTATCCTAGAGCTATGTCTGGATATTTTCACTTGAATTTCTCAATTATCTCAGTGACCTATATCACATCTAGTAAATCTAAGGCATTATATTTATCTTCACTTTTTGCCTATAGTTATCCACCTCTATACATGTTTTGGCAAAATCTTTGAGTTTTCTATCAAGCTCTAACAAACCTTCCTCTATTCTAAATGTCTATCGGATATCCTCATCATTAGAAACCTCATCAAAAATTTTCCAAAATCTTTGAACTACTACCTCTATAGGTATTAATTTCTCTCATGAATCATCTTCAAAGATGTCCAAACATGCATCACTATAGTGTTTCTTGGCTTCCAAAATTTTCTCTCAGGCTTGGTCCTTGAGCTTATGAACCTCTGCATGTAATGATTTCATTACTTTATTATTATCTACTATCTTCTTAATCCAATCATCTATCTTATCTATCTCCTTAGCTATATATACATCCATTAACATTCGACACCTCTGACCTTTGATTGCCTGTAATGCCTATAGATCCTTTCCCCAAGTATGCATCTTATCCATTAAGCCAAAATCATGGTTCAAAATTGCTACCAACTTATCCACATTCTACTACATAACATGTAATAACTTAAGATTCCCTTGGATAATTAGTATGCCTTTCTCCTCAAAACTTTCCTACCGTTGCTAACAAGCATTCAAAAATGGGTCTAATTGCACTTCTCCCCTATCCCTTCTCTAAATTATTGCATTTAAAGTCTCTTCAAGGTTAATGGGATCCAAAGGGCCAACAAATTTGCTCAAATATCCCTTAAGGATCTCATTCTATCACTAAAGTGTTATCAATTCTACCCTATCCTATTCTAGGCTCCTTAAAACTTCCTTCATCCCTATCATAGCCATCAACTTTGCAGTTTCCAAGGTTGGCTTCCCAAGCATAACCTCCTAGATCTGATAATCCCTAGGAGTCAGTTCTTCAACATTTGATTTTGGAGGAGGGATAGCCATGTAATTAAAAGGGTCTTGATTTTGATCACTCATGACAAAGGCTAGTGCTTGCAAATCATGTGGAGGTGAATCGGGTTTCCTTAGAACTTCTATCAATTCCATTCTATCCTCCTATTCAATAGTGAACTATTCCTTCTTATTTCTTATTACTTCTTTTCTAAGCCACCTTGGAATATGCTCCATCAATAATTTTCCTTTAGAGAATGAAGGAGTTTTTTCTACAATGCCTTTCTCCTTATCACTCCTTTCTAGAGTCTTCTCCTTCTATGAGGGACCCACATTGGGAGTCTTTGTTTTTGTGGAGTCCAAAATCCCCACCTCTGTGTCTTGAGAAGTTTTCTATGGTTGTTCACTTTCTAATCCTTCTTTTGACACTTCCTCAGTGAATACTTGTTGTGGCTCTTCTTGATGTTCCATTTGGACCTATTCATTTTCTACACTTGAAGGAAGAGGGGTAGTCAATCCCTTGTCTACACAAAATGTGACTTATAGTTGGGATTTTAGAACTATCTCAGGTCCTTGTAATTCACGGGGCCTCTAAGTCCAATCCTCCTATTGAGGTTGATTGGTGGGTGTGTCTCTGATCTTGTCCCCAACCAACTTAATACCCACAGGCATAAAGTCAAAATTTGGCATCTTAAAGACATTAGTGCCCTCCACATCCTACTCATCAATCCATTGTTGCATCTCATCCGCTAATGTGGTGGTCTACATGGGTTCATCTAGGATAGATGGTGGTGTAACCATAGAGCTTCTCCTTCATTCTTGCTTTGTAGCTCTAGCTAGCCAAGTCCTCTAACTCAAAGGTAGATCATCTTCATCATCCTATTCTTCTACCTCTTCTAGAATAGGTTTGGGAATTGACAAAAAAGGGATCACTTTCTTGATCACCTCTTGTCTTTGCTTCACCAGAGTCGTAATCTTCCTTCTTTTTGGCACTAAAGGGGGGGCTTGCTCTATTTTTTGAGGTGGGGAAACCTCTTGTATCTCAATTTCTATTTTTTTTTGGCTTGGTGCAACTGGCAGCAATTGAGGATCACCTTGAGCTAGTGTGTCTTCCATACTCTTTGGCCCTTGTGTATTTTCCTCTCCTTGCTATAGAGGCACCAGAATCTCTCCCTCTTTAGGTTTGTCTCATTGGGAAGAATTCCTCTTCCTCTTTCCCTTTCCTTTACTCTTTTGAACTCTATAATAACCAACTAGCCTATCGAGTTGGTGCATCATCTCTAGCCTTATTGGTGACTGAGTTGTAAATGTAGGAATGGTGACCTTGTTCCCTCTACCTTTGGCTAGATGGGATTGTGCATGAAAGATCACTATTTCTATAATTAGATCAAGTTTGAAGGGTTTCTTGATCCAATCCTACATCAATTTGTTGATATGCCTTGCCCTGTGATTAATATTTGAGTTCTCTTCTTTGTCAACCTTGACATTTATAATAGGTCATTCACCAATCTTGTCCCTATTGAAAAATGGATCAAGCAACTCCTCTGAGTCTTATTGTAGTATCTTCAATGGAATATTTATCTTCAAGGCCTTTTCTACCAAATACAAAGTCATCCTACAATAATCCCTGATATGGACATCATAGTCATTTGTTGCATTCATCCAATGATCCTTAATAGCTTCTTCATGTTGGAATGCTTCACCCGCTAAGTATTGCACTCTCCCAATATTATCTAAATATGGCCAAGGAGAATTATAGTCTTTCAAGGGATATTGATCCCATTCATACTCAAAAGGTGGAATTTCTTGTCTTTGATCCACCTAAAAAGATCCTATAGTCATAGGCCATGTCCAACATATATTATGTTACTTTCAAACTCTATCATATGCAGAAAAGAGTTGTTAGGATATCTCCAAGAGGATGAGTCTATCACTAGGGTATCTAGGGAGCTTCTTAAGGTTAATAGTTGTACCCACTACCCTCAAATACATGAATTTTGGAATTGGATGTAGTAGGCTCTGACTAGTGACATTTTTGTAGCTGCCTCCTCTAAAATTCTCTTTGCATAATCCCTTTCTATGAACCAAATTATCATGAAGATGAAAGCATAATTAACAATTCTTTTTTTTTTTTTTTTTTTTTCTCTAAAAGCCTCTTCTCTTCTTCACTAGCTATGGGTATACAATATATGGTCATGTATTGGCATCCTGCATGTTACCCCTCTTATAGAACCCTGGATAATCTATTGCTCTCATAGCTAGCAGGTATAGCAAATATGAAGTCATATAAAATTTCCTATTGTTCTTAATTGCTACTAACTACTCACCAAAATTCTAACTAAGAGTATAAGCCCAATCTAACGGCATTTATACTTTCTTTATTATTTCAATGAAGTGCACCATGAAAATGTTCAGGTGTCTGGCTGCCGAAAAACCCATTACTCTACTCAAGAGTATGATTGATTATCTAATTTCCTCCTTCATATATCCTCTTGTCATGTCTACTTTCCCAATTTTCTTTCCCAGAGGATTTTTCTCTATGAGGTATGATGATTGAATAATCTCAAAAGCCTCTTCAATGTGTTCCCAATACAACCTCTTTGCTTGCTCATAGGTTAGCCTAATGGATTGATCTACCCTCAAGAGATGAAACACTTTCTTGATGTTCTTGGGTTAGAGATCTAGAATGATCTCTTCCATTATTCTCTTTACAACCCTCTCCTTGGGGAGAAAATGATCTGCAAGTATCATAATATGTTCTAAAGATTGCACCAATACCGAGTGTGATGTTGCATTGATGAGCTCTAACCAGATAAGTGCAAAGATCATTTGGGACCTCTTAGTGGGTTTGTTGCATATCTTCAAGAATTATCCCAAATTTGTGTGTCCCAAATCTATATCTCTTATCTTTGAGTTGTCATCTTGAAATCACAATTTTGTCAAAACACCCTGAAACTTAAACACTATTGGTTTTAGTGCCATTTTCTTGCCAAGGGAAGATGAGGAAGATGCCATTATATCTACAAAAAAAGTATGTGCATTAGTCTAGAATTAAGGAAATATGGCTAATTCACACCCTAATAATATCTCAAATAAAATCCTTAAAAACTAGATGCCCAAAAAACATAGAAAAGCTTGATTTTACACTCACAAAAAAAGAAATGGCACACCTAGCACACCTAATAAGTGTGCATGGTGTGCCTTTACCATAGTCAAACCCTTAAAATAAGGTGCATTGATCTGCACCTCACTTGGGTGGAAAACGGTTTGTTCTAAAGTCTTTTTAAGGTGTGCATCAATGCACCTAATTAGGTGTGTTGATGCACACTTTAACTTAGGCTTATTGTATTGTTGTTTTTATGTTTTTTATGCATGTTTTTTATGGATTTTCTAAGGTACACAATAGCACACCTAATTAGGTGTGCTACTATGCACCTTAGGATATTCTAACATTTGTTTTAAGTGTTTTTGCAGGGCATGAAGATGGGGAGGTGAACCTACAGAGGTGAGGAGCAATGCCTAATGAGCTCGAAGATCTCATCAATTACAAACTAGACAAGGAAAATGGTAAGAAGGGAGGGGACCCCCCCCCTTCTATAGACCCATGGTGGAATCTTATGCACAACTGTGCAACTACACATAAACATGTGCAAATAATAAGTCTTGGTGCATCAACGCACCTAGGAAGGTGTGCTTGGTGCACTACATTTTTCCAAATGACTATTCCTTGAAAATTTTGATCCCTCGACCTCTAGGTTTCTCTGTCAAGACCCAAATGAGAACTAAGACACTAGGTAGAACCCCAAAAAGGACTTGAACCCCAAACTAGGGTTCAAACTAACCAAAAAAATAAAGTAGGGGATCCCCATTTCAATCGAAATGGGGCGTGTGTTGTGGGACCACAACAATTTATAAGGGTTTTTTTTGTTTTCATTATTTTAATTTAAAATATGATAATTAAATATCTTAAATTGGCCAATATTATATATATATATATATATATATATATATATATATATATATACAATATTATTTATCTTATGAATAATACCAATTATTCTTTTACTTGTAACTTACTAACTACAACAATCAAAATTTGTTTATATATCTAAGTATTATTAGTTCAATAGCTTAGTATCCAACTCCTAATCAATAAAGTGATCTAATTAAGTTTAAAATATTTATAGTTCTATCAAATATAATTTTGTTATTATTATAGTAAAAATTAATATTATAATTTGTATAATGTCACAAGTGTTAATATTATAAAGGGGACACCCTAGCTACCTTTGGATGATTAAAGATCAATGACTTGAGATGTATTTTGGGTCAATTTTAATAGAAGTCAACTTTTTCCCCAAATGACCTCAAAGAGAAGACATGTGGCATACACATATCAAGTATGACTAATCACTATTTATTTAGGTAAATAGCATAGTGACATGTGGTGACATGACATAAACGTCATTTACATTATAACAAAAAAGGAAAGTGTTAACCATTGTTCAGTCAATAAAGATCAAATATGGCTTTAGATGTATTTTGAGTCAATGTTGGCAACATTTGACTTGTTTTCCCAAATTACCTAGAAAGAAGATATGTGGCATACACGTATCAAGTGTGACTAATCACCATTCATAATTTTATTATGATGTGGTGTGGTGATGTGCATCTATATCATTTATTGTCTACAATATAGAGGCAATGATCAATGCACCAACCACCACTAGATCATCAAAGATCAATGACTAAAAATGTATTTTGGGCCAATTTTAAAAACACTCATCTTCTTTTTCAAAATTTCCCCAAAAAATAAGTCTTCAAAAAGAATTCTCTAACTCTTCAAAAATTAGTAATAATTAGTAAAGTTAATTCCATACTATAATATAACTACTATCCCTAATTGATATTTTTGTTAGTCCTAGAGATAATTGGGAGATTATTAGCCTATGGAGATTGTCAAACTAATAATGCTATGAATGTAATGTAAAAGATTCATATCACTTTTTATGTTTTCATTGATGTCAAGTATTAGTTGATTAGACATTATGATAATTCAATAGAGTACCATATCATTTGATTGATGAAAAGGATTTAAAGAAAGTATGTTGATAAGTTAGACACTTGTTATGTAGGCATTCAATAGATACTTGAATGAGTCAATCAATGATAATGTAATGTTCATTTGATTATTTTATAATCATATAAAGTTGTAATGTAAAGAGCGACTGTAGGTGTCACCAAGTATAGCAAGTTGGCAAGATAGTGTTGCCCAAGAAGTTCACTATTAATTGAGTTCTGTATTACCCAAGTGAATTATATGTTAATCGAGTAATATCTGGAAGAATAAGTTTAAAATTTTGGATTCTCAAAGTAGCTTTTAATCAAATTTGGAAATTTTGAGAGGATCCAAGGCATGAATCAAATTTTGTTACAAAATCTATGACTAGGAAAATTCAATGAAGATATGATGATAGAAAATGAAGAAGGATGAGGATGAGCAAAAATTTCTATGCAAGATTATATTTTCTATGTATCTAAATTCATTGTATAAATAAATTTCATTACAAACATAAGATCGATGATCTGATTAAGAAAAAAAAGATGGAAGAATCTAGAACTATGGAGAGTACTATTAAAGAGATGTTGGAGATAGTTTTAGGCTACTTATCATGATTGAATTCATTGATGTTAAAGATGATATTGGCATGAATGTGAAGTATTGTGAAGGAAAATAGTCAAAGGTAAACTGAGTAATGCAGAGAAAGGAAAAAGAAAAGTTGGAGTTGGTGAAAGAGTGAATTAGCCAAGTGAGTGATAGAGGAGAAGAAGAAAGAGAAAGGAATGGAGGTCTAAAAAGGAAAAGGTATTTTCTATTCTAACAGATCATTTTATACTATTACGTTCTAACCATTATAGAAGAAACTCTTGGAAGAACTGAGTGGTCCTAACAAGTATGTAAAATCCTATATGGTAGCATCAATTATTGGTCTTTGTAAGTCCTTTAAATAAAGACCACTCTTTAGTCTAGCACAAGGAGTGATAAGGTATAGATGATTCTTTGGGAAAATCCTCTAATAAGGCCACATTAACTATTAGAAATACAATAGGGAAGTAAACTCTAAGGAGGGCAGGGGGGAATGGTCAATCAGTGCTTAAAACTTTCAACCTCAAAATCATTTACCACACATCCATCTCACACACTGCATATAAATTGAAATACCAAATTAAACATATACATCCATAGCATGAAAGTAAAATATTCAACACATGTATGACATAAGATATTTGGTTACTCAAAAACCCTCCAAGGAGAAGGTAAAACTAGGGTGGGATGACACCTATAAGTCTTCACTATACAGTAATAAAGTGTATCTAATGAAGGTTAGAATGTTTGATCATGAAACATGATCTGTCCTATGAAAGGTCTACCCTATTAAAGGCTTACAATATTGTTAGATCTTACCCTATTAAATTATTTCAACACCCTTTTAGAAGTGTGCCTGGTAAGAGGAATTTATCTTACAATGAAGTAAGCACCTTGTTAAAGAATTCACAATAGCCTATTAAGACTACTCTATTAGGAGATTTAACTAATTCACCTATTAAAATGTCTCAGTAATGATCCTTTGTTTAGCACTCTATTTCTTGATGTCAAATTACCTCTATCTTGATGTATACTTGATCCTTTATGATCAAATGTCTCTTTGTTGTCTTCTAATTCATTTTCCTATGTTCTTCTTTAATTGATTCTGCAATGTAACTCAATTCATTAGACCTTAGTCACCATGAGTGCTTTGTTTATGCATGAAAACTCTCTTCAATTCTCTTTAATCATTTGTAAAAAAATTAGGGTTTATCTTCCTTAAGAAGACCTAGGTGACTTAGGGTTAGGTATGAATCAGCAGTTGTGATTCACCCATATTGCCACTTAAACCTTCCCCTTTTCTGATTAGATGCATGTAATGCATAGGGATTTACATTTAAGATTTTTCCTCATCATCAAAGATCATAAAACAATCTTTAAGTTAGGCCAAAAATTGTTTACATAGAATTTTGTGCCATTACAAACATCTATGTAAAAACTATGTAACTCAACACTTGAAGTCCATGATGCTCAGCATCAACTACAACTTCAATGTTGTAATTAGCCTATAAATGACTCAGCATCCATTAGTCACTTGGAATCTAAATAGCTCGACACATACCATCAGCTCGGCACTTGAGTGACTAGGCACTTACTAGTTACTCGACTCATACTAAATATTTGTCGCTCAACATATACTATCTCACAACTCTATGCTTGGCATGTATTACTTGTTTGGCATGAATTAAGTAAATGAATTAAGTATATTTCCACTCATATGTCAAAACCTATCTGAGTAAAAATCTCCCCATTTGACATGAGTGGAAAAACACTTGATCATCTATAAATAACTTTTAGCCTTTCAAGCATAACTCAAATAATATCTATATACATACAAAACTTCAAAAACTTCAAAATTTTGCAAAAGCTTATGACTCATCAATAACACCTCAAAATTCAATAACTTCCCCTAAGTTGATTGTGTTGTTCTATATCCAAACCAAAATTATTCCTCCTTACTAAGTAGATGTACTATATTTTTGTTATTGACATCTCTTTTCTTCAAAAAATAGTATCTCCCCTATACTTCTTATTATTTCTTATTTCTTTTCTCCCCTATTTCTCTAATCTCCCTCATTTTGAAACTTATGTCAAAGGGTTATACACTGAGAGTGTATTTGTCCAAAAATGATTTTGGACCTCTAGCATTATTTTCAAAGTTGCATCTCAATTATCACAAGCTACCTCCAATGACTTGATCTGGATGGCTAGCTTGGCAACAAGGTAGACTAAGCCTTCATGAGTAGAAATATTCAAATCTTCATGAGTGTTTCTTTAAAGGATAGTTCCTTGTACAATATCTCTATATGTGGAGTCAGAATGGACTAGATGCTAATCATTTTAGCCTTGATGTTTGCTTCATCTATTTGTAATACTTCTAATTGACTCTAGTAGTTGAGGAGGTTTCTAAAATGTTTCTCACTCTAAGCTAGAGACTTTTCCAGAGTTATACTAGATGACTATATATGACTCTCCAAACTTAGTATGTGGGTCCTTATTTCTTGTGTGAAGAGTGTGGTATTACACAATTTGGTGTACAAATAGAAAATGTTCTCTAGTACCTTCTTTACGCTATCAATTTTGGTTGCTAACTCAACCTATGATAGTGCAATAGCACTTGATATCTTTTCATCAACCTTATGCTAAAACTTCCTTTCAAACCATTCAAATAGTTTTATATTTGAATCTAGTTCTATGTCATTTAGCTTCTCCACTAAGTTGGTTGGCTACTCTTATGATCAGCTTTTTTGCTTCTAGTGCTAATAGGCTAAATGCATCAAGAAAAATTCCCTTGATATCTATCAAAGCTTTCTGTTGCCTATACTCCTATCTAAGCAGTTCTTGATTCTTCTTCTTTGCAAGAGAATCCTAATGTATGCCCATTTCCTCAATAATGATGGTTGCATAATCAAACTTGGGAAAATCAATCACTTCATCCAAGTTCACATCAACAAATGATATAACTTTAGCTTTCTTGAATGTCCTCAGACTTGATCATGATGATTTTAGGGGTATAGCTTCTATACTCGGCCTATGAAGAGCTTGACTAGGAGGAGTAGCAATTTCTAGTAAATTTACCAATGTTTTGTATTGCTAATTGCTCCTCAAGTTCTGTAGTCATACCTAGCTCTTTAGTCTTTTCCTTTCCCTTCTCTACATTCACAGATGCACCTTGATATTGTGTTGTAGGTGTGGGAGTATCTACCTAACCTATTAGAACTTGTGTTCCTTCATTCTTTTCTATCCCATCTTTATGATCTACAACTGTCTCATCCTTTTCATTTTCACTTTCCTTTATATTGATTGAGATTGTAGTACTTTGCATCAATGCACTAACAATGGAAGTTTTTGTCTCCTTCCTTTGATATACCACAATAGGTAATGTTGGTTGCATTAATGTGAATTGAGGAGGGGTTATAGGTGTCTCTTTAGTATATACTTCCTCCCCTATAGATTCTTTTTCTACCTTCTCAATTTTATCAACACTCACCAGTATAGGATTTTCACAAAGGTTGGCCTAGGTAGTGGACTCAACCAGTATCTTCTCAAGTCATTCTCTATGAGGAGATTAATGTTTTGAGTGATATTATTAGAAAAATCCTTTATCTTTAAATTATCACTTTCTATATTCACCTCATGTGGAGGACTAGCACTCGACACTAGTGTATCTTGCACACTCTGTTCTATTTTTTGCTCTTTCTCAATTGGTGCCTATGTATCTTCATGTGTTTTAGTGCCTTCCTCTTGTGTAACTATCTTAGTGTCAATTTTGATTACCTTAGTTACCTATTGCTACTCATATTTTTCCTCACCTATCTCAATAGGTGTCTACATAATTTCGTTGGGTGTTGTCAAACCATATAATGATTTCCAAATCAAAGTAATCTTTTGCACAACATCCTTAACCTTGGTCTGCAATATGTAGAATGTCATATATTTCGGTGCAAATTTTACAATATGCTTCTTTAATGCCTTGGACATTGTTCCCTATCCAATTATAGCATCACTTGTGCAAGTGTAGTCTCTCTAATTTGTCTTTCTATGTTTAGACTATACCACTATATAGGTCTTTGTGTAGTGAGTTGCCAATCTCAATTGGAATTTTTTTAAATGTTGCTATCATGGCATATATTGACTCCTCTACTTGGTTCATCTCAACTTTTTCAAGTGCATCAAATTTAATATGTTTGAGACCAAATAAATCAACATTATTTCTTATGTTCTCACATATATTTTCCAAATCTAAAGAAGGATGGTGACTTACCACTTGAAATTGGTTGTTGTCATCAGATTTTGTTGTCTCTTCATCAGATTCAATTGAAGCTATGTATTTTCTCCTTTATCTCTTCTTAGGATCCTCTTCATTTCTAGTAGGTCTACATCTTTTCTATTTTGTCTCATCTTCTTCTTGAGCCTTCTTGGTAGTAGTCGTTGTGCTTGTTCTTATAGAGGGAACTATAGGCTTAGGTTTTACAACCTTCCTTGGTTTGCTAGCAGCTTGGGTCTTTGCTTTCCTCTTATTTTTCTCATGTGCTTCACTAGCTTCTTCTGTCTTGGCACCTTCTTCAATTTCTACTTCATCTTCTTGGTCTTATCCTTGATCTTGAGTTAAGGCCAATGGTACTTGAGCTGGGATGTCTTCTTCTTCATCATCTTCTTCTTCTTTATCTACTCCTTCAACAAATTTCTCTTTAGGTTTTTTGACAATATTTTTCTTCTTTCTAATGACTAAGTTAGTCTTCAAATACATAGTTATCTTAGATTTAGCCATGTCATAGTTCCCAAAGGTAGCAGCCTTAGCATCTGCATCTTTTGCAAGTAGTGTTGTTATTGTTGTAGAGGCTTCATCAACATTGATTTCATAGCATAGTGGCCTTAGCCACCTTACCTTTGGAACAATAGCTTGAAAATATGCAAAATTATGTCAATTAGAAAGAAAACATCATTTAAATGTTTCTCTATTAGTGAAATTGGTATCCTCAGTCTTTTCTTCATTGGTTGCTTGAAGTCCTCAAAATAGCTGGTCATAACTGACTCAAAATCATTTCCTAGTTGCTTAATAAATTCATTGATCTACATTGCAATAAATCTATTTATTTTCCATGTAACTTTACCAAATGTGGTGAATGTATTATGTACATAAAATAACATATTTACAAGAATTGAACCAAGTTTACATTGTGTACTTTTGATCTTCCTTATAGCTCCCAAATTTTCTGACAACTATTGCATCTACAACTCGGCAAGGTCATAGGTATAATCCTTCTTAACTATCGTATAGCCCATGTCAACAACAATACATGGTACACTATTGAGCTTTCTTTATTGGTAGAATTTATGTGCTATTATCCTTAGTGCAAATGCAATTAGGGGATCTGAGATAGTATCAATTGTCATGCCTCACTTATTCCACACTGCCCTTGTATTCTTCTCAATGACCTCTTTAGATTCACTTCTCATGTTTTAGGTTGGTCAAATGTTGGATACCCTATTACTCTATGTATAATTTTATTTTTTATCTTCATTGGTCCATTATCCAACCATATAGAATTATCATGAATTCTACTCAAAACTATATTATTCCATTTACTCTTGAAAACATTGGAAAATCTAGGGAATGGGTCAACCTTTTTCTCTCTTTGATTTTGAATTCATCCTTCAATGCTCCATTTTCACATAATTTCCCATAGATTTCCCTAATATCCATGTCTCCTATGCTACCCACCTTAAATGTGTAGCAACATCTTACATCTTAAATCATCAAAACTCAAGGTGATATCATTGACAATACACCAAATGGATCTTGCTTGTAAGCAATATCAGGAATGGATTTAAAATTTAGTTGTCTAATCTTATTTCTTACCAATTGCACATCCAAAACTTCTTTACCCTATTTAACCTATGGATCTAAAGAAATAGACGCCCTTATGTAAACTAGGGTTTTCAAAAATTCAAACTGTGTATCTTGGCACATGATAAATACCTTTGAATATCTATTGTGACGGTGTCAAGCAACTATTGAATCTTGCTTGCAAACACTGGCATGATTTCTTTCAATTTTCCTTTCACTCTTTATGCTCTCCTTCAAATTTGAATGATGTCAAATGAGTAGAAATTGATCATATAGACCTTAAAACCTTACATTTAATGCTTGGTGCTTACACAGTTGTAAGCTCAACTTCCATAGAGATTTTGACTCACTCAACTTCCATGAAGTTTTCTTTATGCTCAAAAACCACTACGAACTTAATCAACACTATCACCTTTGATATTTTGGCATCAACTAACATTTCACTCAAAAACCATAGTGAAACTTTTCATGCTCGGCAGTAACATGAAAGCTAGAAAAACTTAAAGATTTCTTCTAGATTCTTTGTAACACTTTGCATCTGTCCTCATGGAAATATAATCTTTTTAGAACTACGTCCTTGGAACTGCTATATAGTATATCCTTTTAAATATTAGTCCCGCATACCTCATGATTGCTTAATTTGAGGAGGTGTGATCACCTAACCCATTGGGTGAAGTGATCCCATTTGAACTTGATGTGTTGCAATCTTCCTTTCTCTTCCATGCCTTGTTCATCTCATCTCTAACATTCTCAACATCTATCTTTCCTTTGCCTTTGTTGAACTCATTGCTCAGTTTCTTTGACCTTGTTAGAAAATTTATGCTTATGTGACCAGTTTTCACATAGCTAAAACATGTGTTTTGACTCAACCATCTTTTGTAGTCACTTTTGAAATGTATTCTTATGCAATTTCAAGAAACATGTCCATATTCTTGACAATATTGACAACTATACCTTGTATTATAATTCCAATTATAAGAGTTTCCATTGTGCTTTACCTTTGTCATCTTGTTTGATGACCATTTAGGCTTGGATCTGCACTCATATGCTCTATGTCCATACTTTTGATAGTTATAGTATTATCCTTCGAATTTTTGTGTGCTTATGATCTTGGTTTTGCACTCATGTACTTAATGTCCTTGTTTGTTGCATTTTTAGAAATGACCCATGAACTTCTACTTAGGATTGTGATTTATAGTCTTGCTCCTACAAATATTAGTAGTATGACCTAACTTACCATAATTATTACAAGTAGGTTTGGAGTTCTTACCTTTTTTACTTCTTTCTTCACCACTTTTGGATGATTCTCCTTCTTTAGTACTAGTGTAACCCAATCTAGAAGTATCACTATTTGATCTAGGGGATCTCATCAATTGTTCAAAATACTTGATGATTTCATTAGGTTTGTTGAAACTATCAACAAACTCCTTTTCTATTTTTAGATTATTCCTCAGTTGTTCATTCTGTAACTTTAGTGTTGTGATCTTAATATCCTTTACATTTAGTTCATGATTTGCAATCATCATTTGACCCAAAGTTTCCAATTTCATGTTAGCAATCCTAGTTACCTTTTATGTTTTCTCTTCCAATATGTTGGCCAAAATTCTTTTTTCATCTTCAATCATAACTTTTTCCTCTTCATCTTTCTTTTTCTTCTCAGTCACCTTACATAGAAATATTGATTGGACTTCTTGTTCTCTCTTATGATTTCTGACTTCTTCAATTAGGGTTTTATTATTTTCATATCTTCAACTACTAGATCAAATTTAGTGGTGTTTCCATCTACAAACAATTTAGTAGTGTCAATCTCTTGATATTGTGTGTCTTCAATAACAATTTCCTTCCTTCTTTTCAATAATCTCTTTAACAGATCTCTTGCTCCATTTAGCTGATGTAGAGAAAATTATATTTCAATTGTCTAGTTTTCAATAATCTTTCCCAACTTGTAGACTTTCATCTTCAAGATCTTTCCTCAAAGATGCAAAGCTTTACTTTTTAGAGAACTACACTTTGATACCAATTGATGGAAATAAAATAGGGAAGTAAACTCTAAGGGGGGATAAATCAATACTTAAAACTTTTAGCCTCAAAATCATTCACCACACATCCATCTCACAATCTATGCATATAAATTGAAATACTAAACATATACATCCATAGCATGCAAGTAAAATATTTAGCACATGTACAACACAAGATATTTGGTTACCCAAAAACCCTCCAAGGAGAAGGTAAAAATGGGGTGGGGATGACACCCACAAATCTTCACTACTGCAATAATACAATGTATCCAATGAAGGTTACAATGTTTTATCATGAAACATGATATAGCCTCTAAAAGGTCTACCCTGTTAAAGGCTTACAAGATTGTTAGATCTTACCTTCTGAAAGGATTTCAACACCCTATTAGAAGTGTTCCTAGTACAAGGATTTTAACTTACAATGAAGTAAGCACCCTGTTAAAGGATTTATAGTAGCCTATTAAGACTACTTTGTTAGGAGATTTAATTGATTCACTTGTTAAAATGTCTCAAAAATGATCCTTTGGTTAGCACTCTATTGCTTGATATCAGATCACCTCTATCCTAATGTATACTTGATCCTTTCTAATCAAATGTCTCTTTGATGTCTTCTAATTTCTTTTCCTCTATTCTCCTTTAACTAATTCTGCAATGTAAGTCAATTCATAACACCTTAGTCACCATGAATGACTATTTTCACATGAAAACTCTCTTGAATTCTCTTTAAGCATTCATAAAAAATTAGTATTTGTCTTCCTTAAGAAGACCTAGGTAACTTAAAGTTAGGTGTGAATCAATGGTTGTGATTCACCCATATTGCAACTTAAACTTTCCCTTTTTCTAATTGGATGCATGTAATGCATAGGGGTTAAAATTTATGATTTTTTCTCATCATCAAAGATAATAAAACAATCCTTAAGTTAGCCCAAAAATGGTTTACATAGAAGTTTGTGTCATTACAAACATCTATGTCAAAATTGTATAACTTGTCACTTGAAGTCCCTAGTGCTCAACATCAACTAGAACTTCAATGTTGTAACTTGGCCTCTAAATAACTCAACATCCATTGATCACTTGGCATCTGAATAGCTCAACACATACCATTTACTCAACACTTGAGTGACTCGACACTTACTAGTTACTCGGATCATACTAAATATCTGTCATGCAACATATACTATCTAATAACTTTATGCTTGTCATGTATTACTTGTTCGGCATGAACTAAGTAAATGACTTAAAGTATATTGTCACTCTTATGTCAAAACCAATCTAAGATTAATATTAACAATGTGTATGTAACCTATCACAAGGTTGGCTCCTAGCAAAGCTCACTTTAGAAGAATGAATATTTTTGTGTTGTTGATCCTAGGTCATTTTTCCCTTAATAGCATTTCCATGTTAATATCTTGGTGTTAATTGTGTGAATTTTATTTGTGTTTCAAGTTTTTTAACATGATTTACATCTTACTACAACTTGATAATAAGTAATTAAGTACTAGGTTATAATTGAAACAATTTACTGATACTCAGTAATGCAAGGACATTGAGTTAATAATTTGTGATAAATTGTTTAACAAAGTTAATAGAAAGGTATCATTGAGTGATTTTTACTATCGTTTATAAATTTTTAATTGGTACTAGAATGTTTGAAGGGATTGTAGGGTAACTAGACATAACTTATCGCCACCCCCTCCCCCCCCCCCCGCCCCCCCCCCCCAAATTATGTAACAATACTCATACTTTTCATAATAGATTATAATTTAGTTATACAATGTACATAACAAAAGTTAATATCAAATATAGTCTCAACTCTAACTCTACAATTTATAAAATTTATTTTTGTATAGACCATGAGATTTTTTTTTCATTTCTCAATTTTCAATCTCTGTACAAATTACCAAGATTTTATAAAAGCATCATATCATCAATAGTAGAAAGGGTTACGATTTGCAAGTTGTAATGCAATCATAGTCTTCTAAGATATCTCACAAACCAAAATTATCAATTTGAGTTTCAACTTTCTAGGTAAAATCTTGAACACATTTTTCTTACCACATTTGTTTACTATAAGTGTAGTATTGACTATAGAATTTAGAGTTTAATTTTGAATCTAATGAGGGAAAAACCCAAGATAAAATGAACACAATAGGAAAAGGAGAATTTAATTAGAAATGATATGCTATTATATTTAGTACAGCAAAAATAGACTCCACTACATACCTTATGGGCTTACAATATGATCAAATTTTGGAGAAAAACCCTTCTCGCAGTACCTTCTCCCAAACTCCACAAAAATTGCCTTTACAATACAAGAAATGGCCTTAAGTAACCTGAATTAGGTTTAGGGTTAGAAATAAATTTTAGAATATTCCATTTGGCATCCCCCTCCAAAGAAGAAAATTCTAGAAGACACATCAAATGTTAGTGCAAAATGAGAAGAATCTAGAAATGTTAGTCCAACTTTTGGGAGGCATAACTTTTGACTTAGGACTTCAATTAATGAACCATTTACATTTTCAAAAATCTCTCCAAGTGCTCTATAGAATTAAGAAAAATATTTTCTTGTATCTCATTTATCAAGCCTATACATGGTCATTTAGTGCCTCAAATTTGACTTTTAAGAGTTCTTAAGGGGTCTCTAAACAACTTAAAACTATAATAACTTTCAAATTGTAAAGCCTTTTGACCTAATTATTTTTCTAGAACACTTTAAATTACAAATAAAATCATCCCTACAACCTATACCCTATAAATCATCAAAACTATGGCTCAATTAAAAAATAACTTATTTTTTGCATGGGCACATATCCCAAGGTGCTAAAAATTTGATGCAGGAACATCTTGGGTTTGCTCAGTGGCTACTATGGAGTTCATGGAAGAAGGCTTGGTAGTTTCTTTCAAGGGTTCTTAGACTGGTGCTTAATTGAACAAGAGGTGCTTAGTAGAGGTCATTCAGTCATCTCTTAGTAGTTCTTGGTTGAGAACTTAGTGGATGAATGGACTTGGCGATCCTAGAGATGCTTGATTGTTGAAGGAGCTCGGCATGGCTTGGGGGCACTCAGTCATCAAATGATTTTGATGATGCTTGTGGAAACTTGGCACACACTGGGATCTTGATGAAGCTTGGTTCCAACATTTTTTGAGTTGCTTGGTCATTGAAGGGACTTGGTCTATGAATGAGGAACTCGGCAATAATGTTGTTGAAGTTGCTTGATTATTGAAGAGACTTAGCATATATTTGTGAGCTTGGTTTGGTTTGCATGGTTTGGTTCCAATGTTTCTTGAGTGGCTTGGTCAATAATGGAGCTCAATTATGCTAATGATCAATGGTAGTTTCTAACACTCAATTTGGTCTTGGTCTCTGTGGTGCTCGAGTTGTTTGCGAGTCAATCATTGGCATTTAATTTTTGTATGGGTATTTAATTTTTTTGAAGTGAAGAACCTATTAGCATGAATGTTTATGATACTACATTGAAGGAGTATCCTAAGAATTAGAGAATACTAACTATATTTTTCATTGATGTCAACATAGCACTATTTCCGTAAAGACTGGTTGAGTAGTAGACAAAGATCTTGATAGTATAGACAATGGTTTGATTATATGGTGATGCACAATTAAAAACATGTTTTGCATAGTGTCTTGATGGTGGGGTCAAGTGGATAGAGTCTAAGTCAAAAATGTATGGAAGTTCTACATAATTTATAGAGAGTACTTTAGATTTAGAGTATTGGGAAAGTAGTTCCTGATTTTTTTTGCTAGATTACATCTAAGATGCAGTAAGAAGATGCACAATTAGAAAATGATAGAGGATAGTTAGCTGATGATGTCAATAAGTGAGCAAGCCCTAGTATCACACATGTGAAGTTTTGTATAGACTATGAACCAATAGTGCTATTGTAATTGTAATTAATAAATTATCTTATTATAATTAATTGGGAAAGCCTCAATGCTGACTCAAGGAATTATTATGAAGATATGGCATAAAGGAATGATGTTTTCCTTGTTTGTAAATATTGATGTATGTTGTGATCATTGCAAGAAGTGTGAAGAGGGAAAAGAAGAAAATTTCTTATTGAATGTGTGTAAGTGATCCAAGGGATTATTGGATGCAAGATTTGTGATCTAGTTACAAGATCAAAAGGAGCAAAGGTTTGGTTGATAGGAAAAACAAAGAGGAAGGAATAATACAATACAATTCTATTATTCTACAAAGAATAATATAGAGATCATTTGGAAAATGGGTTCATTGGTCTTTCCCTTGAAGCTCTTTGGGCAATGGATCCAGTTATCTTTCACAACTTCTAATAGGGTTGGCACAACTCCTAATAGGCTTAAAATCTCCTAAGAAGGATTCAACATCTCCTAACTGAGACTCATATGTACTGAATCTATTCATAGATTCCTAATAGGGTCCATCATCTAACAAGGAATATTTATATTAGTACATCATCTTGTGGGTACCATCTCCATCAAGGTTTTCCCTCTAATCAAGGGTTTCCCTAGTTAACATATCTAGTGTTATTGTTATGAGTATTTTTTTGTGGTTTCATTTTATATTACTCATATGGTTAAGTTTTTTTAAGGTTGATAATTGTGATAATAGTTGGATAACTGAGTCAATCCTCCCACTCTTAGTTATATTCGTTGACTATATATTCTAACAAAACTTGTAATGGAACAATCATTATTTTGTTAAGATCTTTAAGTCTAAAATGAAAGATTACTCAAGTTAAGACTGGAAGAAGATCAAGTAATAAAAGTGTCTTCCAAGGCTTGTCGAGCAGTCAATGCAAGCTGAGCAAAAATTAGTAGAAGTCAAGTAAAAAATAAGAGGTTCCAAGCAAAGATAGAAAATAGTGCAAGCTGAGTAATTGTTAGTATATGTCGAGTAAAGTTTAGTTGCATCAGTAAACTTTAGTGTTGGTTGAGTAACAAAATATTATAGATGTCGAGTGACAATAAACAATGTTAAATAGAAGATTTGACAAATCTAAGCTGATTATTATTTTTTCTTGAATCATGTAAAGTTTGTAAAAGATAACTATGATGAGTTGGTGACATAGAATTCAAGGAAGATTGTAAAAGAAGTTTCTAGAGGAACCAAATTAAAAGTGGGTAGATTCATTGTATCCTACCTAATCCTACCTAACCCTAAAATGAATGATTGTGGTTAAGAGGCAAAAGATCTAAATTCTCTATTTATAGAGATAGCTAGACAGAAGCAAAGGTTGACATGTGTGAGAACCTAAGGAAGACAAGGAGTCTGGGTATTACCTCATTCAGTGGCCAAATAGAGGTGACTATAGTAAGCATGCAAAGCAAGAAGACTTAAGAGTATGAATGCTTGAAGGGTGAACAAGCTATCAGAGTTGAAGTGTATGAATGCTAAGTAGAATGGAGGATTGAAACTAAAAATCTGTAATATGCAAGTGAGTTGTAATTTGTTATCAGATCAAGCCTTATTGTTACTTTCTAATGATTATATCATTCTAGGGTGAATCCTTTGGATTAAGGTTGACCTAATAGTATTTTTAAATCTTTTAATTGGGTGGCATTCTATTAGAATGGTCTAAAGTCCTCTAACAAGGCTCACTCCTAATAGGGTGATTGAAATCCTTTAACCAGGTCACATTTAATAGTATGTATTGTGACTTTTAATAGCGTTAGCCTTTCATAGAGCATCACTTCATAAGAGTGAGAATTAGTAGCATGTTACTGGTGATTTTTCCAAATTGGATTTCCACATAAAATCCTTGTGTCAAATTGTGTGAATGTTCTTATGATATTTCATGTTTATATTTTTGCAAAGTTATTTTGTCCTAGGACAATAACCTACAAAGTTTAAGTATTGTATGATCTAATGGATGCATGCATGATAAGGTTTTACGGATATGAGTCTACTAAGAATTAAAAAGTTTTATTTGTACATTTGGACCTTGGATAACTAAATCACCCCCCTCTTAATTATTCTAAAGAACTCCAACAAATTTTTATTGTAGCTAACTTGTGGCTTATGAAAATATTCAATGTAATGGTTTATTTTAATTTTTAATAGGATAGGCCAACTTGTGGCTTAGTTGAGTATAAGTAGGGGTTTTTCTGGAGTCTTTAGAAATTCATTCATTCAAGGGGATGCATCCTAAGTTCAGCATAGAGCACTTGAAAGGTGAGCTTTTTTGAGTCTATGGATAGAGTGTTGAATGTAAGGTAGTTTGCAGTAAGATTGTGGTGGAGTTGTGAGTTTGTGAGTGTAGACACCTAAATTTGATTACACTGCTTTGGTAATCTAATTTAGCCATCTCTAAAGGCATCATTAATTAAATTCTTATTTAATTAATCCTTTGACATCCCCTAGTTGATTAATTTAATTAATCATCTATAGTCCTAATTGATAAATCAAATAATCTATTATTTATCAATTAAATCCTTTTCTCCTATCTAATTCCAAAAATCCCCATTTATTAAATAAATCTATTTGATAAATGAAATCCTCAAATTCAAAAACCCCTAACCTATCTCTAATCCTCCATTTAGCCTAATCCACCCCATCCACCCATACTAACCAAGCTTAGCCACTAACTCACCCACCCTCATTAATGCCATCCACTTGCACATCTCTAACATCCCTAATCTAATCCTAAACCCAAGCCTAATCCACCCCCTAATGTTGTCACATTCCTTAAACAAGTTTAAGACTTTCCTAATCCAAACCAAAGTCTCCCCTCAAAAAACCCAACCACTAAGCATGAGTGCTCTTACAAAACATAAAAGACTCTTACAAGCCCACTCATGACTCTTACATCCATCTTACACACTCTTCCCTCTTCCACACTCATTCCTCTTACATCCCTCTTACATACTCAACCCCACTCATCATGACTTTAACCAACCCTTTACCCTACCCTCTCACACTCATCCTCCTTGTGACAAGTGTCACCTTCCCATTGGTGCTAAACAAGCACAATCCATGTGCTCCCCTTTGAGTGCATCTTAGCCCTCCTTAAGCCTTCATCCATCCTTGCATCTAAGCCCTCCATCTCTCTACCCCTTAGCCTATAAATTGAATCCCATCCCAAGCCATTTCATCAACAATCTTTGAGCTAAAGTTACCATGCTATTTTGAGAACCAAAGCCATCAATATTACCCTTATAATGCCAAATTGAGAGCTCACAAAGCTACCAATTTGCCATTACCCATCTCCATTGAAGCAGCTTTTGAGCATCTTGAGCATACATCCACAGCAAAAGGACACATCTACAGAATCAAGAAAGCATGGAGTGTTTTCTCTTGTGAGGTTTGCACTTCTTGTTCTCTTTCTTTGTCTAAGCATATATGTGAATTTAGTTTTTGGTTTGTGAATGTTTACTTTATTTGTTAATGTTCTTTGCATACTGATTCTGGTTCTACAGTGAGAAGGGTTGGTAGTTGAGGCTTGGGAAATAAGGAGATTTATTGGTGAGTCTATGAGCATAAGTTGAGATCTTCCTTGGAGGTTTCTACCTGAGTGTGGATCTTGAATAGCTAGTTTTTGGGTTCAATCTTGAGGGATCTTGCAAAATTATTTTTTAATTGCTTTTATATTTGGCCATAACCTGGAAGGGGTTATAGTCGAGCACATTGCATTTAAATAATTATTTTATGAATAAAGTGTTGTGATTAGATCTTTCATTATTATTGTGTTTTCATTGCGTGGTTTATTTTCAAGGATTTGGATTACTTATAGTTGGGGTACCCATGGATTCTCTTTGCATCAGATGGTATCAAGGCACAGTTGTTCTTGAGCATGTAGACAGATTGTTGAAGTTGAGGTAGCTTGTACTAGGACCTTGGGTTGAGAGTAGTTGATCTAAGAAGATCTTGATAAGGTGGTGGATTATTCTTTCTAGAGTCCTAGATCTCTTTTTTGTGAAGTGGTTGATTGTGGTTCTAACTTTTAATTGTAGATGACTTGCAAATGGATCAATGGATGTGAAGATGAAAGCTTGATCTTTGTTGATTAGAGAGAGTTTGTGTATGGAAAATCTATGTTCCTGGACTTTTGATTTATTCCTGAGTGTTCATGTAAGATGGTAGGTTACAATATGACTTGAAAATAACTCAAGGATGTTACAAGGAGTGTGGAAAGGACTTCCTATAGAGGATTTGCAAAGATCATGGAAGATATCTCCAAGAAGGTTAGACCCTAAGATTATTATCTAATTTTCACCTTGCAGGCTCAATCAGGATGAATGCTATAGGAGGTTATATTCAATGTAAAACATAAGTGAATCATATGAAGTAAAAATTGATAATCAATAATAATACATGTTGTGAGGAATCTTCAACTTGAAGAATGAAGAAATATGAAGTTATCAGTTGCTACAGGAAGTGTACAATTTCACTAGTTGTTGATTTTGACTATTGCAACACTTTGGACAAATGGTATAGCCATATATGAATATTTGATTATGAAAAATCATGCTCAATTGGAGGTATGTGATTTTTTGTTAATTTAAATTAAGTTTGAGGTATTTTCATGAAGAAATGAAAGAGTTGTGCCTATAGTCAAGAATGAATAAATTGCTAAAACAACATATGGATTCATATGACCCTATAAATTGGTGAGGAGTTAGAATTTATTTTAGGAACAAATGTTTTACTTTCTATAATTTTTTTTATGGATGTTTAGGGGGTCATATAATCCATTTTATAAAATATGTCTTGTTAAAAGGAATGCTGAAGCGTGATTTTAAATGGTTGGGTAATTAAATTGTAAAAGCCCAAATCTCAAGACATTTTAATGCATTGATTATTATTGTAAAACATTAAATAAAATGATGTCCTATAAATCATTTTATTTAGATGTTATCTTCAAATGAAAATTGGGGAAGTTGGCAAGATAAAATATGCAAGTGTAGAAGGTGGGCATTTTATTTTTGCATTTGCATTTAATGTAAACATTTAAATGGATGATATTCTTATAAATTATTATATTTAAATGTATTTTTGAAATGCAAAAATTGAGAATAATTTTATTTTATTATGTACAAGTCATGGAAGCTTGGTGATTAGTTTCCTTTGTTGTATTCACCTACTAGCTAATTTGAGGGAGATTTCAAATTTCAAATTTTAACATGATTCATGGACATGACAAATTACACCTACTAGCTAATTTGATAAAAATCATGGATATTTTTCCATTTAAAGGATATGATGCATTTGTGGGTTTCAAACCTATGTATCCCCCATTCTTGAGTATTATTTTAGCTAGCTCTTACATTTTACCTCCTTGGAGAGATAGTGTTTTGTAGCTCAAGTCCTTTTCTAATGCAATTTTGAGCATTTTGGCTCCTTCTAAATAAATATGCAGCAATGATCCTCTTTGGTCTTATATATAATTTTTCATTTGTCTTCTAAATTCTTGTTAGCTTTAAGTTAGTGTGATTTTTTACAAATCCTTGGCATAAAAGTTAAGTATTTATGAGGCATGTGAGAGATATTTTTCAAAAAATAAGTGTAATTCATGTGTAATCTTGGTTTAAAATTTGCGAGAAAGTTTCCTTCTTTTAAATCTAATACCTTTTTACATTTCATGCATTTAATGTTAGTAGGTTCTCTCTATGATCAAGCTATTACATCATTTCAGTTGTGAGTTTTTTCTTCAAAGCTACATTACCTTCATAACATTGGTGAATCACCTTAGTTTAAGTTCAATTTGTGTTAAATGCATTCTCTCTACCTCTTTTCCCCTCAATTTTAGTTCAAGTTTTGGGAGGTGATTCAAGGGAAGCCAACCCTTTGTACTAGAGGTTGATCCTTAACATGGCATAGCCACAAGCCAAGGATCATCCCATGTTTCACTAGATTGTTGAAAGTTAATCTTCAGTATAAAGACATAATCTAAGTGACAACAAAGATTATTGTGAATCTTCATGATGTGGTAGAGAAGAGTCTTTACAAGGTGTCTACTCAATTTGAAGCTATTTTGGCTGAGGTGTCTACTCAACATAAAGCTAGTTTGGCTAATCAAGTTGGGATGAGGTGGGCATTCCATAATGTTTGTGGAGTTGGAGTCTACCAATCTAGAAGAGATTTGTCTAGTTGGTTAGAAGACTTGCTTGAGAGAGAAGATGACATAGAAAGGTTAAGGTGGAAGAGTTTGGTTTTGTTGATCAATTTGTAGAGTCTAATGCAAAACCTATAGAGCAACTTGAGGTTGTTTATGAGGATATTCCTAACCTTTTTGATGTTGGGATAGAGGTTGGTTTTCATTATTAGTTAGTTGAGTCTAATATGGAAATTGTAGATCACTTGATCACAGATGATCTAGTTGTTATTGGTGATGAGTTGTGTGTTACAAAGCATCTTGTTGTGAGCAATAAGATTGTTGGTGTTGAGAGTTTGGCATATGTTATTGAGGGATTACATATTGTTATTGATGTGGAGTTTATTGTTGTTGGTGTGGATTCGCTAGTTGTTGATTTGTTGATGAAGCATTATGTTTAGTTTGTCCCTTGGAGTGAGTGTTCTAATTAGATGGTCAAGATTCTGGTGTCTGCTAGATGGATGTAGATGTGGATGATTTGCATGTTGATTTTCTTGTCACTATTGGAGTGGAAGCCATTGGTGAAGATGAAGATGGTTGTTGATCTTTCATTTGGCATCAAAGTGTGGGACACAGTTTCCTATTTACCTGGAGAGTCTAATATAGAGCATATTGGGTTTTATCAGTGGCTACATTGGAGTTCATGGAAGAAGCCTTGGTAGTTTCTTTGGAGGGTGCTTGGACTAGCACTCAGTTGAAGAACAGGTGTTAGATAGAGGTCACTTGATCAGCTCTTAGCGGTTCTTGGTTGAGAACTCAGTGGATTAATGGACTTAGAGATCCTAGAGGTGCTAAGTTGTCAAAGGAGCTCAGCATGCACTCAATCATCAAAGGAGCTAGGTGATGCTTGTGAGAACTTGGCACATGCTAGGAGCTTGGTGAAGCTTGGTTGTAGTGTTGCTTGAGTTGCTTAGTTATTGAAGGGACTTAGTCTGCAAAGGAGGAACTTAGTAGTAGTGTTGCCTAAGTTGCTCAGTTTTTTAAGAGAATTGGCATATACTTGCAAGCTCAGTTTGCTTTGCATGATTTGGTTGCAATATTTCCTAAGTGACTAGACAAATCATGCAACTCAATTATGTTGATGCTCGGTAGTGGTTTATGATGCTCAATTTGGTCTTTGTCTTTGTGGTGCCTAAGTTGTCTATGAGCCAACTTTTAGCATTTAATTTGTGTATGGGTATTTAATTTGTGTTTCATCCAACTTGTGTCTTATGAAAATATTTAATGTAAGAGTTTATTTTAATTTTTAATGGGCTAGGTTGACTTGTGGCTTAGTTGGGTATAAATAGAGGGTTTTGTGGAGTCTTTAGGCATTTATTTGTTCAAGAAGGTGGATCTTGAGTTCATTATAGAGTAGTTGAAAGGTGATTTTTCCTAAGTCTATGGACAAAGCATCAAATGTGAGGCAATTTATAGCAGGATTGTGGTGGAGTTGTGAGTTTGTGAGAAGGGCTAGTAGCTAAGGCTTGGGAAACAAGAAGATTGGTTTGTGAGCCTATAAAATAAGTTGAGATCTTCCTTGGAGGTTTCTACTAGAGCATGGATGTAGACTAGCTAGTGTTTGGGTTGGATCTTCAAGGATCTTGCAGAACTATTTTTGTAATCTCTTTTCTATTTGGTGGTAACTCAAAAGGCCTTATAGCTGGGTAGATTGCAAGTAAACAGTTATTTTATGAATAAAGTGTTGTGATTTGGTATCAGATTTTGCCTTATTATTGTGTTTCTATTGTGTGGTTTATTTTTAGGGATCCAGATTACCTCTAGTAGGGATACCCTCATATTCTTGTTGTATCAAAAATATTAACCTAGAAAACCAATAGTGGAACTATAAGAATTGGAATCTCTATTTGGTCCAAATTGGTATCCAGAAATACAAAAAAATTAAATAAAAGCTAACAATAAGCATATTTTTGGGTGATATAGGATTTTCATACACCATTGGATGTTCCTGCATCAAAATCAATCATGCATTGGAAACCTAAATTGTCTACATTCTAGTTGCTAGCTAACTTGCAAAGTAAAATGATAGAATTGCAATTAAGGGTTTAATTTTTAATCATGCCTATAAATTGTAATTTATGACTATGTATGTTTCTTTAAATTTTTTAATGATGATGAAAGTATACAAGAAGAGTGGCACTGGTAGTGGAAGTGAAACATAAATTAAAATTTAGGGGACAGGGAAACCGATATTAGATTTGCACAAATTAGTTTAAATGCATGGTTTCACTAATGAGTTCCATGATATTTGTGATCCTATAATTTATGGAAGGAGTATGAAGGAAATTGGATATGAAACTAAAAATAAGTGGATTAATCCACAAAAGGATTCAAAATATGTTTAAATGAACAACATGGCAGGGTCCTTTGTAAATAAATTTGCAACATGGGTTGCAAGAATGATTCGCATGGGGTTACCTTTAGTATTCCCTTGTCCAAAATTTGTAATAGTTTGTGTCAAAAACTATGATGAAAATAGAAAGAAATTTTTCGATAACACAAAGTAAATTTTATAGTCTATTGGCCCTACAGTATGAAGCATAAAACCCAACCTATATTGACCTAGAAAAACTAGCAAAAACATATGAGAACTCACAAATAGATAGAAAATATTTGTATATCAAAGGCTTGGTAAACATATTCAATCTAGCTTATGATTATAAACCACCTTATGAATTTGATATTTTTTGAAATGGGTTCAAGATAGTATAACCCTACTATCAATGTGTTTGGGTTTGGAAAGTAATGAGAAAGTGGGTACTAATATTGTGGAAATGATTTTCAATATTCATCATCTAAAATAACTAGAAAGATATTATTTTATTGAGCACATTGTTTATTGCATTTAAGAACAATTATTAATGATTAAAATAGGTTCATAGAATATATTTAGATACATGACCTACTTGTGCTATCTTATGTTATAAAAACATCATCAAATATTTGAAACAAACAAGATTAAGCTTAATTTTTATTAAATAATAAATGAATGCACACCTATGATAAGGATGAGTTTTAACTAAAGGGACTACAAGAACTTTGTATATTTCTTTTTGGAACCCCTATATCATAAAATTATAGCACTTCAATGCCTAGATTGTCCATGTCTTGTAAATAATGCATTCAACTAGGAAGTCAAATTCAATTGTTTGGCTAGTACTTTATGGAAGAGTACATTGTATTAAGGTTTTATAGTTTAGTGGTAGAACCCTAAAAACTTCCAATACATGTTATAGAGAGGATATTTTGCATTTGAATATGTAAAATAGATGGAAATAATAGATGTATTGTTTCATGGTTAGCAAAAAAAAAAAAATATTTCCTTCCTTGCCTTTCTCATGTGGAGGGTTCACACTTGAAATAAAAGCATTCAAAGTAGCACAAGATTTTTTTATACTTTTTTAAATTTGATGTTTCCAGGCACTGGCAGTATGATCTACTAAACCTAATTGGTACAAATATTGTGCAGAATGGGAACTCCACAAGAAAGTGTCAACATGAGATTATCTCTTTGATTTGAACATTTTAAAAACATGGACTTCTAGGAAGTGATCAAAAAAGAGATGAAGAAATGTTACAATGAAAAAAAAAATTAATAGAGTAATTGTCAACACAAATTAAAGAATTTCACAAATAGAAAGAAAAATTTTAGCCAATGATATCCTACAATTTTCACCAAAAAAAACCCATCCAAGTAGAAAAATATATTCTAGGCACCATAAATAAAGATAGAGAAGTTGCACATTGGCCTCAAGGAAAAATTAATTTTTTTTTGGAAATGAGGAAGAACCTCAATGACCCTAAGACCTCATCAAATTTTGATGACTTGGATGATGATAAAAAATTTAGCAAATTATGGGATAATGAGTATCTAAGTGTAGTAGTTGCACATCATGATGTTGAGGATGAAGACAATCACTATGAGGTTTCTAAGGATCCTACATCCACTATCATCGACACTGGTTCCACTAAATCCACTCCTCAAACTACTACTACTAGTACATTTCCTTCACCTCAACCATATGTTGTGATTAATTAGCAGATAAGGGAAACTTATGGCAGAGGGACAACTATTTAGAAAAAATGGGTTACTTAGGTGATAGTGGATTGGGTCAAATAGGTTAAGGACCTTAGTATCTACTTCCCATGGAAGAGCCACCAAAACCTTGTCATAAACTAGTCATTGGAGATGACCCATTAGGTTCATTAAAAAAGGTGAACCCATTTCAACATTGTTTATCTCAGCTTCAATTCTAACTACCACTAATGGGGATGGCTTGAGTAGTTCTAGTGGTATAAAAAGGAAATCACAATTGTATTTTGATGTGAATACTATAGTTGAACATAGCCAACAATGTAGTGCAAAGAAGCAAAAAGGTTATGGATATTAATACAATGCCAATCACAATTCCCTTAGGAAAAAACCCTTAGGAAAATCCAAAAAATCCACTTGTTAGTGGTAGTTGGGTAGGATTACGAAGGGGTGAAGTTATTTCTAATCCTCATAATGCAATTATTACAATCTTGAGAATTGGTGGAGACAAGGACAATGTTGTAACTGCTCTTTCTCCTTTCAAACTTTGTATCATGTTAGCAAACCCAAATTTTGAATTCAATAATTTTGTAACAAATTATTTTAAAACTTAAAAAATAAATAGATAAAATAATAAGGCATTGAAGAAGGATGTACTTGACATGGCTCATTTTTAAGAACTTGCATCGAGTAGGATATTTATAACATATAACCCAAAATAGAAAATGATGGAGTTCATGATTGTGTCACCCCCATAGTTATATAATAGTCCACTAGAGAGTGAGATAAATCCACCATATTTTCATTTTATCATCCCATCAATGGATTTCTGCACAATTAGAAATGTTGGCAAAGTCAACATGCCCAAAAAGACCAACTCTATGGTCTACAATTTACTACTCAAGATGGAGAGAGGGGGTGGGGGGGTTAGAGAGGGTTAGAGAAGGCAATTAAAAAGTTACTATTAGACTATTGATAATAGATTGAAAGAGATTGTTAAAGAGGGATATTGCATGTTTCAATCATGATTTTATCACTAATGTCAAACTTGCTATTTGCTTGTAAGACAATTGCTTATATGATTTAAGTACTATCACTTAGCTGATTGATGAAGAGGATTTGATCAAAAGATGTAACAATAGCACCTAAAGGAAAGGTTGAGTTATGATTATGTAAAGAAGTAAAAGGATCAATCAAGGTAGTGATACAATGATGTCTTGATAATCTACTTAAGGTTACAAAGATTGGTTACACTAAGAAAGTTTAGAAGAACAAGTTACACAAAGTTTGTCTGCAAAGCTTGACCGAGTGGATAGTAGGTGATGAGAAAAGTTAGTGCAAGCTGAGCTAAAAATTAGTTGGAGCCGAGTAAAAGTATATTTTAGTGTATGCCAAGTAGAATAGTGGATTAAAAGTAAACTTTAGTTGATGTCAAGCACCAATAAACTTTAGTTCATGCCATTTAATTTCACAAGGGATGCTAAGAAACGTAGTATGTGTTGAGCATCAGAAGCTAGATAATACTGAGCTGTTGTATTATTTTAAAGATCATGAATTCAATGGATCTTAGCCTACAAGTTTGTTTCTTGGATTGTATGACCCAAGTGAAAGATAAGATTGATGAGCTAGTGACAAAGAATTCAAGGTGAACCATTTTTAGGCAAATTCAAAGAGGATTCAAGGATAAGTTTCTAGAAGAGATATGGAATGTGGGGTAGATTCATTATATCCTACCTAATCCATGTAACACCCTACCAAAGGATCCAAAAGAATTAACCTAAAGTTTTAGTAAGTTTGCCAAACTTTTTTTTTAAAGAAAGAATAACATACACATCAAACATAAAGTAGCAGAAGCAATAACATACAATCATAATTAAACAACAAAATAGATTACATTCCTTAAGGATCCCAAGTCATTGAATCACATTTAAATATAATTAATACTAAGTCTAAAAAATACCACATCCACATGAAAGAATAATTAAAAGTCCAAAATCCATTTAAATAATATACATTTGTTCCAAATGCCACTTGGCAATAAAATTTGGAATGCTTAATCATCCACTGTACATGTCACAGGGTATGAAAGGCTAAAAGAATATACCTTTGTAAAAATAGATTACATCATCCTTTTTGGATCCTTGAAACAAAGAACAATACAATAAGTGAAACCATCCATCATAAAGATATAACTATCCATCATTAAGATATAATCCATCCATCATAATACGTAAGAATAGAATGAAAGGAAATATAGACAAGGAAACTCCAACCACAATATCAACGGACGGATTTCAATGGTAAGAGTAAAAAGCACTACCACCCAACCATGTGGTAACCCAAAAGGGCCCACTCCCACTGTGCTAAGGAGATAGTCTCAAGTCACAAATAGGATATCAATCCAAATATCAAAAATACTCTTTAAGTCTAGGAAACCCTAAAAGTAATCTAACTCAAAGGTTCCAATATAAATTGATATCTAGACCTAGAGGCACACAAAGACACGTAGGAAATCTACTATGTAAGAAAGCAACTGTCATCACTTGAATCAATGCTAGAGTTATCTTGGCAGTCTCTTAGGACCTCTACCCCCTAGTGACCCTATATGGCACTAGTATCCTCTCATACTAACAAGGCATACTAATGATGCATGGTTGCAACCAAGCGTTCTCTCTACTCCCATCTTAGTCTGTACTAGCACTCGAGGCATGGGTGAGAACATAAAAAGACTCTTATAAGGTTTATTTTACTCTCATTTAGTGTAGTGTTTTCACTTATTAAACAACTTACAATGGGTTACCCTAGTAGCCGCTTAGGGCTCTGACCTCCATTGCAAGCCACTTTCTAACATTACATATAGATAACCTACCATAACCTCATGAAATCTCAAATCAAAGAATCATAGTAAATCACCTCAATCCTATACAAGTGATTGGAAATTATCAAAAGATAAATCACAATACCCATTAGTTCTCTATGAGAAATGGAAAGCATCCCAAAAATACTGATCGAAGACTCAAAATGATTAAGTTAAGTAGGTCATAACTTTCATCCCGTTATTCCATAATAACACTAAAAACAATAACCAACAATATAAACAAACTCATCAAAGAGCATATGAACACATTACCATGGTTGAGTTTAAAAGATCAAGATCAGTTGAGCATAATACCACAATCACAAAATTCCCAAGCCTCTGGTAGATGTCCTAAAATTGGTCAACACTCTAGTCAACCCAAACCCAAAACATAGACAACATACAGATAACATAGTGTAGGTTTCATAGTTTGGTTTGATTTTGAGAACATACTATTGAGTTAATGTAAGGTTTCAGTTTTTGTTTCAATGTATGTTTTTAAGTAAATAAGTTTCACAGTTCACCCTTACAATTAACTCATTCTTATTTTCAAATAAAATACAAAATTACCCTTATTTGATTTTAAGTCAATTTTCTAAAATAATCCAAGGGTAATTATTCATTTAAACTATTAAAATAATACTTGTTGATTTTTAAATAAAATAATCTACGATCTTATTAAAATCAATATTATAACAATTAAATAAAGTTAAAGCTTAATTAAACGATTCTCAATTATTAATTAATCATAATAAAATTAACTAATAATTATATATATAATAACTATAATAATGTCATTTAATTATGTATTAAATTAATAACTATTAATAAAAAATATTAATAAAATTAATTATAAATAATAATTAAAATTTAATACTATTAATTTTATATAAATCAATTTTTTTTTTAAATAATAAATTAATATACATATAAAGGATAGTGTATGTAAAAGCCCACTGGCTTTTTAATTGAGTCATGCAGCAGGAGACCTAGCTACCATTGCGTGTAGCAATAGGGTCTGTGTATGCAAATAGCGACCAAGCTGCGAGGAGGTAAGGGGGGGTATGGGGTTTCCCCACCCCTTCCATTTTTAATTAATTTTTTGTATTAAAATTAATTCTTTTATGTTTTATTTTATTTTAAAAATTATATAATTTTATTTTTTTTAAAAACCCTCCTGTATAAAGTTTTTAAAATATTATTTTTTTATAAACATTTGCAATTTTAGTTTGATAAGAAAAAAACAATCAACCATTCAAATTTCTAAATCTAAAATTTTCATTTCTAAATTAAAAATCCTTCTAGCTTAAATTCCAATTTGTAAGATTACTGAAAATGGGATTCTAATGATATTTTAATCTCCACGTATGTAGAAGAAATCAACATGCATACTAGTAATTCCAAATTGAAATACTCATCACAAACAAAATCATATAAACAGTTCATAGTCACGAAGAAGATAGGAAAAGAAATAGTGTAATTAACTATGCAAATTAATCGCAAGAATCTACCTAGACTCTAATGCTGATTTGCTATGCCCAAAAAGATTTGTGAGATAATTTTCTCCTCTCAAAACCTTCTCTCTTCCGAAAATTCCTTCTTCCAAAAATTCACGGTCCTTTGAAAATGAACCCTCTATTGTTGATAAGTAGTTCTCTCCTAAATTTGGGGGACTAATTGTGCAATCACCCAAGAGGACTCCTTGCTTAACAGTCTTTAACTCTTTATTAACTTTTCTTTATCTTTTCATTCACATTTACTAAAATATAAAATACCTTTATTTAATTCCACTTGACTTCTATTTTTTATTAATTTATTAAATTTTAATCTCATGCACACTTTTATGCAATCTCTTAAACTTTTAATAAATTAATATCTTTACATGTTTTAATTTATTTTTGAAACATTAATTGATAAAATATTTATTAACTTAAGTAATAATAATATTTAGCACTTATTTAAAAATGGACTCCTAGATATTTTTTTATTAACTTAAATAAATATTATCACATTCTAAAATTAAACTTATAATGTTATCTTTAATTTAATTAATCCTCCAAATTAATTAAATATCATAACAATTTTTCATTAAATTAAATCATTTAATTTGACTTAATTAATAGAAAAATTACCAAAGACTTATAGGACAAAATATAAAAACCCATCATAGAAAAACACATACAAGTTCAAACTAAAGGGTTATAATCGGGAATTAATGTCATACGAAACATTCAGAAGGTAATCAACTCAGATACTTATCCTAATTTTTCTAAGACAAAAGGGTTCAAAGGTTAGGATTCAGACTTAAGAATTTATCTTTGCTCTCTTACCATTGAGATAATGTGATAGGGTACACTCGTCCTGAAAATTCAAGGAAGTCGATACCCAATACCTACAATCTACATAAAATTCATGAATGTACAAATACATATATACTAAGCTAAATAGAAAATGGCAAGAAGTGGTGCATTGTGTAGATCCCAACTAGTAGGTGACTATGACTCCCTTCCTTAACCACATTTGAAATGCCATACATAAAGAAAATATACACGCACACCATAAAAATGCAATATGGGGTAAGTATTAACAAGAAAACACATGTGACAATCCATCTAACTAATCATCATCAATAACTAAAATCACTGTAATAATAATCATGCATACATGAAGTATAGAATACCAAGTAATCTCATCATATAATCAACTAAATGTGAAACAATATCTGATAATCTCAAAACAATGCTACTAATAATCAAGCATAAAACTGGCCTAAAAGAGTTTGACAATGCTAACATAAATGTAAACTAGGGGCACACACTATATCCACCCCCCAGACTTAGGCTTACTCCTAGAAGCTTATAAACAAGTAGGGATATAAATTTCATAAGCCAGATGCATCATCCCATGTAGCTGATGAACCATCAGTAGGGTCTCATTGGACCCTTACCAACTCTATGGTTTGACCCATAAGGGTCAAATCCCACTACTCTAGAATGAAAATTGGTTCCAAAGACAACTACCTGTCCTCTACCTAAAATGCAATCCAAATAAGAACATGTACCACATCAAGAATATACTACCTAAGTACTAAACATAGAAAAAATCATGAACACGAGCTAGACTAGGTGAAAAATCAAGACGATAGGCAACTGGACCTATCCTCATAATAATCTTGAATGGTCCTACAAAGTGAGGTGCTAGCTTCAAAACCTTTTCATAATAGATTGGACTCTTCCACGGATGCACTCTCAAGAAAACCTTCTCTCCCATAGCAAACTGCTTATCCATCCTATGAGAATCAGCATACTTTTTCTACCTATCCTGTGTTGTAGACACATACTCTCAGATGCATACAACCTATTGCTCCATATCTCAAATAATCTTAAGACCCAATAGGATGCAATCCTTAAGAATATCACAAGTCAAAGGTGTAAGACAAGGATGACCATACAAGGCTTAAAAAGGTGCCAATCCAATAGAACTATGATATATGTTTCTATAAGAAAACTCTACTAGGTAGAGATAGTCCTCCCAAAGAGTCTATCTATCCATCAAATACATCCTCAACATATCCTCTAGAACCTCATTCACTCTCTCTATCTACCCATCTATCTTTGGGTGATATGTTGAGCTGAAGTTCAACTATGCTCCAAGATCATGCGGCAACAATGTCCAAAATGTAGAGGTGAACATAGGATCCCTATCTAAAATGATCTTCTAGGGAATACCATGTAGCCTCACAATTTCATGCATGAAGACATTAGCTATAGAAGTTTTAGTGTAAGATGACCTCATCTATGAAAAATGTGCCATCTTAGTCAATCAATCAATAGTGACCATGATAGCGTCATGTCAATGAGCAGTCATAGGTAATCCTACTATGTAATCCATAGAGATGATGTCCCACTTCTATGAAGGAATGAGATTTGGCTATAAAAGCCCTGCTAGATGTTGCTACTCTACTTTGACTCTCTGGTACTCAAGATACCTAGCCACAAAATTAGTGATATCACACTTCATCCCTAACCAATAGAATAGAAGTTGCAAGTTTGCATGCATCTTCTTGACACTTGGATGTGTTGAGTAAGGTGTACAATGAGCCTCTGATAGGATCAATGTCTAAATCTCATCCACTAGTGGTACATAGATCCTTCCTAAATGTCTCAAAAGGCCATCTAACTCTAGAACATAGTCTAAAAACCTACCCTCCAACAGTCTCCTTGCATCTATCTCTCTACTCACCTCCTGAAACCAAATATCTGAAGGGCATGTCTGAAGTATCTATCTCCTTAGATATAAACTAAGAGTCATAGATAATTTCTTGTGTCTCCTATGACTTAAAGCATTAGCTACTACATTCTCCTTCCCCTGAATATACTTCACCTCGAAGTCATACTCACATAGAAATTCCATCCAACGCCTCTACCCAACATTCAGATTAGGTTAGATAAATATGTATTATAGACTACAATGATCACTATGAAGTTCAAATCAATGTCCCAATAAGAAATGTCTCCATCTCACTAGGGCATGAACTACCATAGCTAACTCAAGATCATGCATAGGATTATTCAACTTGTGATCCTTGAGTTTTTGCAATTCATATGCAATCACCTATCCATCCTGCATCAAGACTGCTCCATTCCCCTCAAAGGAAGCATTTGTACACACCTTTAAATAACTTACTAGATCAAGTACTAATAAGATAGGTACACTGGTCAAAACCTCCTTGAGCTTCCAAAATGCTTCCTCACATTTCTCCATCCATAAAAACTTATTTCCTTTCCTTTGAAGGGAATTGATAGAATGTGTTATTCTGGAGATGTTTTGGATGAATCTATGATAATAACTAGCTAGACCCATGAAAATATGAATTTTTGACATGGTAATGGGTGTGGGCCAATCTACCATTTCTTGAACCTTCATAGGGTCTATAGAGATACCCTCACTTGATATGATGTGCCCTAAGTACTGTATCTCAGATTGAAAGAAATCACATTTTGCTAAGTTGGCATAAAGTTGATTATCTCTCAAGAACTAAAAAACCAAATGAAAATGTTCCTCATGCTCCTTCTAGGATCTAGAATATATTAGTATATCATCAAGGAACACAAGTACAAATCTGTCAAGATAGGGATAGAACACTCCATTCATCAAAAACATGAAAACTGATGGAGCATTCATCAACCCAAAAGGAACTACTATAAACTCATAGTGCCCATAGCGAGTTTGGAAGGTAGTCTTATGAATATTAGCATCCTTAATTCAAAGCTAATGGTATCTTGACTTAAGATTAATCTTGGAGAATACTGTAGCTCCCTTAATCTGATCAAATAAATTATTGATCCTTGGTAAAGGATATCTATTCTTTATTGTCACCTTGTTTAGCTATCTATAGTCAATACAAAATTTCAAAGAACCATCATTCTTCACAAAGATCACTAGAGCTCCCCATGGTGATATAATTGGTCTAATACTACACTTGACCAAAAGGTCCTCAAGTTTTAGGCACAACTCACTCAATTCCTGAGTGGTCATATGATAAGGAGCTCTAGAAATAGGCTCCACTCCTAGAGTGAGGGCAATGCTGAAATCAATATCTCTCTTTGAGGGCATGCCTAGAATCTCACTCAGAAAGACATCTACATATTCATGTAGAATAGGGTGGTCCATACTCTTTCCTATAGGGTCTTCTTCTTCCATCTCACTTACCATAACAGCAAATACCTTACATCCCTTACAAAATCTCCACTTCAAATGCATAGTAGAAATAATTCATAGAAATATAGGCCTTGGTATCCCTATAATCTCCACATCCTTCCCTAGGTCATCTTGATACGTTATGGTCTTCTTCTTGCAATCTATACTAGCTCTATGAGAGCCAAGCCAATTCATACCTAAGACCAAATCATAGGAGCCAAGAGGAATGACCTGACGAACAACTATTTCCACAAACCCTCCTAAGATTATCTTGCACTTCTAAACTATGGAATCTATGGAAACCTTAGTGCCTGAGGCTAGTTCTACTTTCCAACCCACATCTTGCTTAACTGCTTCTAGCTTACACTTAGCAACTAATGATAGTGAAATAAAAGAGTTTATGACACCTGAATCAAATAATATAGAGAGAGGTGTACCTTGGATAGCTCTCATAGTTTCAACCATAGTCCCTTGATGGTCTGCCTAATGGTGTTCTACTATGGAAAATACCCTATGAGCTTTACCTACATCTCTGACTATGGGCTAAGATGTTGTTGGTCTAGAACCTAAATATTGAGATGCACATTGAGGATAGTGGGTTGCAATGTGTCTAATCTACCCACAAGAATAAAATCTTGTGCCTCTACTAGATCCCCTTCCTATAGGAGGTGTATTTTACTACTAGTGGCTATCCCTACTAGCAAAAGATTGGTTGCTTTGTGCAAGCTGTGTGTATTGATTTTTCCTATTGTGTTGTGCATCGCAATTGTTGTTAGATTTAGAACCACTCCCACCACTCTATGCCTGAGGGTATGATCCCTTTTGCTGCTATTACTACTCATTTTTATTCCCCTTAGGAAAATGGGGCTTCCTATCTCCACCTAAGTTGTGGTTTTCCTTAGATCCTAACGCTATAGGTGCTCCCAAAAAACCCCCATGTTCTAGATTGACACTCAACTCTACAAGGATGGCTCAATGTACCGCATCTTTGAGGGTTTTAGGCTCAAACACCTTAACACCCCCAACTAAATGGTTATTCAAGTCTCTGATGAAATGTTGTGCCAACTATGCTAGGTTATCACTAATTACCAAAAAGGGCATGAGCTCATAGAACTTGTGCTCATACTCTACTATGGTCATAGTGAATTGTCTTAGGTTGTGGAACTCATCTTCTCTTTGTTGCTTCCATTCTTCTAGTAGGAATCACTCACAAAAAATTTCCAAGAATATCTCCCATGTGACATTGTTCATATCTATGCCCAACTTCTTCTCTTTGATAGTCCACCAAGTGGCTCCAAAGAGTTCCAAGTTGGTAATAGAAAACCTCACTTTGATATTACTGTCAAAGTCTTGAATAAAAAAAATCTTGTCAAGATAAATGAGCCACTACTTGGCCACATAACCTAAATCATGCCTATTAAAGGGTTTCACTTTGAACCTCTAAAGGTCCTTCATTTGAGCAACTACTATGGATCTATGTCGATCCCTCTAAGGGCTCCTAGACATAGGTCTATGCTCATGTCCTTCCTGACCATGAATAGGGGGTAGGTGATTAATGATGGTTTTCATCATTTGCCTCATATCAACCTCCTTAGAGTCAACATGATACTCACTATGGTTCTCTTCCTAATGGTCATTGACATGCTCTTCCCTATTCTCTTTCTAAATAGGGTCGTCATGGATAGACTCATGTACACTAATAGCTCTGCCTCATCCATTGCCTCTACTATAGCCAAGGCTACAGCCTCTAATAGAAGATCTCATCCCAAATACCATCCTACAATAATATCCAAGATACAAGATGCTATAATAACCATAAATCTTACTATTGTAAGGCATATATAAAAGACACATGTTTTGAAAATAGTATAAGTTCAATTTTTAGTTTTTCCTAATTTAGGTTTAAGTATATTTCAGTTTTGAAGTTTAAATGTTCAAGTTTGAAAATATACAACTAAAAGTTTTAGTTCTATTTCAATTCAACTAGTTCAAGTTTTAGTTTATAGTAGATATACATAAAAATTTAATTTTTAGTTTTAGTTCAACTAGTTAACAACTATTGGTGTTCCAATATACCTAGAGCTCCCAATGTAGAAACTCAAGCTCTAATACCAAATGTAATGCCTCGCCAAGGGATTCAAAAGAATTAACCTAAAGTTTTACTAAGTTTGCAAATATTTTCTTTTTAAAGAAAGAATAACATACACATCAAACACAAAGTAGTAGAAGCAATAACATACAATCATAATTAAGCAACAAAATAGATTACATTCCTTAAGGATCCCAAGATGTTGAATCACATTTAAATATAATTAATACTAAGTCTAATAAATACCACATCCACATGAAAGAATAATTAAAAGTCCAAAATCCATTTAAATAATATACATTTGTTCTAAATGTCACTTGGTAATAAAATTTGAAATGCTCAATCATCTACTATACATGTCACAGGGTATGAAAGGCTAAAAGATTATACATTTATAAAAATAGATTACATCATCCTTTTTGGATCCATAAAACAAAGTACAATACAATAAGTGAAACCATCCATCATAAAGATATAACTATCCATCATAAAGATATAATCCATCCATCACAATATGCAAGAATAGAATGAAAGGAAATGTAGACAATGAAACTCTAGCCATGGTATCAACAAATGGATCTCAATGGTAAGAGTAAAAATCACTACCACCTGACTCTATGGTAACCGAAAAAGGCTCAATCCCACCATGCTAATGAGATAGTCTCAAGTATCAAATAGGCTATCAATCAAAATATCAAAAATACTCTCTAAGTCTAGGAAATCCTAAAAGTAATCTAACTCAAAGGTTCCAAGATAAATTGACATCTAGACCTAGAGGCACACAAAGACACGTAGGGAACCTACTATGTAAGCGGGCAAGTGTCATCACATGAATCAACACTAGAGTTACCTTGGCAGTCTCTCAAGACCTTAGCCCCCTAGTGACCCTATGTGGCATTAGTATCCTCTTGTACTAACAAGGCATACTAATGATGCATGGTTGCAACCAAGCATTCTCTCTACTCCCATCCTAGTCTATACTAGCATGCGAGGCATGAGCAAGAACATAAAAAGACTTTTATTAGGTTCATTTTACTCTCATTTAGTGTAGTGTTTTTACTTATTAAACAACTTATAATGGCTTCCCCTAGCAACCGCTTAGGGCCCCAACCTCCATTGCAAGTCACTTCCTAACATTACATATAGATAATCTACCCTAAGCTCATGAAATCACAAATCAAAGAATCATAGTAAATCACCTCAGTCCTATACAAGTGACTAGAAAGCATCAAATGATAAATCACAATACTCATCAATTCTCTACGAGCAACCAAAAAGTATCCCAAAAATATGGATCAAAGACTCAAATGGTTAAGTCAAGTAGGTCATAACTTTCATCCCATTATCCCATAATAACACTAAAAATAATAACCAAGAATATAAACAAACTCATCAAATAACATACAAACACATTACCATAGTTGAGTTTAAAAGATCAAGATCAGTTGAGCATAATACCACAATCACAAAACTCCTAAGCCTCTAGTAGATGTCCTAAAATTGGTCAACACTCTAGTCAACCCAAACCCAAAACATAGATAACATAGTGTAGGTTTCATAGTTTTGTTTGATTTTGAGAACATACTATTGAGTTAAATGTCGGGTTTCAATTTTCATTCCAATGTATGTTTTCAAGTAAATAAGTTTCACAGTTCACCCTTATAGTTAACCCATTCTTATGTTCGAATAAAATACAAAATTATCCTTATTTGATTTTAAGTCAGTTTTCTAAAATAATCCAAGGGTAATTATTCATTTAAATTATTAAAATATTACTTGTTGATTTTTAAATAAAATAATCTACGATCTTATTAAAATCAATATTATAATAATTAAATAAATTTAAAGCTTAATTGAACAATCCTCCATTATTAATTAATCTTAATAAAATTAATTAATAATTATATATATAATAACTATATTAATGTCATTTAATTATTTATTAAGTTAATAACTATTAATAAAAATTATTAATAAAACTAATTATTTATAATATTTAAGATTTAATACTATTAGTTTTTAATAAATCAATTTTATTTAAAAAATAATTATATATCTATATATATATATATATATATATATAAAGGATAGCATATGTGAAAGCCTGCCAACTTTTTAATTGAGCCATGTAGTCGCAGACCTAGTTGTTGTCGTGTGCAGCAACAGGGTCTATGTACGTAGACAGTGGCCAAGCCATGAGGGGGGGGGGGGGGGGGGGGGGGGTATGGGGTTTCCCCACCCCTTCCATTTTTAATTAATTTTTTAAATTAAAATTTTAAAAAAATTATGTTTTATTTTATAAAAAAAATTATATAAATTTTTAACACAACAAAAACATCTTGTATAAAAATTTTAAAAATAAATAAATTTATAAACATTTTTAATTTTAGTCTGATAGGAAAAATACAATCAACCATTCGAATTTCCAAATCTAAAATTTTCATTTCTAAATTCAAAACCCTTTCGGCTTAAATTCCAATTTGTAAGATTACTAAAAATGGGATTCTAATGATATTTTAATCTCCACATATGCAGAAGAAATCAACATGCATATTAGTAATTCAAAATTGAAATATTTGCCACAAATAAAATCATACAAACAATTTGCAGTCATGAAGAAGATAGGAAAAGAAATAGTGTAATTAATTGTGTGAATTAATCACAAGAATCTACCTAGACTCTGATGCTAAATTGCTACACCCAAAAAGATTTGTTAGACAATTTTCTCCTCTCAAGACCTTCTCTCTTCCAAAAATTCCTTCTTCCAAAAATTTGTGGTCCTTCCAAAATGAACCCTCTATTGTTGGTAAGGAGTTCTCTCCTAAATTTTGGGGCACTAATTGTGCGATCACCCGAGAGGACTCCTTGCTTAATAGTCTTTAACTCTTTATTAAATTTCTTTTATCTTTTCATGCATGTTTATTGAAATATAAAATATCTTTATTTAATTCCACTTGACTTCTGTTTTTAATTAATTTATTAAATTTTAATCTCATGCACACTTTTATGCAATCTTTTAAACTTTTAATAAATTAATATCTTTTTCATGCTTTAATTTATTTTTGGAATGTTAATTGATAAAAAAATTATTAACTTAACTAATAATAATATTTACCATTTATTTAAAAATGGACTCCTAAATATTTTATTATTAACTTAAATAAATATTATCACGTTCTAAAATTAAACTTATAATTTTATCTTTAATTTTAATTTTTTCATTTAACTAATTCTCCAAATTAATTAAATATCATAAATTTTTTCTATTAAATTTAATCATTTAATTTGACTTAATTAATAGAAAAATCACCAAAGACTTACAAGACAAAATACGAAAACCCATCATAGAAAAACACATATAAGATCAAACTAAAGGGTTATAATCATGAATTAACGTTATATAACTCATTCAGAAGGTAATCAACTCAGATACTTGCCCTAATTTTTCTAGGACAAATGGGTTCAAAGGTTAGGATTTAGATTTAAGAATTTATCTCCCCTCTCTTACCATTGAGATAATGTGATAGGGTACACGCATCCTAGCAATTCAAGGAAGATGATACTCGGTACCTATAATCCACATAAAATCCATGCATGTATAAACAGATATATATACTAAGCTAAATAGACAATGGCAGGAAGTGGTGCATCATGTAGATCCTGAGTAACAAGTGACTATGACTCCCTTCCTTAACCACATCAGAAATGCCATACATAAAGAAAATATACACACACACCATACACATGCAATATGGGGTAAGTATCCATAAGAAAACACATGTGATAATCCATCTAACTAATTATCATCAATAACTAAATCATCATAATAATCATCATGCATACATGTAGTATAAAGTACCAAGTAATCTCATCATATAATCAACTAAATGTGAAACAATATTTGATAATCTCAAAACAATGCTACTAATAATCAAGTATAAAACTAACCTAAAAGAGTTCAACAATGATAACAAAAATGTAAACTAGGGGTGGGCACTACAATCCATCCTAGCCTTAAATTGGATGATGGAGAATGAGTTGCAAAAGATCTTAATTACCTATTTATAGGAATGGTTGGTTAGAAGCAAAGGTTGTCATGTGCGAGAACCTAATGAAGACAAGGAGTCAAGAATTTTTGCTTCATCAAGTGACCTAAGAGAAGAGACTACATTGCCATGTTAAGCAAGAAGGCTTTAGGATATGAATGGTTGAAAGGTGATCAAGCTATCAAAGCTACAATGTATGAAGGCCAAGTAGAATGGAGGACTGAATAGTGCTCTATAATCTACAAATGAATTTGTAACTTATTATTAGATCAAGCCTTATTGTTACTCTCTAACAATTGTATCAGTATAGGGTAAATTGTTTGAATTAAGGTTGACCTAACAGTCATTTGTAAATCCTTTAACTAGGTGACATTTCAAGCGAATGGCCTAAATTATTCTAACAAGGCTCACTCCTAGTAGGGTGATTGAAATCCTTTAAAAGGGTCACATTTAACAATGTGTGTTGTAACCTTTAATAGGGTTGGCCTTTCACAAGGCATCACTTCATAAGAGTGAAAAAGAGTAGCATGTTATTGGTGGTTTTTTCAAAATTGGGTTTCCACATAAATCATTATGTCAAATGTGTTGATGAATCTATTACGTTTCATGTTTACATTTCTGTAAGTTGATTTGATAGTAACCTACAAGTTTTAAGTGAATGCATAATCTTATGGATGCATGCATGATGAATAATGTTTTATGGTTTCATAAAGCTATGAAAAGTTTTATTTATACATCTGGACCTTGGATAACTGATTCCCCCCCCCCCTTCAGTTATTCTAAAGTATTCCAGCACAAACTTTGAAAATGAAAAGGCAAAATAAAAAGTGGCAGATAGTAAGTGAGAAGAAATAGAGAAACAAATACGAAATGCTTCCTCTCAAGAAGCAACTATGCATCTAGAAAATATGAAGCGACAAATTAAAATTTTGAGGGAACAATTAGAAGTAGCGACAAAAAGCTAAGTGATGTAAATATGGAGAGAGAAGGAGAACTCAAGAAGTTGAAGGAACAATTGGAAGAAAGAATTTTAAAACTTAGTCATACTCATGCTAATATGGAAACAAATCTAAAATTCAAATAACTCAAGGACAAATTTCAAGAAAGCAATAAAAAACTTAAGAATGAAAGAGAATCTTAGGTAGATATTTTCAAAAAGTTGGAGTCTAGTGGGCATATAATCACAAACTTAAATAATGAACTAGAAAATGAGAGGGAAAAAGAAAAGGAGTGGGAAGAGAAAGAAGACAAAATAAAGAAATAAAGTAAAAATTAGTTGTTATAATTGGTGTAAGAGGTGCAAAAGAAAAATTGTAAGAATTTTCCTAAGGGAAAAAATCACCCAAGAACTAAGAACTCAAACACAAGCACAATTGTAGATCAGAAAGAGAGTGTTTAATCAGAATGATGTTATATTCATTTAATATGCATTGTGAAAGTACACTATGAGTGCCTATATATAAAGGCCTCTAAGATACATATAGCATGTGTCATAATCAACTACATGAGAAGTCATACAACTAGACACATGTCCACTAGATATGGGTTATCCTCCATTACGCACGAAAGTATGTGTGATGATGAGAAGATAAGCCTACAAGGGTGTGACATGCAAATCAGTGTTGTAGGCACTATGTGCTAAAATAGAGTTGCATACTTTTGTGTTGTCAACATGATAACTCAAAAAGGTGTGCAAACTCCTAAGTATCTCACAAATTAAAATAATAAAATAATGTATTAACCAAAGTAAACTTAAGTAAGTGTAAATAGTAAATATGTATTTACACCAACATCCCCCCTTAATTGCAACTTAGGGGAATTCCCTTAAGCTTACAAAAACTAGGATGAAATGCAATATGGGTCTTGGCTACTAGGCCATGTTAGGTACCCATGTACATAATGAAATGCAATCTCTTATTAATCAGGGAAAGAGGGAAAACCTCATGGAAAAACCCTCCCTCAAAAAGAGAGATAAATAGGGATGCATGGATGGATGGAGTAATCAAGAGAACCCCCCCCACCCCCCCTCATTATGACATACATCTAGTATATACATAAGTGAAGGATAAGAAGAACTAAAACCTCATAAGAGGAAAAAGTCCCCCCATAAGAAAGAAGAGGAAGAGAGACAAGGTAGTCCCCCCCCCCAAATGAAGAATTCATGTTAGTGTAAGCTGCTCCAATGAAGAAGTTGGTACAAGAGTGTTGGATGATGTTCCTCCCCTTTGGAAGAAACAAAGGCAAAGGTAAAATCTTGAAGATGTATGTTGGCCCTAAATCTTAATCAAGTATCCCTATGCTGATGTTGATGCTTGCCCCTTCTAATTGTGCTGAAAAGAATGAATGTAGATCTGGCAAGGATGTCGATTGAACCTTTTCCAATGAACCATCTATCTCCTCAACTAACAAAGAGACCTCTAACAACTATTTTTCATAAGGATCCACAATCATGCCAACCTATGAAGACTGATCATGTAGAGAATGGACATGAGGGCCAGAGTGAGCCCTCGCAACAACTGTAGAAGGATCACCTTCATCAAAGAGAAGATGTAAGTCCTCAAGGTTGTCTCTCAAGACAACTAAAGTTGGAGCTGGAAGATAAGATGTACCATGTTGGGTTGGACCTTTCATTGTGGCAATATATGCATGTGGAATAGATTGATGATGTGACCTCTCACTAAAACTATCGATAGAACCCCACGTGTCTAAACCTATTGATGCACTGTCATTGGTGTCACTATCAATTTCCACTATGTAGGAAGTGTAGAGAGGAGTAGAAGATAATATGGGTGAACTTTCCTCAAAATGAACATCCTTCTCCACAAAAAATTCACAAGTCTCTGGATCCATAAGTTTATATGCATTCGCTCCATCTTCATCACCAATGAAGGTACAAGGCCTAGCTACTAGTACCTTGCAACTCTTGGAAAATAGGTTTTCCCATGCTAGACAACTAAAGACTCTAAAATGACTCACAACTATTTTTCTACCACACCATGCCTCAAAAGGAGTTTTACCATCTAAGGCATTATGAGGAGACCTATTAAGTATATGAGTAGCACTGCTAATGGCTTCAACTTCAAGTATAGGATCAAGAGACTTGGCTTTTATCATGCAACTTGCCATGGTTTTGAGAGTCCTAATACTCATAGCTATAAAATCCATCTTATGCAAACTAAATGTTGGTGGATTCTGAAGATCAATTCCGTCAAGTATGCAAAAGTCCCTAAGTCTTATATCTACATATATCTTCTCATTGTCCACTTGTATAACCTTAATGGCTTTCCTTAACTTGTGTTCAACATGATTCTTAAAGTCTTGAAGCTTATGAACCACTTCAATATTATGATGAAGGAAGTAGACCTAGGTAAATCTTGAAAAGTCATCAACAAATGTGAGGATGTAGCGGCCTTGGCTGATTGAAATCACTGCAAAGGGTCCTGCTAAAATCATGTGAACAAACTGGAGAACAACTGGAGCTCTAGAAGACTTTCCTTTATCATACTTCTCCTTGAGATGCATATCCACTGAACATCATGAACACTCCCCCTTAGAAAATTTGATGTTAGGTAAACCTTTGACCATGTGTTTTGAGAAAAGTTGCTAAAGATGGTAGAAAGCAAGATGACAAAACTGCTCATGCCATAAGGTGATTCGTGAATGAGAGTGAGTCAACAAGGCTTGATAAGGAGACTTAGGTACAAAGTGGGAGAAGGAATAAAGCCTCTTATCATCATTGACTTTCCCCACTGCAACCAATGAATCATCTCTAAGACTTTGCACCATCACTGAATCTAGAAGGAACTCAACTTTATGACCATCTTCAAGGTGAGTGATTTGGTAAACTGATAAGAGATTTGAGCTAAGGTTTAGAACATAGAGAAAATCTTTGAATTCCCTATTTTCCATTTCCACATGTCCTTTTCCTTCAACTTCCATTTTAGTATCATCTCCCACAAATGTGTGTGGTACCTTTGATTGCTTCAATGAAGAAAAGTCTCCCTTTGAAGAACCCATATGATAGAAGCCACCTGAGTCAAGTATCCATTCTGAAGAAGAACTTGTGTTTTCCATAAGTGCTTTCCCTTTACCCTTTGAAGACATTGGAGTTGAATCCTTGGAAGTACCTGGCACTTGAATCTTGTTCTTCCTGAGTATATTTTCTAACTCATTGATTCTTTTAGTTTTGTAATGATGCTCATCATGATTTGGCTTTTTTCAATATGCACAAAATAGTTTGTCCTTCTTTTCATTACTTCCCTTCTTCTTGGAAGAAGAACCACCTTGTTGTGAGGAGGATTGTTGTGTCTTAGACTATGATTTCTACTTCCACTACTTCTTTTTGTTGTTGCTTTTCCCTCCTTGACTTGACTGGTGCTCATCACTAGCCACCAAGGCTTTGGTCTTTGATGACTTGAGAAGTCCTAAATCCATCAAGTGAGATTTTTCAACAATCAACATCTCTGTGAATGCATCGAATGAAGGCTTTTGGCAAGAAGATCCCATGGTCAACCTGTGAGTTTTAAAACTCAAAACAAAAGAAGCATACTTTGAAGGTATCCTCTTTAGGATGTGATGAATCAACTTTTCATCCTTTGTGGGATTTCCAAAATCTTTAAGAAGTGCCCTGTACTCATTGGCTTTGATGATGTAATCCTGAATTATGTCAAAATTCTTTGGATCCAAGAGAAGTAGATCATCCTCAATCTGAAATCCCTTTTCTTCATCCACCTTACCATACAATGATTTAAGTTTATCCCAAGATGGTTTCAATTCTATACAATTGATAGTGCGAAACAAGAGATCTCTAAGAACACAATTCTTGATAACTCTTAAAGTCAATCGATCTTGAGCTTTCCAATTAATGAGTTCTTTGGCATCAATAGGTTTGTTAATTGTACCATCAACATAAAGACTATATCCTTTTTCCATTAATCTACTCCATGCAATATCTTTTCATGTAGAATAGTTGCATGAAGTTAGAGGTGGACATTTAAAACCCATGACGAAGAAAATGAAAAGATCACACAAAAGAGACACAAGAACATAGTACACACACCCCATTTTCACTCAATCAAAAGACTCCCCAAAAAAGATGCTTTTGGAACTTTATAAGTAGTGCGTGTATAATGGGCCACTTGTCAAAATGAACAAAGTGGAATTTCTAATTTTTCTTTTACAACTACCTTTTGAGGCCCAAATCTCTCACTAAGCACTATAGCTCAAAAATACAACAATTCAAAAAAAGTAATCAAAGCTTTACAATGCAGAAAAAAGGCCTAATTCTAAAAGTGAGATTTTAGTCCACACAACCCTAGAATCTAACTATAGATATAGAAAGTAGATGAAAACATATGCACTTTTAAAAAATATAGAACCTAAAAAAGTGACCAAATGTGCCCTTATGGAGCATTTGAAGTTGTAAAATGATGGATTATGTAGGTACAATCACCAAAAAATACAATTTCTAAAAACTCCTTGCACCAAAACCAAAAAACAACACACCACTAAAAAATATAGAAAATTCTACCCAATTTTAAAATAAATTACACCTGAATCAAAGTCTAGATGACCAAGTTATGGGCTCGCAAAGTCAAGCTACCAAATCGAAAAGCAATCTAGAAAGGGGTCCGACAAGAAAACTGCTAGCTTAAATTTGATGGTCAAACAGCCATTATAAGAGTTGAAAATAGCTAGTTTTTGATAGTCATATGGCCATCAAATTTAACCTAGTGACTAGATGACATTAGCAAAAAAAGAGCCCCCTGTTGATGTGGTAGGCTGATGTGTCATCTGTACGTTATAGACGCTAATGTGGCACTCATACAGACTATGGTTGACATGAAAAATGATTCAGTGTGGCGGTAGATGATATGTCTAGATTCCACGTGGCAACATGGTAGTTTTGAGTCCTTTGTGTCAACTGTCTACATGTACACATGGATAGTCCATGTGTTCAAGAATCAATAAATGTGAAAGTGTTGCATGGCACAATTTAATTGGCTACTAGGGCAAACTAGTCTGAAGTATGTGGACACCAAGAAGGATGTCATGTGTCTATTTGGAAGTGATGTCAAATTTTAAAATAATGTCTACTAGAAACTATTTACCTCGCTAGAAAATAAATTTGCAGGTGCTATCTGTTTCGGGTTGGAAATTGGACCAATATCAAAATATACTCCTACACTGCTAGAATACCCTCAATGTATTGCCAAAGTTTTAAAATTGTAGTGGGCACTAGAAACCTTTAATCAGTCATCTAGAAATGTTGCCACCAGCCAAGAAACTCCAAAGGACCAAAATATCCACTACGTTGGAGAATATACTCTACCAGGGTCTGTCTCCACTATCATGTGCTGGGAATTAAAGAGTGTGGGCCAAAAACATGTTTTATGGTGCAGGATTATCCTATTTTTAATCTCACATGGAATGTGTGGGATGCGCTTAGTGGTTTAAAATAAGAAACCCATTGAGGTAATAACAAAGGAAGCCCGCCTGGGTTTATATGCTGGAGTTTGATGCAGCTAGTGAGTTAGTCAAATTCGACCACCAATGTAATGTTGTGTAGCTAGTAGGTGGAATTTTTTTCACCAAATTTGTAGAGACCATTATATGTGTAGTGTACACTAGATTTAGGAGAATAGCCAGCTAATTAAATAATAAATTCTCTGTTGTACAAAAATATCCACCTATGCAGGGCCAGAATCTGACAGCCCAATTCTACAAAAAAAAAAATCTCTTCTGGGTGCCTAAAGGGAAAAAAATAAAAAAATATTGACGAACAAATTCAGAAAAATAAAAATGCAAATCCAAAAAATTAATTAAATCTGCAAAAAATGACCATACCCGAACTGCAAATTGAGGCCTCTGGGTGCCGATTTGCAAAAAAAATTGTCTCGCACTCAACTTTGGGCCAAGTTAGCTAAGTTTATAGTTTATCTTCACCGAATCAGCATTTTCAACACAATGGCAAGGTTAGATCTAGCTCTAAACACTCTCAATTTTTGTAGTACTCCAGATTCGAGCTGAGGTGTTAAAGCAATAGTGGTCTTGAATGGCTATGTCATGAGAAAATCTCCAAGCTCTAATACCATGTAAGAATTTTTTTAAGGGAAAAATTCACCTAGGAACTAAGAACTCAAACACAAGTACAACTTTAGACCAGAAAGAGAGAGTATGATCAGAATGATGATATATTCATTCAATATGCATTGTGAAAGTACATTAGGAGTGCCTGTATATAAAGGCCTCTAAGATACATCTAGAATGCCTCATAATCAACTACATGATAAGTCATACAACTAGGCACATGTCCACCAAATATGGGTTATCCTCCATTAAGCATGGAAGTATGTGCGATGATGAAAGGATAAGCCTACAAGGGTGTGACACACAAATTAATATTGTAGACACCATGTGCTAAAATAGAGTTGCATACTTCTGTGTTGTCAACATGACAACTCAAAAATGTGTGCAAACTCTTAAGTGTCTTGCAAAATAAAACAATAAAATAATGCATTAACATAAGTAAACTTAAGTAAGTGTAAATAGTAAATACGTATTTACAATAACAAAAATAAAACAATCACGACCTACAAAAATAGCTTGATTGAGCCAAATGACAAAATAAAAAATTTAGTCAAGAAAATTAAAGAAAAAATGTGAGGGGAAATTATGGAAAATGTTGATAGGTTGTGTGATTGGTTTTAATTGCATCAAATTGTTTGAATAGTTTATAAAAGTAGCAAAGAGTAGGTTGAGAAGAAAAAAATAACTTTTTTAAGCTCAAGAAGACTACAATAGATTATACGCATAAACAACACAAATAGTGACAGGTATTTTTGATGACCACATTCATACATTAATAGAGACATCAGTTATCATTCAAAAATATCAGAGTATAAAAGGATAGGAATATTTCAACTCATTTGGGAGAAATCTAACCAAGATTAATGATAGAGAAAAATTAATGATAAGTCTTGGTTTGTCTAATCCTTTCCCTAGTAACTCATCAATGAATTTCATGAAAAGAAAAGTTTACCAAAAAGTGTTGGATGCTAAAATGAGGTTTGAATTAGTCAAATTTCCTTAGGATACAACTCCTAAATGCATTGTGAATTGCATCAATCATTGGAAATTACGAATGCACTATTGTATGTAGCATTACTTTCAAGTAAAACTTCCAAATATGGATGTTTGATGAAGCTATAGGTCATCTACTATAACATTAATAAATATTCAAATTCCAAACAAAGTAGAGTTCAACATCCTAAAAAAGATGATTAAATCTTTAATTGTCTCATAATACATCAATCGGAGTATGTAAAACTTGGAAAATATGTTTAATCATCTTTATAGTGTATATTTTATTTCTATTTATAATGGTTTTATATGAGTTTAAAGTTTGAACTTTGTTTCTTAAACATGATAAACATAGCATAATCCATATGTTATTTTGTTCAATAGGCATGTCAAATGCAAATGAAAAAAATGTTTTGATATTGAATTTGATGTTACTCCTCCTATGAGGCAAATTGACCTAAAGATGTTGTTGCTCTCTTATTTTTATACAAGAAAATTCAAGGTCATTTTCTAAATGTAATGGTTGTAAACTCAATACTTATAACTCATGATTATGAAATTGGGTATTTGTGAGGCCTTGCGCTAGCACATTATAGCATATCATAATAGTTTATTTCGATTTTAAAAACTTTATATTTTGAGACCTTGTTATATGTTGGACTATTTTGGACTGTTATTTAGACTATCTAATACTATGGGATGATTTATTTTAATAGTGATTATTATGATGTTAGAACTTATTAATGATACATGATGATTATTTATATTTATGTACTTGAATGGTTATTTTATTGAGGAGTGCAAAAATATATTTGAATACAAAGGTTAGATGGATTATATATTTGGAAATCTTGAAATGTGGCAAAATGGTCATATCATGTTTAATTTGATTATGCTAGTATTATATATGCACGATGGTTTAGAAATGAAAAAAATGGTATTTGGAATTTGATTGGGAAATGCTTTTTGTTTTGATTCAATTATGAATATAGAATTGAGTTAGGACTTATATATGCATATGATTGATTTATCTTGGACTACTAATATGCAGTTTGAGTGTGTGAGAAATAACCATGGTAAAATGGAGAAGCAAGGCTATAATATAATTAATGATATCTACTGAGAATGCCAAGGCTACATCTAATGAAGAGATCTTATCCTCGTTGTTTAATATTTTACTTTATGAATGTTATGTGAATGAGTGTATTAGTTTAGATCTGTTGCTCATAATGTTAAGTGTATATTTTATAGTGTCACTTAGCACTTGTATTGTTATGTGTATAAGTGGCAAGTTAGTTTTAGATATTGGCAAAAGAAATCCAACCTTATTTCTAGCTAGTTAGAAATGTTTAAGTTATATCCCCTTGCATAAAATTATCCTATGAAGGCTTTTATTAGATTAAATTTGGATTTTAAGTTTAAGGTGACTTTAGAGGACTTTATTAGAGTCCTTGGGTGTTCTTTTGGTAAAATTAAGTTACCTACATGTTAGTACTATGTGTTAGAGCTTTAATTTTAACTTTACTTTAGTTTAAATCACTTTTTTAACCCTATTAAAATCCCACTTTTTAAGTACTGGAAAAATGGGAAGAAATCTTACCCAACTTCTCACCTTATCTTTAGTGAGTTGGAGTTCCAAAAAAATATGGAAGCTTAGGTGGAGTTAAAGAAAAAAATTTCTTTCATGATGGAGAAAAAGGAGTTTAGTTTCTTATTAAAGGAAAATTCAAAAATAGAGTTTCCATTCACCCACTCTCTAGTTTTAGATATTTTCTATTTTTTGGAGATTTAATCAAGGAAGGATAGAGGGCTCTTCTCAAATTGGTTCATTTGCCATAGCTTGGAGAAAGGTTGGATATTTTGCCATGTTTTAGGAATTATGTATTGTATTGTTTTATTGAATAAAAGTTATGTAAATTTGGCTACAGATGCATATGTATATTGTCCATGTTTTATTGTTGGGTGTGAATGAATTTCTATTGTTTTTATTTTTCTCCTCTTTTTTTTTTTTTTGAGAGTATGATGTTATGGGTGTGCAATGAAATCACTCCTCCCTTGGGAGGGAAGAAGTGGCCTTCAAGTGAAGGGGTTAGTTGGGCCTTTCTCTTGGGTGTACAGTCTCTTCCCTAGAAGGAAGAGGGATACAAATGTAGTATGGGTTGCATGTACCAGTAGATTATTATGCACTTTGGGGGTGATAATGGGGAGAATTTTTGTGAGAGTTGGTATTTATTTTGTATTCCTTGTGAAGGAAAATTTGGTTTTATGTGTTTGGCTTCTCCTCAGGGTTCTAAGCACACCTTCACCCATTCTATTGGTTGTTATAGTAACCTATTGTGCAAGCTCAAAAAGGGTGTTATATGTTGTAATTGTATTATGTGTTTGTGCTTGATTGTTACCCAGATGGTCTTGGTTCTCCAAGTTTGATGGGTGGTCTCATAGAGACCTATGTTGGGAGGTGAACTCTCCATGGTTTTTAGTGTTGTTTTGTATAGCCTTTTAAATGGATTTGTATTGAAGAAAAGCTTGGAAGATTTTCATTTTTTGTTGCAAATTTCAAGAAGATTTATTATGAATATTTGCAAAATTTATGTATTGAAAAATCAATTGTAGATCTTCATTATTTAATTTTTGAATTGTTGTAAAGATCAAATTGTGATTGTAATATTTGAAAAGACTTTTCAATATTGTGAATATATTTTACTTTAAATGTTTCCTTGAATATGATTAATGGAAATTGAAATTTGTAGCATAATCTCTTAATGATTTGGTATGAATTATTCAAGTGTTTCAAAAATTTAAAAATTTAAAAGTGTGTGTGTGTGTCTTGTTCAAATTTTGGGCATGACAATATTAGAATTTAACTTCTACAAAATGAATTCATTTAATTGTATCAAGTATCATGTGTAAGTAGAGTTACGAGAATCCATATGAATTGCTATATTTTCATAAAATTAATAAAAGTCATCAAGGATTATACCATAAAAATATATCATATGAGCATAATAATGCAAATAAAAGTCAATGACATTGGTAAAAGTTGATCATCTAACATGTAATGTACACATTTTTTTGACATTAGACATTTAGAAAATGATATAACTTATTATGCATGATAGATGATGACATACATAGACTAGTGTCCAAAATCTAGGAAGAAGACTATAGTAACCACAATAAGTAATAAATTTAAGTTGCCATAGCATACTATAATTATTAGAGCTGCCACTACATCTCTTCATTTGAATCATCAAAATCCTCACCATCAAGTTCAAAGAGTCCTTCATTATGCTCCATATTTTCTCTAATTTGCATACCTCCACTTACCTGACCCTCAATTTCAACATCAAGGCTACCAATACCATTACTTGATTTATGGATTTTATTGTTTGAAATTTTTCCCAACCCTCTTATTTGACATTTATTCCTCCACAATTTCAGTTCTTTTTTGTAAGGAAAATTATTGGCTTCATATATAGATGTATACAACTTTAGGCAATTTTCCCAATTATTGTCTAGTTTATTTCTTAACTTTTACTTTAGGAACCCAAAAGCATTGAAACTCTCACATCCTTTATAGACCCTAATATCATGGTCAAACATAAATCATAAATCTTGAAATATTTTGATATTGAATTCTTCAACTCTTTGCTCTAAGTCAGATTTCTCCAAAGTTTTTTTTACTAATCCCTCTTCTTCAGGGTTCTGTATAAGATCATATTGTTCCTTCATTGTCTCTACAAAATGACATGATTTCTCTCTCAAATCATATTCATCTAAAATTCCATTTACAGTTACCATACTGATTTCTTTGGTTTTGCAAAATTTATCTATCAAAACCAATAAGTTATCTCTAAAATCTTTTGGACATCTAAGACTTTGTAATGTCCCTAGTTATAATCTTTGAGATTCTCGGACTATTTCCAATAGTGGTGAAAGACCTTACCCAAATATTTAGTTTTCTACTAATGTATAATAACAATATTCTTCAATGGATCAATGCAAGGTAAACTTATCTTGATGTTATACAAGAATTGTTTGTCAATTACCCTTTGGATACTTGTTAGAACCACATTAGTATTGTAGGATAAGACTGCCTAATATATATGTATATATTTATGCAATTCAAGTTGTATCCAATCCTTACTTGCAATGTTAATGATTTAATGAACCCATCCCTTGAATATCATGCAGATTATAATAAAAGTTGGAAATATAAGTTTAGTTCAGTGCAAATTACATCGAGCACATATACTTTTCTTGGAACATAAGTTTATTTGATTGTGTATCAATTATTTTATTTCAATATATAGTTCTCACTACAAATTTGGCATAAGAAGAAGAGGTAATATTTAGTTATTGATCCCTAATTTGAAGAGAGGGAAACTAAATTGTGTTTAATGTTCTCTTATACTTTTGATACAACTATTAGATTTCTTGATCTAATTATATATAGTTCTTAATATCTTAATTCTCAATTATCCCCAATGCCTGTAAATGTCAAATAATATCTAATTCTCCTTTTAAGGAATTTCTTAATTAAAACTTCTTTAATGCTCCTCGACACAACTAGTAGTTTGATATGATAATATTGTAGTCCAATAAATTATATCAATGCTTCATATTCCTTAGGTGCATGGTGCAAATAATACCTCTATCGACATTTGTAATGTTTGTATGGGAAGTTATATTGTGTCATCTAATGTCTTACTTAATGCTGACTGGGCAATTGAATGTCATAATGACTATATGTATTTTATGATCACTCTCTATCTTGTCCTGTTTGATATTGCTTGATGCACTAACTATCTTATAGTGAATGTTGATTGGAAATTTCTATCCTTTTCTCCCTCTAACCTCATCAATGGTTATATGTACGTGGCCTAAAGATTATTTGAAAGCTGCAACAGTTGACCTCTTACCCTTTATTAAGGCTTAGATTTTAATCATTTATGTTTGGCTTTTAAAATAATCGAACTTTTGTCTTTAAATTATTATTATGTTTAGCTTAAATAATAATAATGTTCACTGATCAAAAATTCATGCTTTGCTTTAAAATGTTTAATCAATAATAACCTTTAGATATAATCCTTAAATAGAATATAATTATATTTTCAACCATTATTAATAATATATTACTATTTAAGATATATTATTTTATTTATTTATATTAATATTTTAGCGTTCCTATTATAATGTAATGTCATATATTATATTATAATAATTTTTATCTAATATTATTATTATATTACTTTCTTCATATTGTATCCTCTTGACTTATTATATTTATAATATAGATTATTTTTTATTTATTTAATAATAAATTATATTATAATTTATTATTAAATCGATTCATTTATTTTATTACTAAACTCTATTGGAAAAATAGGGGACACGACAATCCATCCTTCGCAAAATTGCTTGTCCTCAAGAAATTCAATACTATCTCCTTATGATTTGGTCAACAATCCTACAAAAAATTTAATTTGGGATTAGATACTTGGAAATATAAATTTAAATATCACAAGATTAGATTTTAAATTACTAAGATTAAATTTAAAAGAGGAACTTATCTTTATATACTTTGTGCTTCTCGATACTTCCTGAGAAGAACCTCCTTATAGCAATATCGTGAGAATGCTCGAAATAACAGAATACAAAGTGATAGCAGAACTCAGAATAAATCTACTGATCGCAGGCCACTTCGAGGGGGTAACCTCCTTTGAGCAAGCTCAATACAATAAATTCGTTCGTGCCCATCAAGGGCCTCAACCTATTCTTATATACTGGGTACGATCTAGAAAAGTAATACTACCTATGCATGTGGGATAATAAAATAAACTCACGGGACGACTTACAAAGCATATGCGTCCAACAACTCTACTCTAACAAAATAAACAGAAGGAACACACAGGTTCCTAACATCCCCTCTCCCTTAGAAAAAAGCTTTGTCCTCAAAGCTTAAGGTGTGGAAATTGTTGTTGAATCTGAAGAAGGGGTTCCCAGGTAGCATCCTCTGGTTGCATGCCATGCCACTGAATCAAGACCTCAGAGATGGAGCGAGACCGAAGCTGGCGAGTGCGCTGGTCAATGATTGCCACCGGCTCCAGGATAATGGATCCTTCCGTATCCATTTCAGGGAGAGTAGTTTGTGCTCTGACAGTGGTACCCAGAACTTTCTTTAGACAAGAAACATGAAAGACTGGATGAATGCGAGAAGAAGGAGGAAGTTCTAGTTTATAAGCAACTGAACCAATCTTCTGCAGAACCTGATAAGGCCCATAAAATTTTGGGGCCAGCTTATGACGCCCTTTCAGCTTTAGGGAGGATTGTTTGTATGGCTGTAGACGAAGAAAAACCATATCCCCAACTTGAAATGAGCGCTCAGAACGGTGTTGATCTGCTTGTTGTTTCATCCGATTACGGGCCATGTGAAGATTATCCTGTAAGGTACGAAGAATCTGATCCCTGCTGCGGAGAACTATGTCAACTGCCTGGACTGGTGAGCTGTTGGGAGTGTAGGGAAGGAGCACTGGAGGTGCCTGACCATAGACTGCTTCATATGGAGTCATTTTAGAGGCAGTGTGGTAAGAGGTATTGTACCACCATTCAGCTAAAGGGAGCCACTTGGCCCACTGATGTTGCTGTTCGGAAGTGAAGCAACGAAGATAAGTTTCCAAGCATTTATTGACAATTTCCGTTTGACCATCAGTTTGTGGGTGATAGCCCGAACTCATCTTCAGTTTGGTGCCAGTTTTCTGAAACAGTTCAGTCCAAAAATGACTGGTAAAAGTTGCATCACGATCAGAGACAATGGAAGAAGGGAGTCCATGAAGACGAAATATCTGGTCCATGAAGATTTGTGCAACAGAGGAGGCAGTATAGGGGTGGCTGAGGGCACAAAAATGACTATATTTCGAGAGACGATCAACCACAACCAAGATCACTGTCTTGCCACCGGATTTAGGAAGCCCTTCAATGAAATCCATAGAAATATCAGTCCAAATCCGTGTAGGGATGGGCAATGGTTCGAGCAAGCCAGGAAGGAGGGTCGTTTCACCCTTGTGGCGTTGGCAAGTATCACATTCAGCCACCATCTGTTGAATCGTCTGTTTCATTCCTTTCCAAAAGAAGTTTCTCCTTGCTCGCTCATAAGTTTTGAGGAAGCCTGAGTGCCCTGCTGAAGGAGAAGCATGGAGTTCATAAAAAATAGCCTGATGTAGAGCTGGGTTCTGAGGAAGCACTAGCCGACCCTTGTATCGAAGAGAAGCACCATCCCAAGAGTAATGTGGTATAGCAGAAGGATTATTGGCTAGCTGGTGAATGATTTGAGATAAAGAAGAGTCACTGTCATAGCCCTGCTGAACAGACGCTAACCAATTGGGAATGGGCATAGAAATAGCGGAAAGGGAAGCTTGATTATCAAATGTGCGAGAAAGAGCATCTGCCACAATATTCTCCTTACCCTTCTTGTAGGTGATCTCATAATCATACCCCATGAGTTTGCTGACCCATTTCTGTTGTGTAGGAGAGGATACCCGTTGTTCCAGGAAGTATTTCAGACTTTGGTGATCGGTTCTGATGCAAAAATGACTCCCTAAGAGGTATGGCCGCCACTTCTGTACAGCATGCAAAATAGCCATCATTTCTTTTTCATAAGTAGAGAGGGCTAGATTCTTACCAGAGAGGGCTTTACTAGTGAATGCAATAGGATGGTCATCTTGCAGGAGAACAGCACCCAATCCATTGCCGCAAGCATCACTCTCAATAGTGAAGGGTTTGGAAAAATCTGGCATCGCGAGAACAGGTGTACTGCACATAGCCTGTTTCAGTTGTTCAAATGCAGTCTCAGCAACAGGGGTCCAGGAGAAGGCATCCTTTTTTAACAGAGCTGTCAATGGTGCTGCAATTTTCCCGTAATCTTTGACAAACTTGCGGTAGTAGCCAGTCAACCCCAAAAAACCCCGAAGGCTCTTGAGAGTTTTAGGATGCGGCCAAGTTTTCATGGCATCTATTTTTGTAGGATCCACCCGCACTCCATGGTGTGCAACAATATGCCCGAGATACTCCACTTCCTCCTGGCCAAACACACATTTAGATAGTTTTGCACAGAGTTGATGATCAGAGAGAAGTTGCAAGACAAGCTCCAGATGATGGAGATGCTCAGCCCAAGTTTTGCTATATATGAGGATATCATCAAAGAAGACTAGAATGAATTTCCGGAGGTATGGTCGAAATATGTTATTCATCACTGCCTGAAATGTTGAAGGAGCATTCGTGAGGCCAAAGGGCATGACTAAAAATTCATAGTGACCATCATGTGTGCGGAAGGCAGTTTTAGGTATATCCTCCTCATTAACCCGAATTTGATGATACCCAGAACGAAGATCTAACTTGGAGAAAAAATGAGCCCCATGAAGTTCATCAACAACTGGAATGGGAAACTTGTCCTTTATAGTGAGATGATTAAGTGCTCGGAAATCAATGCAGAGTCGCCATGACCCATCTTTTTTGCGAACAAGCAGAACTGGAGAAGAAAAGGAACTGGTACTAGGGCGAATAATACCTTGCTTCAGTAAGTCACGGACAAGTATCTCGATTTCGGTCTTCTGATGAAATGGGTAGCGGTAGGGCCTGATGTTGGGCGGAACACTGCCAGGAAGGAGCTGAATACAGTGGTCCTCTGGACGAGAAGGAGGTAATCCCACAGGTTCATCAAATATACCAGAATACTTGTCCAAAATGTGTTGGAGATCGGCAGGAGTGCTAGAGACTGCTGATGGCTGCATCTGAATGGAATGGAGCTGAGCGATGACACCATGTGAATTCTTCTTAAGAAGTTTTTCCATACGGTGTGAACTGATGATGCTGAGAGACCCTGGTTGTAAGCCTTTCAAAGTGTGTTGGTGCCCCTCGGCTGAAAACTGCATCCAAAGTTCAGCAAAATCCCAGAGAATGGGGCCAAGAGTGCGTAACCATTGGGCACCCAAAACCACATCACAGCCACCTAAGGGTAAGGCAAACATGTCAGAGCGCATGTTATAATCTCCAATAGAGAGACGCACATTGCGACATTTTCCTTTACAAGGTAAAGTGCCCCCATTGGCAATCATGACTTCAAAGCTAGAGCAGGGATGGATAAAGCAATCAGCCTGTTTGGCTATTCGTGGATCAATGAAGTTATGAGTGCTACCAGAATCAATGAGTATAGTAAGAGGGATCTTCTTGAAGAAACCCTGGACCTGCATGGTTTGTGGAGTAGTGACTCCTGCCAAAGCATGGACAGATATCTCTGGTGGAGCTTCTGGGGAAGGAGGTTCAGGCTGGTGAGGCTCAACCTCAGCATCCACTGTTTCCTGAGCATCTACATATTCTTCCAGTTTCGGTGGAGAATCCACATCCAAGAGATAGAGCTTTTGCTGAACACATCTATGGCCCCGAGACCATTTCTCATCACAATTATAACAAAGCCCTTTGTCTCGCCTAACTCGCATCTCTGTTTCAGACAAGTGCTTGATCGGAGTAGTTCTGGGAGCTGGTATGACTGGAGGGTTGTGAGAACCTGTATTTCTGAATGGAACAAAATTAGATCTGGAGCGTTGTAGAGCACTAATCTTGTCTTTCGCTAACTTAGCCAACCCAAGGGCTTCCATCATTGTAGTAGGTCGAAACATTTTGACTTCTGAGCGAAGTGCATCCTTCAGACCACTGACAAAACAACTACGGAAGAATTCATCAGACAAGCCCTCTGTGTGATTAGCTAATTTTTCAAACTCTGTCTGGTATTCTCTTACAGTGCCTGTTTGACGCAGTTTAGTGAGTGCTCCTGTGAAATCATCAAAGGAACTAGGGCCAAAGCGCTCCAAAATGAGGGTGCACAATTCGCTCCACGTTGGGCCTACATTAGCCTTGATGTACCAACGGAACCATTGAAGAGCTTCATGTTCCAAATGAAAAGATGCAAGGGAGACTTTGTGGTTATCCAAAGTATTATGCAAGCTGAAATACTGCTCTGCCCTATAGATCCATCCAGTCGGATCAGAACCATCGAAGCGTGGAAAATCAAGCTTTGGTCCACGGAAATTGCCAGAAGAGGACCCAGTATCTCCTGAATGGTTTCGGCTCATGGCTGACTGCTGAAAGTTAAGACCCAGAATTTTGTCATCCAGATCTTGTATTCATATGTTTATTACAAATTCTAATAAATCAATTATTTGTTTTTACTTGTCAATCCAAAGAAACATGTATGAATACTAACTAAGAGTCAATAATTTCTTATCCCTTATTCTCTAATATTGATTACTAATTTCATTCTCTAATCCATGCATCAAGTGGAATTTTTTCAAAAAGACCATTGCTTTTATCCTTCATTTTGTGCTTGGATACTATTCAAATTTCTCGGATCATGTCTTGCTTTCTTATGCAATTCTTCTATTTCTCTCTTAGATGTTGCTTCTATTCTATTAATTTGATTCCTTTTTCTACACTTGTAAACTGATGCCCATGGTTCTCTACACCTAAAGCATAATCTTTTTTTCATTATGTCCTCTTTTTGCTTGAGAGAATTCTTCCCTTGGCATTGGTGCCCAAAAATCCACGGTTCTTTGAAAAAATAATATTCCTTTTCTTTATAATCACTTCTTGAGTTATTATCTCTATGCTCTATCTTTGCTAAAGAATTCTTAGATCTTTCCTTTGGTGTGTCATATTCTATCATTTTGGCCTTATGAATGGCTTCCTCATGTGTTTGAGGCTCAAAGGGTTTTACCCTTATTTTGATGTGCTCCTTAAGTCCTTCGATAAACATATATACTCTTCTCTTATGAGATATGTCAAGAACCATGACTGATAAACTCTAAAAAAAATTGGCAAATTCTTCAATAGTTTTAGTTTGCTTGAGGTGGGTTAGTTCTTGGAAATACCATTCTAGTTCTTTTTGGTTGAATCTACTAATGAGCTTTTGTGTAAATTCTTCATAGGTAGTTATGCTCTTATGACCCAAAGTGATAATACCATGGTGCCACCAGTTATGCGCTTCTCCAGTCAGATAAATTATTACAAATTTAATGGCATTTTCCTTTGTCATAAGGCTAAGTGAAAGGTAAGTATCAAGTTTTTGCACCCAAGCTTGAGTGGTTTCTTTTCCTGAGACCTCAAAATATGGTAAGGTCAATTTCCCTATCTTAGCATGGATGTCTCTTTCCCCATGATTTTAATGTTTATTATGACTTACTAGCATTTTTATTTCATAATATTCTTTAAAGGGAATAATTCTTTGGATTTCAGGTTCTATCCTTGTGTACATTTGGGTCAATTCTTCCACACTATTTGGGGTTGCTTCTCCTTCTTCTCCAATAGGTTCTTCCATGGACAAAAATGATGGTAGAGTAGGTCTAAGGGAAGAACTTTGAGTTGAGTGTTCATTCTCTGAGTGGTTAGATTGTGTACCTCTTTCTATAACTAGAATGGTTCTTTCATTTTGGTTATTATTACTCATATTTTGGATGGCTTGAAGTATTAATTGGTTGGTTCTATCAAATTTCTCATTGGTTTATTCCATGAAGTCTCTTAACTCATAGGCTAGTTGTTTTTCCATAGCCTTTCCCTTCTATTTTGTTTGGCAAAAAAAAATCCACAGGTTGGCAGGATTATGCTCAGATACCACTGTAATGTCCCTAGTTATAATTTTTGAGATTTTGGGACTATTTCCAATAGTGGTGAAAGACCTTACCCAAATTGTATCTTCTTGACTTATTATATTTATAATATAGATAATTTTTTATTTATTTAATAATAAATTATATTATAATTTATTATTAAATCGATTCATTTATTTTATTATTAAACTCTACTGGAAAAATAGGGGACATGACAGAATCCAATAATGGGGAAACACAAGACATGTTGCTTGTAATTCATATTGAGGGAATCTTTCTCTAATTTGTTAGGAAATCTTATAAGCAATTTCTTTCATAGAATTAATTACAGACTGAGCAATCTTGTCAAACACTTCATTTTTAATACTTAATTTTTGTTGTGTGGGTTTCTTTCCTTTTCTCATGGACACAAGCCTTCCATAGCACATTAATATCTCAATGCCCCATATATATTGACACATAAATCCCCCTTTGTATAAATCCTTAGAAAGTTATCAAGATTATACAAATCTTTGATTTTCATCCACCCTAAATTTTTTTCATCAACATAAAATGATCTAAATTCTATAGAGATTATTGAGAGTCACGTATGTCATTTTATACAATGTATTATATTTTTTAATATGCATAAGTCTTTTCTAGATCTTTTTCATTATATTCCTCATTTCTTCAAGCGTGGGGAGAATGATTACTAATGTTAAGAGTGTATCTATAGTTTTTAACCTTTCAAGTATCTCACCATATTTCTATTGGTCGCCCTCATCTTGAGTTGACTTTATTCTACCAAACAACAATGGATATTCAGAAAAAAAAGAAAAAACAAATGTGATGTGTTGATCCATCAAATATATCTATCTAGTATCCTTATCCTTAAGAAGATTGCTCCCATCAATTAGTCCCTCTACACATTATTGAAATTCTTTGAATTATTTAGGACTTCAACATAAGTTTATAAAGATCTATTTGATTAAAACTTCAAATCTATATATTTTTGAATAGTTGTTAACAATTCCAAAAGATAGATTCATTATGTGGGCGATGCAGTGAATGTCAACAATGTAAGGTGCAAGAAAATATCTTAACTTTGTGACATGATCATTCTTGTGGACTTGCATTACTGTATCTATATTTGCTCCAACACACACAAACTTGTGGGCAATCGTCATGTCATATATACCTCCATGTTCAATTAGATAACTCTTTAATAGTTCAAATGTGTTTTTCATTGTTGAATTATCCTTTATTTTAACAATAGTTTTTTATTAGATAAATAGGTTTTATAGGGATCCTGAAACTCAAAAGTTAAAACAAAACAGGTTGAAAATAAGCGTTAGAAGCCCAGCCATAAAAGTAACAAGTCTAAAGGCCGATAACAAGCACTAGGCCTAGCCAAATAAAAAAAGGCCAAGGAAAAGGTTAAACAGAAAAGACAAGACAAATGAAACAATCAAAAGCCAGAACAAAAAGCCAATCGAATAGGATAAAGATAGGAACTAATCCTCAATCTTTATTTCTAGCTCCTGCATGACCTAGGCAGCCTCCTGGGCCATTTGGTTCTCTTCGGGCTCCTGCTGGTGAGTCATATGTTCTTCCTAGTCTAGAGTAGAAAAAGTGATACCAGTGGTATTATCTTCATCAGATCTGGGTTTACCCTTTTCTTTTCCATCCACATCCCCCTGCATGCCTCTATCTTTAAGCCAATCAGTTAAAGATAGAATGTTGTTATTGATCAAATTGAGTAGTGAGATCATCTGGCTCGATAGATTGTGATTGTAATTTTATAGATTGTGGATCCTAATTTCTACTAGGCTTTGCCTATCATCATAATCTATCCATTTCTCCAGGCCCTTAAGATTCCTGGCTCCCTTCTCCTTAACCTCCTCTAGCTCATGAAAAAACCACTTGATTTACCTGTAATTGTCTATCATGTTATTGCAAGCATTGTTCAAGAGATTCATCCTAGATTCCCTAGTGTTATTAGAGATAGACATAATCACAAGGTTATAGCCACAATCACAGGGTTAATGAGCTCTTCAAGATGCGATTCCTCCAAATTGTCCACCAGGATTTGGGGGTTCATCACTTCTCTGAAAATACCCATTTTCAAAGTCCTCGCATTGAAATTTCTCCAGGCTTTCCTCCTATCTTTGACTAGCACCTCCCCCCCCAGCTCCAAAACTATCCATTTTCTACTCCTCTAGGTGGGCTTGGGGATGGATAGGGGAGAGAGGGAGCGGAGAAGAGTCTAGGTCTTGCTACAACCTCTCATCCTCCGTGCCCACCCTCTTTTGTTTCTTCCCACCCTGGGTTTCCTTTTTTTCCTCCTGCCTCTCCTTTTCCTCATCTTCAAACTCCATAGCCTCCTCTTCATCATAGGTGTCCTACTCCTCCTTTTCAAGTTTCTTCTAACCATGATCTCTAGGGCCTTTTCTTCTAGGGGTAATGGGGGAGGAAAACTTCTTTACATTAGATGTAGCTTTTTCACTAGAGAAAGTAAGCCCCCCTTCCTCAGAACTAATTCTTTGTATATCATCCGAGTCAAAGGAGTAGCTAGAGCTTTTGATTTCCTCATTCCTAGCCTACGAAGGGATGTTACTAATCATCTGAGTCTTGAAGTTCTCATAGATGAGCAGTAACAACCCCTCATGCAAAGCAGGGTTAGCAGAGGGTTTCTTTTTGAAGCTTGACACTGCCTTGCTCATAGAGTTCAACAAATAGAAAGGGAAAGAAACTTTTCTATCATGCCAAAAATGATTCAAAAGAACAAAATGGTGGGTGTGAACATGATCAAACCTAGGGTCAAGAGTAATGTACTCAATGATAGTGCGTAGAACATAACTCCAAATCTTCATTATAGAAACAAGATCATAAAATGTATCACTCTTTTTTAGGGCATTTAGCTCCTTAGGATTGTTAGTAAAGTCTTTCACTGCACTGGCCGAAAGCTTTTTGTCCCTAAAGAACTTAAAGCCCACCATCAAAATCTCAGTAACAGCTGAAATCACCTCCTCCATAATAAAAAAAGCTATCCCATTCACCTTGACTCTACCATCCTTCCACAAATTGACCATGTTGTCAATCACATTTTGGTCATAACCATGCAGCTTCATGATATACCTTGAAATCCTGCCCTGAACCAGCTTCTCCCACACTTTCTTCCTAGTTATCAACACTTTGCTCTCCCACAATTCTCATAAGCATAGCTCTCTGAAACCACACCACCTGATAGGGTTCTTTATGTTTTAGAGACAGAGTGAAGAAAGAAGCCTTGTCATTGCTTAGGTTACAGATGCAAAAAATGACCCATAAAGTGTGCCAAATAAACTATATTAATTTTCGCTTCTTGCATTTTCCAATACAGCCTTTAAGAGTTGTACCCTTTCCCCATAAGCCTTTTCTATTCATAATTGCAGATTGATCTCCTATGTACTCCCTTGGATCTTATCTAGCTCGATCAGGCTCTTAATATCCACCGAAAAACTCTTTCCCAGTTGCCAGGTCATTTTTTAGTCAGATTGGACACCATTATTTGTGAACCAATCTACCACCGAGTTTTCTTCTCAAAAAATGTGAGTGAGATGGAATCTTTCAAATTTAGCAAGAGTCTTACGTGTCTCATCAATAAGATTTTCTATCGACCATGAATAATGAGATTTTCCACTTAAACATTTAATGATATTATTTGAGCCCCCTTCAAGCCATAGAATAGTAACTCCAACTTCAAAAGCTAGTTTCACCACATGGCAGGCTGCACTTGCTTCTACAAAGTGATTAGTTTGGAATCCCAGCAGGAGAGAGAAGGGCACTACTCCATCCTTGAATTCATTCCTAATTATGCCTCCACATCCTAAGGAGCCAAGATTTCCCTTAAAAGCCCCATCAAAATTGGCTTTATGCCATCCTTTTGGAGGGAGAAGCCACTTGGCTTCCTGTCTTTTTAACATTTTTTCTTTTTCCTTCTCCATTTTTCTACTGCCCTCTTTGATATCTCCCCCCTTCCTTACTAGGTAGTTTTCCTTAATATTTTTGTGAATCTTCTTCCTGAAAAAAATGGTTGGCTCCTCTATGTCTCTAAAGATTCTATTGTTTCTCTCCTTCCATATGCTCTAGAAGTAGTGGGGTAAGATCCAGGTTCCTAATTCCTATAAAATAGGGGATTTGAACAAGGATTTGCATTGGCAGAAAAAATCTAGGAGATTAACAGGGATGCACCAGCTAATCCCTAAGTCTTGGGCCAGGAAGTCCTAGACCTCCCTAGGGAAGGAATAGGGAATGAACAAGTGGTTGCCTATTTCCAACTAGTTCTTACATAAACTACATCTGCTTGGCAAAAATTGTCCTCTTTTTATAAGGTTATCCTGAGTGAAAATTTTTTTCTATATAAAATATATTGATTTTAGGAGTGAGGCCTAGGATCCAAGCTTTCGACCAAGGAGGCATCTCTTTTAAGCTCCAAAGAGCAATGTACCCAGAAGCAATAGAGTAGTTTCCACTGGAGTTTTCCCCCCAGATCATTTCATCCCTCTTGTTGCTAAGAACCATTGATTTTAGCATTAACATGATTGGATTTAGATCAATAAAGATTATAGATTGATCTATCCAACCCTAGTCATTCCTATAGTTGTAGACTTTCAGCCCAAAAAGTTGAATACAATGGTTTGCCCAAACATCATAGACAAGATTGTTCATTAGGGGACCCTAAATAAGCCAACTATCGAACTAGAACTGGATATCCTCCCAATTTCCCAATTTCTAAGAAACTTTGGCCTTTGCCAGGTCCCTAGCTTTTAGAAGACCATTCCAGATAGCTGATCCTCTTGGAATTTCCTCATTAAAAAGGGTAACCTGAATAGAAGGCCTCTTAATGTACTTGTTAACCAATGTGTCTCTCCATTCCCCAGTGCTGCTGAAGATGCACCATAATTGCTTTGCCAAAAGAGCCTTATTAAGATGAGTAAGCTTCCTTATGCCAAGACCTTCCATAATTCTTAGGTAGATAGACTTTGTCCCAAGCAACTAGTGGGTATCTTTTTTTCCCTTCAACACCTGACCATAAGAAATCCCTCTAAATTTTCTCCATCCTCTCCATGAATTTAATTGGAATCACAAAGAGGCTTAAAGCGTATAGTGGCAAATTTTGAAGGATGGATTTAACCAACTGACATTTTCCAGCTTGACTGAGGATAGCACCTTTCTAGCCAACAAGCTTTTTGCTGAACCTATCCATAATACTATTCCAAAAGGAGTTAGGAGGAATCAGACCCAAAGGAAGCCCAAGGTAGGTAGAGGGAAACTTTCCCACATTACAACCCAGAATCCTAGAAATTTTCCTTTGTCTGTCCTCTAGGGTATTAATAAAATATAAAGAGCTCTTTTCCTAGTTAATTAGTTGGCCTGACCCTTTGGAGTAGATATCTAGAACATCCTTCATGGCTTTTTCCTCCTTCAAAGAAACCTCCCCCCCCCCCCCATGATAGTATCATCAATGAAATGCTGATGTGAGAAAGGATCACTTTTAGAGGAAGGTTTTATCCCTTTGATTCTGCCTTCTTTCTTCTTTCTCTCAATAAGCCTTCCCATACATTCAGTCAGGATAATGAAGAGAATAGGTGAGAGAGAATCCCCCTACCATAGACCTCTTGAGGTTTTTAAAAAATTTGAAGGAGCTCCATTAACCAACACAGCAAGAGAGGAAGTAGAGACAAGCTAAGATATCAGTTTGCAAACTTTTAAATCAAACCCAAAAGCCTTGAGCACCATATCAAGAAAAGTCTAGTCAACTCAATCATAGGCTTTAGATAGGTCTAGTTTAAGTAGCATCCCTTCTCATTTTCCATCTTCTAAAGAGTGGATCACTTCGTGCACCATCATGATCGAGTCTCAAATCTATCTTCTTAGGATAGAACCCATTTGTTGTTGTGATATAATCAAAGGGAGGAGCTTGAGCAATCTAGAGGTAAGAACCTTTGAGATAATCTTGTAAAAGGAATTGCACAAGCTAATAGGTCTAAAATTTTCCAAAGAGTTAGCCCCTAGCACCTTAGGGATGAGGACCAAAAAAGTGGAGTTAATCTCCTTAAGAATGCTCCTGGCTCCAAAGAATTCCTGAACTGCCTTCACCACATCATCCATCACCACCTGCCAATACTTCTAAAAAAATAAGGTAGGGAACCCATCAAGGCTAGGGGATTTATCTACAAGCAAGGAAAAGAGAGCTTCATGAACTTCAATAGTAGAAGGAATGGCTCAAAGCATTAAATTATGATGAGGCTGGATAATCTGAGGAATAGAAATAACCAAGTCTTCCTAGTCCACCTTAAGATAGAAGAGGATCCCAAGACAAGAGAGAAGAGAAGAAGGAGACAACTTTAGCTGATATTTCCTTTTCCTTAGTCATCAGATTCTAGCCTTTCATGATGCCAACAATTTTATTATTAGCTCTATGCTTGAGGGTGGTTAGATGAAAGAACTTTGAATTTTGATCACCATCTTTAAGCCAGTTGACCCTAGATCTTTGCCTCCAGAACTTCTCCTCTTTGCTGATGATATTATGTAAGTTTGTAAGAATAGACAACTTAGCCTCCCTACTAAGCTCATCATACCCATCCAGTTGACTGGAGGCTTGAACATAAATAAGTTTATCAGACAAGACATCTTTCTCATGGAATATATGGCCAAAATCAATCTTATTCTAAACTTTAACCATTCCCTTTACATTAATCAATTTCTTGGAAGCTCTAAACATAGCAGTTCCTTCCACTTCTATACTCCACCAAAATTTGACTTTCTCCAAAAGATCAGGATGAGAAGTCCACATATTTTCAAATCTAAAGGGGAGGTTCCTTCTAGGTTATATAGGAGAAACTAAGAGGGATATAAGAGAATGATCATATCCCACCCTAGGCAAGAGAGCTAACCTATAGGAGAAATACTTTAGCCAATCAAGGGAGATTAAAGCTTTGTCCAATTTGACCTAGATGCAGTCCTTCCCTAAGCATTTGTTTGACCGAGTAAAGGCATCTCCCATAAGATCCAGATCCATAAAAGCCAAACCATTGATGAAGCTAGAGAAGTCTTGTTTACTTTCCCAATCTGGGATCAGGCCACCCATCTTCTCCCCATCCATAAGAGGAGTGTTCAAATCTCCCATAATGATGCCTTTTTTTAAATTACTACTTTGCACCAGGTTTCCTGCTTTATTCTAGTGATTTTTTCTATCTCTTTTATTATTAGGAGCATATAAATTCAGAAAAAACAAATTTTTTTTGGATTGAATGTGATGAACATGACAAAGAAGAATATTACCTTCATTAAACACTACTTCAACTCTAAAATGCTTGGTATTAAATAAGATCAGTGGATCACCAAGGGCACCCTCTGCATCCGTAGCCTCCCCACTCATCATGCTACTAAACTTAATTTTCCTTAGAGATTCCTTTTTCATCTTAGTTTCTTGGATCATCAAAATATCAAGTCTTTGATCTCTGATCAAATTCCTAATAATTTATTGTTTGTGGGCTCCATTTAAGTCCCTTATATTCCATGATATGATCTTCATTTTTCATTCTTCGAAAACTCCTAAAGAGTTCTCCAGTGCCCATTCACCAAGCATCTTCTGGTCTCCTCCTCTCTAGTTTGCTTCTCTATTCTTCTACATTTTCTAGCCTCTGTTCCCACATCTGATTTGCAGTTGCTTCTAGTCTCCACTGAAGAGGCCAATGATGGTTCTCTAGAATTCTTCTTCCTAGGCTTAGGGGAAAGAAAAGCTTCACTTTCCAAAATAGATTCCAAAGACCTAGATAATATTTGAGCTTTCTTTGGAGTTCTAGGAAGATCCTCCCAATCATCAAGCACCCTCACCAAAACTTCTTTCTCGTTCTCCACAACACTATCAGCTCCTGCTCTAGAGGAAACCAAATTATCCTCTGGGTCTTGAAAGATAATTATATCCTTATTGACTCTATCCTTTTCTTCATCTGTGGCTGCCAAAATACTTCTCCCTTCAAACTTAGGGATCACTTCTTGATCTAATTCCTTCATAATCTACTAGGGAGCTCCCTTGTAATCTTTAAACATAGGCTTTACCTGTTGAAAATCTGCTGCCCTTCCACAATTTGAGAATCTTCTAACTCATGAGTAAACTTGGTTTCCTTCTAGGGCATTTGCCTTTGGCTTTTCCTTTAGATCTACAAATACTTCACCATTTGAAGCTATCTGGGCATGCTCATTAGAATGGGAAAAATCCTTCTTATCTTTGGTCTGAGCTATTGCAGTAGAAGGTGCTGGCATATGTGTAAAGTCCTTCTTAACTTCTCCAGCCTTCTAACCAACCAAAATAGGAACAGCCTTGTGGCCTATGTTGGTGTCTTCCTCTTCCAAATATACTTGTCCCTCTTGAGATAAGAGGAAGGGAGAGACTTCTTCTTCATGTCCATCTTCACTTTTAAACATTAAAAATCCTTATGTCTAGTCTTAAAACAATGATAGCAACCAAAAAGTATGCTCTCATAGTCCAACTATTGTAGGTGAGTGCTAAGCTTAGAATCAAAGCACACCACTTTTGGCATATCATCTCCTTCCCTTACTCTTATACATATCCTTGGATAGGTAAGTCTGCTCTTAGAAGCAGTAATAGGATCAACTGATAAAAGTTCTCCAAAGGGCAGCTTAGGGAGTCTAACCCATATTGGAGCTTGCTGAAAAAAGGATTCATTTAAGTCCAAATTTGAAGACCATTTTTGTAACACTAGAGTTTCCCATCCTATGCTCTAGGGCCCTTCACATAGAATATTAGCCATATCCTCATTATAGGTAAAGTCAAAAGAGAGAAACCCCTTAGCCATCATTATAACACTAACTTGACCTTTAAGATGCCATTTCTTCAAGGTGAAGGATCACACCACATCAATGTTTGGTCTCCAGATGCCATTGAAGCTATGCTATGATCAACTAATTCATCCGGAATAGAAATTGGCATGATCCTTTTCCAGCCTTGATACAATCTTAACCAGAGGGAAAGATGACTTACCAAATGGTTTGACACCAAAGAGTGAGGCCCATTTCGCTAGAAGATTCCCTAGCCTAACCACATTGGGTTGTATTTTTGGCTTGATCTAGACTTCACCATCGGCACGTGGGTCCCCATCCCCATTTTTTGCCTCTCCACACTCTATCTAAAAACCCTCTGATGGGGACACAACCCAACAACCAGAATAGACACAATAGAAAGGGGAAATTATATTAACTGAGAAAATCAACTGGTACAAACAGTGCATAGAAAATAAACTCAAAACATGCCCTGCGGGCTTACAATAGCATAAATCTGGAGAATATTTCTCCTTTTAGCACCTCCTCTCAAGCTCCAATCCGAATTGCCTTTTACAATGCCAAAAATCTCCTTAAATAGACCCCGGAGGGTTAAGGACTAGGAGTACATTCTAGAAAGTGCTAGTAGGCATCCACCGACAAAATAGAAGGTTCCGGAAGCTGCGTTAGAAGTCGGTGCAATTCTGGAAGAATCCAGAAACGGTAGCCGAACTTCCGGGAGGCATAACTTTTGAACCGTAACTCCGATTGACGAACCGTTTACATTTTTGGAAAGCTCTCAAAGCGCTCTATAGCCCTATGGACAAGCTTCGCTCGTTCCCCATTTTTTGACCCTTTTCGAGGTCATTTAATGCCCCAAACTTGACTCTGAAGCATTCTTAGGGGGTCTCCAAAACTCGAAAAACTGCAATAACTTTCAAACCGTGGGGCCTTTTGACTTGATTCTTTTTTTGGAATGCTCTAAATCTCGATTACATTCATCTGGCCAAGTCACACCTTCTAGGTCACCAAAATGATGGTCAAATTGCATGCTCCTATTTTTTCGGGATTTTTAAATGAACTGATAGTTGAACTATGAGAGTTGGAACCTTTATTTGAGCCAAATGGGTATCCCAAAAATGTAAAGACATAAAATAGAAACTAAGTCTAAGTACATTTTTTTTGGGTGACACAGGATTGCCCTTATACCTCTGGATGCTCCTGCATCAGACACCCAGGGTAGATTGAAAAGTGACCCTGTCACTTTATGGATGGTAGAGGAAATCCCAAATGGGAAACCTCAGCTGCTGAAATCCAAGTCGAGTCCTCAATTGGCCGTCCTTTCCATTTGACCAAATACTCTTCATACTGCCTGTTTCTGGTACTCCTACCCACACGATGATCTAGAATGTCTTCTATCTCCTCCTTCTTAGAAGTAGGAATTGGACACGGCTCTAAAACCAGCTCCTCATCTGCACCATCATCATGATACTCTGTCAAATCTGCAATGTTGAAAATGGGAGAAATGTGAATACCATCTGGCAGCTCCACCTCATATGCATTTCCTGAGTTATGTTTCTTCAAAATTTTGCAGGGGCCAAATTTCTTCATTTTCATCTTGTTGTAGGTACCAACTGGAAATCTTTCTTTTCGTAAGTGCACCATGACAAGATCCCCTACTTGGAATTCCTTATGTCTTCTCCTTGCATCAGCCCTAGCTTTATACTCTTGATTCATCTTGATAATGTGTGCCTGAACCTCCTCATGTAGACGCTTGATGTGTTCAACAAATTCCTCAGCTTCAGCACTTGTTCTCTCCCCTTGTTCTATCTTCCTCAATTCTGGTGCAGTCCTTGGGCTATTTCCATATACAATTTGAAATGGTGATTTTCTAGTACTCCTATTTACAGAGTTATTATAAGCAAACTCTGCCTATGGTAGAATCAAATCCCATCCCTTAGGCTTATCTCCAACTAAACATCTCAGCAAATTGCCCAGACTTCTATTTACCACTTCTGTTTGGCCATCAGTCTGTGGGTGATGCGTGGAACTGAATTTTAAGTCTGTTCTCAACTTCTTCCACAATGTCCTCCAGAAATACCCCACAAATTTAGTATCTCGGTCAGAAACTATACTCCTTGGAAGACCATGTAGTCTTACCACCTCTTTGAAAAACAAGTCTGCAATATGGACAGCATCATGAGTTTTGTGGCATGGAATGAAATGTGCCATTTTGGAGAACCTATCAACCACCACGAATACTGATTCATTACCCCTTTGTGTCCTTGGCAATCCAAGAACAAAATCCATACTTATGTCCTCCCATGGCCTTGATGGAACAGGCAATGGCTGATATAGGCCAGTATTTTGACTAAACCCCTTGGCAACTTGACACACCTGGCAACTCTGTACAAACTTCTTCACATCCTGTGTAATTTGAGGCCAAAAATAATGTTCTCTAAGAATGGCTATGGTCTTATCCCGACCAAAATGTCCTGCCATCCCTCCACTGTGTTTCTCCTTAATCAGATTTTCCCTCATGGAACTCCTTGGAATGCACAATTGACTACCTTTGAACAACATGCCATCCTGAATCAAATAGTCTAACCACTTGGTTCTATCTATAGCCATAGGTTCTTTACAAGATTTCCATGCTTCAGCAAAATCAGGATCCTCAGGGTACAAATTCTTGAGTTCATCAAACCCAACTACTTCAACCTGCATTGTTGTAAGCAACAACTGTCTCCTACTTAATGCATCTGCAACCCTGTTAGATTTTCCACTTCTATGCTTTAACACAAATGTATAACTCTGCAAGAATTCTACCCACTTCATATGCCTCTGATTCAATTTACCTTGGGTAATGCCTGATGATCAGTATACAAAACAAATTCCTTTGGCAACAAATAATGCCTCCATTTCTTTAAGGCCTGAACTATTGCATAGAACTCTTGATCATAAACAGAATACTTCTTCTTTGCATCATTCAATTTTTCACTAAAATATGTAATAGGCTTACCTTCTTGGCTTAATACAGCCCCAATAGCGCTACCACTAGCATCACAGTCCACCTAGAATACTTTTCTGAAATCTGGAAGTGCCAACACAGGCTGTTCAGTCACCTTCTTCTTCAGCAATTCAAAACTTCTCGCAGCTGCTGCAGTCCATTTGAACTCTTTTCTATCCCCTCTTATTGTATCAGTTAGGGGTGCACATATGCCACTAAAATTCTTAATAAATTTTCTGTAAAAACTAACCAGACCATGAAATGATCTTACCTCAGTAGCAGACCTTGGAGTAGGCCATTCCAAGATGGCTTTTACCTTCTCTGGATCCATTTTGAGACCTTCAGGTGATATAACAAATCCCAAATAGACTAACTCCCTTTTTGCAAAGACACACTTCTTTAGATTAATTAACAGTTTCTCTTCTCTTAGCCTTTCAAAGACACTACGAATATGCAGTAAATGTTCTTCCAAAGTCTTGCTGAAAATTAAAATATCATCCAAATAGACAATAACAAATTTTCCCAAGAACTTCTTAAGTACCTCATTCATGAGCCGCATGAAGGTGCTTGGGGCGTTCGTCAATCCAAAGGGCATGACTAACCACTCATAAAGACCCTCCTTGGTCTTGAAGGCTGTTTTCCACTCATCTCCTTCTCGAATCCATATCTGATGATAGCCACTCTTCAGATCTATCTTTGTGAAGTACTCAGCTCCACTCAAGCAGTCCATAAGATCATCCATCCTTGGCAAAGGAAATCGGTACTTGATGGTTATCCTATTTATAGCTCGAGAATCTGTACACATCCTCCACTCTCCATCCTTCTTTGGTGCAAGTACTGCAGGTACTGCACATGGACTCAGGCTCTCTCGAATCAAGCCCTTCCTCAACAGCTCCTGAACCTGTCTATTTAGCTCCTCTATTTCAATAGGAGTCATCCTGTGAGCAGCCTTGTTAGGCAAACTAGCTCCTGGAATCAGATCTATCTGATGACTGATTTGCCTTACTGGTGGTAATCCATCTGGAACATTATCAGAGATAATATCTCCAAATTCCCCTAGTAAATCTGAAACTTCAAATGGTATTTCACTACTACCTTCTTTATCTTTCCTAGGAATCAAAGCATAGCACATGCGCTGATGTTTCATGCCATCTAAAAACTTCCTCCCATCAACAAGACAAATCCTAGCACTGCTACATACCTTTTCACCTTCCTTTTTCATGGGCTTCAATTTGTGGCGAACTCCATCCTTTGTCAGAGAGTATGTGTTTGCATGTCCATCATGTATTGCATGTCTATCAAACTGCCATGGTCTACCCAACAATAGATGGCAAACATCCATCGAAATAACATCACAGAGAACTTCATCATGGTAACTTCCAATTTTGAATTTTACTAAACATTGTTCACTTACCAGGACCTTATGATCATCTTTTACCCAAGAAATCCGATAGGGCTGGGGATGTTTCTCCCTCTTGAGCTTCAGCTTAGAGACCATCTCTTCGGATACCAAATTATCAGTGCTACCACCATCAATGATTACATCACAACATTTATCCTCACACTTGCATCTAGTACGGAACAAACTCCTCCGTTGTCCTGGTTCATTTTCACCACTTAGTAGGACTCTTTCATTTACCAAGGTCTCTCCTCTTTCTGCATCCTCTGAATGTGATGATTGTGCATCCTCATCCACATGAGCAACCCTAGCTTGGCCCTCAGCTCTCCTATCTGTCCTTCCTTGTCGTTGAGGGCATTCAAAGGCACGATGACCTTCTTCATTGCAATGGAAATAGGTACCACGGAAGCCTCCTCTTCCTTGTCCACGTCCTCTACCTCTTCCTCTTTGATTTCAGAAGTCTTGATCACAGGAGCGGTTGAAACCCTCATTCCTCTGGTTCCTGCTAGTACCCTCATCTTCATTTCTCTTTTGAGTTTCATTGCGGCCTCCAGATGATCTACCGCTTCCCCTTCCTCCTTGACCGCGCCCTCTTTGTCTTCCTTCAAACCTTTTACTCAGCTTCTCTTCAACTCGTAGGGCAAACTGGTATGCTTCTTCAACGCTGGTCATTCTTACCAGACTTAGTTCTTCCTGGATGCTAGGTCGTAACCCACTAATATAACGAGCAACCTTCTCCTTATTTGCTTCTGCATGCCCTGCTCTAATCAGGAGTCGGTAAAACTCCTCTGTATATTCTTGGACTGATCTTCCTGCTTGCTTTAACCCATGCATCTTCTTAAACAGATCTAGCTCGTAGTCCACAGGAATGAACTGCTTCTTCAATTTGTCCACCATGCGATCCCATCTTGTGATCTTCTCCTTTCCTCTTCTAAGTCTTTCCAGTTGAATCTCTTGCCACCAGATTTTGGCATGGCCTTTTAGTTTTTCCTTTGCAAACTTAACCCTATCTGGGTCCCTTATATCCTCATACTCAAAGTATTCGTCCAGTTCATTGATCCAATCGATCAACTCATCTGGTTTCAAATTTCCCGAGAATATACCCACTTCAATTGTAGGTCTTTTCCCAAACCTAGAAATGGCCCTAAAAAGCCTTTCCTCTACAGGATTCAGAACTTCCCCGTCAACTTCCATTACTTCCTCTTCATTGTCATCCTCACTATTGTCATCTGCGGCAATATTTGCTCCTCTACGAAGCTCCTCTTGCAATGCTTGTACTTGTCTCTGGAGGGCTCTAACCTCCTCAGGATCAACAGCTCTGGCCCTTCCACCACGCTCTCTTCGTGGAGGCATCTTCTAACTCGAACCCACAACCACACAGTCCTGGTGCAAACTGCCTCACAGTCGGCGCTCTGTCTACACACTCAGGAAAGCCCGCTCTGATACCACTTGATGGGGACACAAACCAACAACCAGAATAGACACAATAGAAAGGGGAAATTATATTAACTGAGAAAATCAGCTGGTACAAACAGTGCATAGAAAATAAACTCAAAACATGCCCTGCGGGCTTACAATAGCATAAATCTGGAGAATATTTCTCCTTTTAGCACCTCCTCTCAAGCTCCAATCCGAATTGCCTTTTACAATGCCAAAAATCTCCTTAAATAGACACCGGAGGGTTAAGGACTAGGAGTACATTCTAGAAAGTTCTAGTAGGCATCCACCGACAAAATAGAAGGTTCCGGAAGCTGCGTTAGAAGTCGGTGCAATTCTGGAAGAATCCAGAAATGGTAGCCGAACTTTCGGGAGGCATAACTTTTGAACCGTAACTCCGATTGACGAACCGTTTACATTTTCGGAAAGCTCTCGAAGCACTCTATAGCCCTATGGACAAGCTTCACTCGTTCCCCATTTTTCGACCCTTTTCAAGGTCATTTAATGCCCCAAACTTGACTCTGAAGCATTCTTAGGGGGTCTCCAAAACCCGAAAAACTGCAATAACTTTCAAACCGTGGGGCCTTTTGACTTGATTCTTTTTCTGGAATGCTCTAAATCTCGATTACATTCATCTGGCCAAGTCACACCTTCTAGGTCACCAAAATGATGGTCAAATTGCATGCTCCTATTTTTTCGGGATTTTTAAATGAACTGATAGTTGAACTATGAGAGTTGGAACCTTTATTTGAGCCAAATGGGTATCCCAAAAATGTAAAGACATAAAATAGAAACTAATTCTAAGTACATTTTTTTTTGGGTGACACAGGATTGCCCTTATACCTCTGGATGCTCCTGCATCACCCTCCTTCATACTTGGTTTCTAAGATCCTCCTCCCTGAGGACTCCCGCCTGAAATTAGGTTTGAAATTTGAACAGATGCTTCCCGTCTACTCCCCTGACCTTTCCCTCTCCCTCTCTCTTATTTTAAAAATAGTTGGTAGGTTGGGTTGGTAGAAAAATTTGTGCATAAGATAGACATGCATGCATACCCAGGAAGTATTTTATATTATTGTCACCTCACCTAAAGATAATGCAATAAAATTTGACTCTTTAAATTTTTTGCTCAAAATTTTCCTTTTCAACCTTAGCAAGGAAAATTACCCATTTCCATTCATTATTTATTGACTAGTGACTCCTTGAACAATAACAAAATTTCGAAAAAGTCTAATAAAATACTCAAAGATGGGTAGTTGTCATGGTGTGCCCTTTTCTCAAAATACAAAAGAAAACACTTAATTTAAGATATTTACCCATTTCTTCTACTTCCATTGTTTTTTCAAGAAGAGATTCAATTGAATCTTTTACTTTAGTAGGCTTTGTTTGTATTTTTTCCTCAAACTCTAAGATTCTTGCATTCCTTTTGTGTTAAAACTCTTCCTTAGTTTTCCTTCTTGTCACTAATAACTCCACTCCATCTATGATTTCTTCTCAAAAACTTTACCCATATGTTATTCTTTGGTGTCAATTTTTAGTTGCAACCTCTTTTTATTTTTATTTATCCTTGTGCATACCATACATCTTCATTCTATTGGAGGCTTACCTTCATTTCGATTACATGTAGGTTTAATGAATGGATACCTTGAGGCCCATTCTATTTGAAAAATCCTAATTTATAGATATCAATTATGTTTTTTTTTAAAATTTGCATCATTTTTTGCTTTGTATTTTATTTTTCCCTTTCCTGGTCATGCACCATCACCATCTTTGGAATTCTCATCCTAGTCTACTATATTATTTTATCTACTCTGGGTATTGACCCAAAGATCTTGGCTAGTATGGGTATTTACTTGAAGATCTTCTTTAAGTTCATTATGATTAGAGATATCAAGTTTGCCAACTTCTTTAATATGTGACAATGGCACTGCCAGTGGTCGGGAATCTTGTAAATGTAATTATAATATTGTAGCTTCCTAATTTTGGCCACTAAAATATGATGATAAGGTTCTGTGAGTGCATTTGGCTAGCTTTTCTTGGCTTCCACCACACGTAGGACTATTACCCTTGTTTATGTTCAACATCTCCAAAGAAATATTGACTATGAGTACTAGATATATTTATCTAAATAGGATTCATTAGTTGTATGAACTAAAAAATAAAACATAGATGTCCTAGGTCTCCTTGGTTGTTGGATGACTTAGTGGTCACTAGTTCCAAGTGATAGCTAACCACTAACAATCTAACTTGTACCTACTAAATAAGAATGAACAAAATTGCAAAATCTAGATAGATAGGGGTCTAAGTTACTCACATTTTCCTTAATTGTAATTGTCACTCATCAATGCTCTTGACAATTAGAGAAATTGAGACTTCACTATTGATCAAAATTGAGAGAACCTATTAATCTATGAGTGTATTTATACCAATCCTTTTTGGAAGATTATGTTGGAATATTATGGCATATGAAAAAAAATTGGTGAAGCCCATGTAATAAAAATATGTCTTATGTAATTTCCAAGGAGAATATGAGACATCCAATCTATGGACATGCATAATATAGTTGGAAAATGTGAAGTAGTATGGGATACGCATTTGCATATTTGTGGGGAGAATTGTATCCTCCTAAAAAAAAAAATTTTAACCATGGGTGAATTTAGGTTGTCCAAAAATTTCCCTTTGAAAATCATAGGTGAATGTGTTTAATTTGTTGTGTACAAGAAATATTTTTGATTTGATATATCATGTGAAAAGGAGATTCAATGGCATAAATCCTAAAATGATGGGCCCAAGGTGTGACATTTTTGCTAAAGTTGGGGTGACATGCCTTGCCACATATGTGAAAAAAATTCAAATTGACGTAGGCCAGTGTGCAAAATTTTCCAATTGGAAAATATTCACCACTAAAATTAACCCTAATTTTTAGACTTGCCAAACTATGTTACAAATATATTTGATGGAAATATGGACATTCAAAAGTACATTTAGTTATTAGAATTCTCCATTAGGAAAATGGTAGAAGATTCTAGAAAGATGAGCAAAAATGCACAAAGATTGTTTGAATAGACCATTGAAAAACTACATAGTACTTTATCATTCCATGTATAGTTGAGTGAGAAAAATATTGTATATAAAGAAGATAAAATTATAGAATAATTTTAGAATCACTATTTTACTTTTGAATAGGCAATAAAAATCAATATAGAAGTAGAACATGATGGAAAACTTTTTAATAGTGTGTAATAATATTAGAGGTGACATAACAATGTTAGACACCTACATCAAGGAAATGAGGAAATGTGTTTCTAAAGGGAAAAATCTGTATGTTGAATACACTTTAGCACATAAATATACATCTTCCATTACAAATCAAATTAAGGATAAAGATAAAAAATTAAAATTTTAATTGATGATTAAAGAACAAATCTATCAAACCAATTGAATTTGATTAGAAGATCTAGAAAAGCAAGTAATCAGCTAAGAATCTTGTAGGTTGACAAGGAAAGTATATTGAATAAATTTAATTTACTTAGAGATCGCTTGATTCCTAAAGTAAATGTGATTCAAAAACATATTGACACACATTTAGAGGCAAAGACATCTTATAAAATTTTGCCTATACAAATCTGAAAGCAATAGAGCTAGAAATTTATGGCCTATCTAGAGTTATTAGTGTTGTAGAAGATGTGAATATTGACATTACAGTCAATTTTTCTATTAGTGACTTAACACTTAGTCAGTTGGTTACATTCCTATTGAGCTCTATAGTTTCTATCAAGCTTATCATTCATCTAGTAGTGTTAACCAAGTGTTTCAGCTTCTATAGAGCTAACTAGTCAAATTGTAGTTCATGCCAAGCTTCACAATGTCTACCAAGAATCTAAGATAATTTATAGTATCACCCAAGTGTAGCAAATTCTACTAAGCTATCTAGTAGAAGTGATGAAGATCTTAGTGCTAACTAATCTCTGTAGTGTTAACCAAGTATATCAATATCTACTAATCTCTCAATGTTAACAAAGAGAATTCATTTTGACCGAGTAATGTAGTGTTAACCAAGTGGTTTAGTATTTACCAAGTTTCTCAGTGTTCACCAAGTCATACAATGCTAATTGAGTTCCTACTATTTGAAGTTATTAGTATGGACCAAGCTTCAATTCAACCGAGTGCCAGAGTATGCCAAGTATTGACAGTATTGGTTGAGTGTCAAAAAATCACTGAGTTTGTCTTTTGAACCCGAGTTATAGCAATGGGCCAACTTTGTGAATTATAATGAACTTGGTATTATAACCAACTCCAGTAGGTAATCAAATGGATTGGTATATATATGTAATGTATTATATCATATTGAATGTAGAAAGTATTAAGTATGAGTATGTGAACTAAATGTAGATGGGTGCAAATTGAAGAAGGCTACAAGTAGTATAAGGGAGAATAGAGACTTATCTATCATTGTAAGGTGATCATTGCAATTCAAGGAGTCTCATTCAAAAAATCAAAGTTGTAGATCAAAGATCAACTAGTGATTCATCATAGTAGGTGTGTGTTGTGGTCTCACAACACATGCCCCATTCCTCACTAGGAATGGGGAACCCCTACTTTTTTTTTCCAACTCCTAGACTCACAATTCAAGAGTCAGGAGAAAATATCAAAAGTTAAAGTATTAGATTCATTAATTTTTTAAAAAAAATTTTAAAAATAGAAAAAGAAATCAAAAAATTAGAAAATTAAAATAAATAATGAATAAAAAATAAAAAATAAAAATAAAATATATAATAAAATATACTCTCATGCTTGTGCACCAGAGGTGTGTACCGCACTCTCGCACCCGCCTGCGGCCACAGATTGCGGTGGGTTATAAAACACCCTCTTGCATTGTTTTTATAACTTCACTATTTCTTTTTGCATTCACTCGCTACCCTGCACTAAGGTGAGCTCCCTTTCGCATAGTGCCCTTAGGCGCACCCACATGGTGGCACCCATGTAGAGACCTTAGGCATACCTGCGCAGTGCCCTTAGGCATGGTCACTGGTCATAGGACCATATGAGGTGAAGCAAAAGTAGGATATTCCATCATTCAAGTGGGAATAGGAGAACTATCCTCTTGAAGAGTACAACACTCTCCGTCCCAATTTTGATAATGTTGGGAGAGTGGATTTAAGTCTTGCAGGAAAGGACTTCCATCATGAGGATGTTGTTGAAAATTACTGCATGAATGCCACAAATGACTACGATGTCTACATTAGGGACTATTATAGGATGACTTTGTATCTAGTAGAAAAGGCTCTCCAGTTGAACATTGTGGAGGAGATAAAGCAACAGGATTCCAAGGAGTTATTGGACCCCCTATTCAATGCTAAAAAAATTGGTGAAAGACCCATTATGAATGCTAATGTTGACAGGGAGGAGGCTGATGATATTAATCACCAAGTGATTCATGTTATCAAAATGATGAAGGATTGGATCAAGAAACCTTTTCCACTTTTCCTAACATAGTGATTTCCCATGCGCATGCTCACCCAAAAAGAGGTAAAGGAAAGAAAGTCACAATTCCTACCTTTGCAGCTTAGTCTCCTATCATGCCAAAGATAGTGTACCAGCTTGATTTCCTAGTTGGATATTATCACCCTCATGATAGGAAGGGAAAGAATAAAAGAAAGAGGACTTTCCCTTAGAGGATTCAGAGAGAACAGCTACCTCCCCAGCAACAAGAATAGAGTGCACAAGGGTTTGATGATACTAGAGCTATTCACGTCTAGGATGAACCTCAGTTGCCTCCCATTGTGTCTAGCCAACTAGAAGAGGGGAGATTCCACAAGTCTTCATTTCTCCTATGCAAGATGAGCTAGCTTCTCCTTCTGTCCCAAAGAAACATAAGAAGGACTAAGATTCAGATGAAGAAAAGGATTAGTAGAAGATTAGTGCCTAATCCATCTCTTCCTAAAATAATTTTGAAAGGAGACGAAGAGGAGGAAGAAGATGAATCAAAAGAGTAAAAGGAACAAGTGCCCGTAAAAGGAAGAACTCAGCTAGCAAGAGCCGTAGAATTGTAAAGGAGAAAGAGTGCCATGAGTATCCCACCATCAACTCAAGTAGAACCCTTAGAAATCTCTTCTTCAAAAGATGAAGTATAGTAGTGGGTGGATGAGTAGAGTGAAGAGAGTGATGATGTTTTCTCAATGTCAGATTTTGATTTCATGCCCATAGGTATAGAATTGATTGGGGATAAGATCAGGGACACTTCTATAAGTGAACCTCAATAGGAAGACTGGACACAAATTCCACTAGACACACAAGGTCCTAATCTTACTCCTCCATCTCCACCTCAAATGGTAGAATAGGGCTTAGTGACTCCTCCACCTTAGAGTTTGGAAGATGAACAGGTTCAGAAGGAATCATCATTAGAGGAGCAACCAAAACAAAGTGTGACTAATGAAGTGTTAGAGGGACAAATGGTAGAATATTCTCAACCACTTTCCCAAGATACTGAGGTTTAGGCTATAGGGTCTATCAAGATTGAGGCTACACAAGGGTAGCCCTCCCAATAGGAGACAACTCCAAGTAGGAGCGATAGGGGGAAGGAGATAGAAAAACATACTCCTTCAACATCAAGAGCTAGGTCCTCAAAAAGATGCATCCCTAGATGGATCTAAAAGGAGATAATGAGGAGTACTAAGCCTCAATTTCATGCTTCAGAGGATGACATTTGTGACATTGAAGATATCTTGAACAAACTTGAGTCTCCATCACATGATGAAATGCCATTGGCATTTATCATTGCCATACAAAAACAAGATTTATTTACACAAGTGGCTCTCCCTCCTGAAGGTACAAATGCAAAAGGCCTTAGTCTCGAGGATTATGAATTAAAGGATGTTATGTTGGGAAGGCCTACATGGGATTCAGCCCAACAAATGATGACTATAGGAGTCAAAGAGGTTCTTCAAAACATGGAGCAAGATGAGATCCTAAAAGGATATCTAGCTGAATTTTTTGATCCTCTTGATCTTGGGCACCCTGAGCAAACTCTAAATACCATACTTAGAGAAGGGGGAGGTGTGCAACTTGACCCATTTTTGAAGGCTTGTCAAGAGTGGGGAGAAAGTTTTGAGGAGAAAGGTGTTATAATCATCATAGGGAACTTGAAGTTACTGCATGCTATGCAGGAGAACATGAATAAGATAATGGCCATTTTGATGCAAGACTTTAGTATCATGGATGAGGTATGTGCCTAGAGTAAGGATTTGCAAACTCTACAAGCCATAAAGGGCCAAAGATAGCAGGTTTTGATTCATGTATATATCAGAGAAGATTTAGATATGATATATTATTGGATAGAGAAGATAGTGGATAGCAATAAAGTAATGGAGACATTACATGAGGAGATTCATCGGCTCAAGGACCAAGCTTGAGAGAAAATTTTGCAAGCAAAGAGACACTATAGTGATGCATGCTTGGATATTTTTGAAGATTGGGAATGAAAAAAGTTGTTACCTATAGAGATGGAAGTGGAAAATTTTAATAAGATTTTTTTAGAGGTTATTGATGATGAGGACATTCGACAAGCCTTCAGGACAGAAGAAGCCCTGTTAGAATTGGATACCAAATTCGAGGATTTTATTTATACTTGGATTGAGGTAGATAATTACAAACAAAAGGTAAAAGAAAAGTATGAGGCTTTAGATCTTCTGGATGTAGCTAAGATTGTTGAGATGATAGAGAAATTCAAGGGCAAACATCCAAACATAGCTTTGGGATGAAGAAGAAAAAAACCCAGATGCCAGAATTTCAATTTTGACACTTAGTAAGATTTTGAGATTTTTTACCCTGTCAAGGTCCATAGCTCCATAGGTATGCAGGTGCATAGGATTTTAGGTCATAGGTCTACAGCTCTACAATTCAAAGGTGCACTGATAGTTAACTACTTGTTCCAAAAATAGTGTTTTCCATGCAATTGGAATGCATTCTGATGGCAGTTTAACTTTGACACATACCTAGTAAATGACTAGCTTCTATTGTTGGCACCTCTAGATGCTCCTACTTTGACTAAAGGCTTCCTCCTACTTTCTCTCTCATGTTTTCTTTATTTTTGACATGTAAAGGGCTCATGCATCCAATTAATAAATAAAATATGGATGGAGTCCCTCTAAGCACCAAATTAATTATTAATCTATATATATTTAGTTTGTTTTAATGTTTTAGAAAGCATTTTATTGCATGAGGATATCTCTCACTCTCAACACAAATAAAGGAGATGATTTCTTATAAATAACCCATTGTAAATTGTAGCAAGGGCTGCTATTATTATGCAATAAAATTATGATTTTTATGCTCGCATTTGGAGTGTAGTGATTCTTGCCTGAATGCGTCATTGTCTTGTGAATTTTGTTCATGAGATTGTGTAGCCAAAGGTTTATTGCATTGTTTCTGGTTGTGCAATCTTTTATTTTTGGTGTTTTCTATAGATTTATGAATTCTACGGATGTATCTAGCTTGAGAAGAGATCATCAAATTGTGCCTGCATAACTTTTTCTCTCACATGAGCACACTTTCTGTGCCCTTGTGATTTGATGAAGAGTGAAATATCATACGATTGTTAATAATTCTCACTGACAATTGCATCAATGGATACTAGGAAGTGTTGCTCCTATTTTCATTGGTTTCCTACTAATTTATTCGAAAGCTTAACTCGCAATGTATTGTTTTCTATAGCTTATGTCTATTTAGGATTTCAATTTCATGTTATTTGGTTTTAGATTTGTTATTTTCTTTGCTAACCCCTTGTTAGACTAGGAACTCATTTTAGTTGCATTGGTAGAATTGCATTCATTGAAAAAAACCAAAAAATACAAAAAAAAAATTGTTCTTTTGTGTGTTATTTTGAGATAGAAAACAAATTTGACTTCATTCCAAGATCATAATAGAACTAGCAAAGGCCTCCTCATGAAAAATCACATTTATCTTCAACTGAGTGGATTTTGGTATGTCATAAGACAAATACTAAACTTTGAGTTGATCCCAAAGATTAGCTTTTCAAGAGAGGAATTGTGCAATGGATTCCTTCCATTGACCTCATGCACAATGACTACCCAATAGAAGTAGTCTCAGAAGGAGGGCCCATTTAGACTGCTGAAAAGGGAGAAAATTTGTCCAAGTTTCAGAATTTTACACTCCTACAAAAATCTATGCTTCACACAAGTTCAAAAAAAAAACTGAGGTTTTTTGAGAAATTTAGGTCCATATCTAGCCAACTTTGTAGGTTTTTAGGTCCACAACTACGCAGTTCCGTAGATCCACAACTTTATAGCTACGTAGGTGCACAAAATGCTGTGGTGTGCAAAATTTAGAGTGGCGAGAAAGTGTACTTCTAAAGAGGTGCACTTTTTCCAAAATGAATTCAAGCTAGAGGATATTGATCCAAAATCCTTATTTTAGTGAGCATTAAGGTCTATGCCAAGTGCACACAAGTTTCTCGAGTTTACCCACTTTTGCAAACCACGTAGTGACAAGGGAACATCTCAAATTCAACCACTTCCATTCAAACTTTCATCATCTTCTTCAACTCAACCTCCATTCCAACCACCTAGTGTACCAACACATATTCCAATAGATACTCTTCAACAACCACCATTAGGTCCTCCAAACCCTCCAATGGCCTTTTTCACAAACATTGTAGACTCACCAATAAACTTGAGAGGTGCACTTCATGACCTCCCTAAGAACCCCGAGAAGTTTTGCCCAAGATTAATCTATGGGGAGACATGAACTACTAAAGGTTATGTCAAGGTATTCAAGGAAATTTGTAACCATAAGTACATTGCTAATGAGGATGTGGTTCTCTATTTATGCCCATACTCTTTGGGGGAAATTGCCTTCAATTGGTATGTCAATTTGTCACCTAGATGCATTGGAGATTGGGACACATTCAAAAAAAAATTCTTGGAACAATTCAAAACATTCATCAACCCAACTATGATACATCAACAATTCATATCAATCAAAAGGGACCCAGTTGAGATAGTTTCCTGCTTTAACCATTTCATTCATATGGCCTACCGCAAGTCATACACTATACCAGTTGAAGCTGCTATTCAAATTTATTTGAATGCTATGGATCATCTTACTGTAATTTTTTTGAGAAGACTTCCTACAAAAAATATTGACACATTGGAAAAAGTCTTTGCAAAGGCAATCACGTTTACGAAGCAAGCCAATCCTAATGGAGGAGGAATGATGCTTCCAATGCAAGCAATCACTATAATACCCACATACCTAATGGGAGCACCCATGGTGCCTAGCTAGTTCATACCTATGAATCCAATTCCATTATAGTAGGTACCTACTCCATAGAATCATGCAATAACATATATGGGGTATGAGCATCTAAAAATAGCTTTCTTTGAACAGAAGGCCATAATTCCCATGGAAATAGTCAATAACCTTGTTTCAAAAGTTGGTCAAATGAAGAAGACTATGTCACAAATGAATAATGAATTGACATGTCCTAGATTTTCACAAGGAAAAAATAAAAACTTCCAAAGAAACAACACTGGCCCCTACAACAACAATTTTGGTCAGAATTACAACAGGAACTTCAATGAGAACAATAACAACAACAATGCAAGAAACAACAATGGAGGAAACAACTTCAATCTTCCTAATCACAAAAATGGCTTCCAAAGGTAAAACCAACAATAGAACACTCATCCAAATAATGGAAGAATTCCTACTAATAACAACAACAATAATATTTAGTATGATGATAGCCAAAATGTACTTAAAAATGATGGTTTGTACTATAATGGCAACTAGGAGATGAATCAAAATTCATAGGTAAATGAAAATCCTCCTCCTATAAAATTCAATGCTATGCTATTGGAATCCTACAATTCTACATATAATACACAAGTAGAACAACCAGCAAGTGAGGAATTATCATTCCCATTAAGCCAAGAACTAGACCTTCAGCATGATGAGATGTTTGCCTTTTGTAATGATAATCAGAATACATACAATCTTAGAAATAGAAAGGATCCCCTGACAAATGGGATTCCCCCAAGTTTACAACCAACTCCACCTAATCCAAGAGAAAGTAAAAATCTACCACTAGTAAGACTAGTGTATGGAGGATAAAAGAATCAGAACCAAGTGAATGTACTAACAATACTAAAGGATCCTGCTTGGTCCACTAAAAAGTACAATGTGGTGGATTTGAAAAGGACTAAGGCCAATATGTCCATGTTTGACATGTTGCAAAATTTTACCCAATAGTGAGAAGTGCTCATGAAGACATTGGATCATACAAAGGTTTCCCATAATACTAATATTGTTCCTCAAAATATAGTATCTCAACAAGTGTATGTTGTAGAAGCAATGCCCACTATGTTCAAAGACAAATTTGAGGTACCCCCATTTTTTCTTAGCATTAGGATATATGAGAAGAATCTTCACAATTTCCTCATTGATTCAAGAGCTTCATGTAATGTAATGCCATTATCAATAGCTCAAAGGCTAGGAGTTAGTCCTTAACCCTCTAACTAAGTAGTGATACAACTAGATAAAATGGAGGTAAAATTCATTGGTGTATTGAAAGATGTGCAGATACAATTGATAGTTGACCCTTAGATTTAGGACATTATTGATATACATGTGGTTGTTATCCCAAAAACATATGGATTTCTTTTAAGTAGAGAATGGACAAAATGTCTGAGAGGATGGTTTTCTACAGGCTTCACTCAATTGTGGTTTCCATGGAAAGGATTGAACAATCAAATCAAGATAGACGTTGAGCCCAAATTGAAAACAATGATTATAGATTACAATGCCTCAAATGAGATAGAATTCTTACAATTAGACTTGGGTTCATACAAAGTGATGGTATTGGATATGGTTCCAACCAATACACCTCAAGATAAAAATGAAGAACTTGAGGTGCTAGTACCCAAAAGTGAAATTGTGACATAGTTCATAGATAGTATGGTGACTAATTTACAATGTTTAGGAGGGGAAGTTGATCCCAACATCCTCCTCCTTCTAGGATTTTGTCAGTTACACAAAGTTAGTCACTCTAAATTTGAATGCTCATCATACCAAGAAGTAGTAGAAAAGGTACTGACACACATAATGGAAAGTAAGGATAAAAGGACTTAAATAGCTAAACTCATAGAAAGCCAGAATTCAATCAACTCATCCAATCTTGTTGAGAAGATCAAAGAAGAATTTGAAAATTTTAATGTGTCATATAGTGATACCTCATTAGATGGTGGAGATTTTTCTCCTCCTCCAGGGATGATTAAAGTCCAAAGAAGAAGATGATATGTAAAAGGTAAAGGGTGGACTTCAGTAGTCATTCATCATGTACCCAAAGTTGAGGAAATCAAAGAACTGATAGTGGAGATCCAAGATCAACAAGAAAAATATAGACTTCCTCTATCCACAAATTATGAAGGGGAATCATCAAGTTCTACATAAGGAAGTTACAATGGATTCCTAAGAAATAGTCATTCAAGGCTCAAGTGAAAGAGAAGTTAAGGATGAATAAGCATAAAGTCAAAAAACCCCAAAAAAATACAATTTGGACACTTCACTTCAATGGTTCTAGGTGAAGATGGGAGCTAGTTCAAGTATCAAATTGGTCAACCCAAAAGGTAGGTCTTTCTATGCCACATATTGATTACAATTTAGATGTACTAACAATGCTACAAAATATGAGACATTAATTTGAGGACTTCTCTTTGCACTGGAGAAAGGAGTCATAGATCTCATAATCAAAGGGGATTCTTAGTTGGTTATATGACAAGTAAAATCCATATACTCTTGCAATGATAAAAGGTTACTTGCTTATAGAAAAAGGGTATGGGATATATTGGATGACTTAGAAGCTTTAAACATCAAATCCATTCCAACAAGAAATAACATGGTAGAAAATGCTCTCACCATTTCAGCAAGTGCTTTGCAACTAGTTAAAAGAACTAAGTTGAAAAGATTCTCAGTAGAATTGGTTGTTGTTTCATCCATTCCTGATAATATCACCAACTTTTAGGTCTTTCAAGATTATCAACATTTAATACAGTTTATCATGTGCAGTTGCCATTTTGAGGGACAAGAGATTGATGATACACCAGATGAAAAACCTAAAGATGATGAGCTTGAGGATGGGGATGGGATTTTGAATTTAAAAACTAACACTATTCCAAAAGGAATAGTTGAACTAGAATGCATCTTTGATTGTGATGACTCAGCACTCAATAGAAGGGTAACCCAAGAAAAGGGAATTGAAGAATGTGACTCATACAATTTGGGTACTGATGAAGAACCAAAAATGGTATAGATAGACAAAGCATGCAACTCACAAGAAAGGGAAGACATGCTCACATTGCTCACAAATTATAAGGATGTCATTTCTTGGAGTTATGAAGAGCTAAAGACTTATGATACTAAGATTATCACACATGACATCCCACTGAAACCAAATACCAAACCATTCTAGCAAAGACAAAGATAGATAAATCTTATCACTGAACCACTAATCATGAAAGAAGTGAAGAAGCTAATAGATGCTAAGATCATATTTCCTATCTATCATTCCACATGGGTGGCAAATTTGGTTCCCATGTGGAAGAGGACTAGAGAGATTCATCTTTGTGTTGACTTTTGTAAGTTGAACCGGGCATCTCAAAAGGACAATTATCATCTACCCTCAATTAATGAGGTTCTAAAAATTGTAAATGGTTCAAAACAATGTCTTTCCTAGATGGATATTCAAGATATAAACAAGTGATGGTTGATGAAGAAGATAGGCTAAAAATGACCTTCACAATGAAGTGAGGAACTTTTTCTTATATTAGAATGCCATTTCGATTGATTAATGTAGGAGCTACATTTCAATGAGCGATGGATGAAGCTTTCAAAGGATTGATTAATAGATGTATAGTCATCTACATGGATGACTTGACTATCTTTTCAAAATATTGAAGTACCTACATTGCTGATCTAAGATAGGTATTCAATAGATGTCATAAATACACCATATCTCTCAATCCCAAGAAATTCTCATTTGGCATTACTAAAGAAAAGCTCCTGGGACATGTTATTTCTAAAGCCAAAATCTCCATTGATCCAGATAGAGTTGAATCCATTCTAAATTTAGCACCTCCACATAGTCAAAAGGAATTTAAGTCTTTAGTTGGAAAGATAAACTTCATGCAAAAATTCGTAAGTGGAATTTTAGAGATAGTTCATCCCCTTAATGATTTACTCAAAAACGGGGCTAAGATGGAATGGTTGCCAAAGATAAAGAAATCATTTGAAGATATCAAGGTTGCCATTTCTATGGCTTTGGTTTTGGTGATTCTTGATTACGAGTTACCTTTTAAGATCTATTCTTTTGCTTCTAAACACTCTTGTACAAGGATCCTAACACAAAAAAAGGGAAAAGGAAGATGAAATTGAAGAATGCAGAGTTGAATTATTCAAACCATGATAAATAACCCTTTGAATTAATCAAGGTAGTAAATAAGTTTTGTCACTACATACTAAGAAGTAAGGTGCATGCAATTGTACCTGATCTAGTAGTAAAGATGCTTTTGATGCAGAATAACCTTGATGAAAGGAGAGGAAAGTGGATGGCTATACTTCAAGAATTCAATCTATGAGATTAGTTAGAGGTAAAGGGTTGTCAAAAATGATAGCTAATAACCATGATGAAAAAGAAAAGGAATTCACGTTTGATGATGAAACAAATCGAGATGATCAAAAGAAGATGGTTGTATCACAAGTTGACATTAATCAAGGTGTGGTGACAGATGTTTGGTATCAAGACATTTTTTATTATCTCCTACAAGACTAATACCCAAAGTGGATGAATAGTTCACAAGGTAGGGGACTTAAAATGAAGTGTGAATCTTATATGCTACATGACAACAAGTTGTACAAAAGAAACTATGAAGGGATTTATCTGAAGTGTTTAGGCCATGGGGAAGCAAAGGAAGTCTTGGAAAACTTTCATGATAAGTATGGTACAAGAAATGGTTTGGCAGAAGCAATGACCCACATGATTCTAAGATCAAGTTATTTTTGGCCCTCAATATTCAAAGACACTTTCAAGAATGTACACTCTTGCCATATCTATCAAACTAGTGCCAATAGAGAAAGGAATCTGACAATGCCTTTATAGCTTGTGTAGAAGATACGCCCCTTTGCAAAGTGGTGGCTAGATTTCATTGGTCCAATCAACCCACCTTCATCAACTAGACATGAATTTATTCTCATAGCTATGGATTACTACACATGATGGACAAAAGAAGAAACATTCAAAAATTACATTGTTAAGGTGGTAAAAAACTTTTTGGAAGAACATATTGTTACCAGATTTAGAATGTCATTTTCCCTTGTCTGTGACAATGGGTGTGCCTTTGCATCTACATTGTTAACCCAGTGGGCATTTGAAAATAAAGTCATCATCAAGTTCTCTTCAAATTATTACCTGCAAGGAAATGGGGTAGCAGAATTTACAAACAAGAACTTGATCATAGTAATAAGATGATTGTTGAAGGAGAATCTTAGGGATTGGCATACACAACTCAAATATGCCTTATGGAAAAATTGAGTGAGATTCAAAAATTCTTTGGGAACTTCTCCCTACTTGCTTGTTTACGGACAAGAGCCAATATTTCAACTCAACCCCAGAACTCTAGTTTTGAAGTTCATGAGTGGGTATACTGAAGATGCTGACAAAGTAGAAATTAAATTGATGAATCTTTTAGAGATGGACAAGAAACAAACAGCTGCATTTGAGCATATGGCTAAACATAAAGTTGTTGTGAAAAGATGGTTCAACAAGAGAGCCACAATAAAGTCATTTAGGATTTCTATCCTTGTTCTACTCTTGGATAGGGTGAAGGAAAATTTGGGCAACCATACTAAGTTTCAACACTTATGAACAAGCCCTTATTAGATCATGGAAGTTCTTAGAAAAAACACTTTTAGGCTCAATTCCTTATAGGGGGAATTTCTTCCCTTACCCGTAAATGGGAAATTTTTGAAGCATTATTTTGAAGCCTAAAAGGCACCAAAAAAAAAATAGTTAGATTTTATTTCTAAATTTAGCTTAGATTTTCATTCCTAAGAGTGTGTTTATTTTTGCAAGTGTGTTTTTTTTCATGTTGCATTTTTGCTTTCAATTGTGTGTTTCCTTTCAAAGTTGTGTCACTCCTAGGGGGTAAGGTGTACTTGAGATCTTCTCTCAAGATTTTACTAACCACTTTGGTTCCAATTTTAGGAAGTATTTCTTTGTCAGAACATTTAGATGATTGTGTGTCTTATACCAACATAGCAATCAACATTTCTTGTGGAAATAGGGGATTTTTATTCTGGAAATCTGAAGCCTAGACCAACAAGTTCTCAACACTTTGAAAATTTAAATTTTTTATTATTTTAGGTGTTGAATCAGAGTCAAAGATGACAAGGATGATTCAAACTTCAATTGGTTCAAATAGGAGGGGTCTCCTCGAAAGGTTGCCAAGATCATTATTTGGTGTGAGAGTTTCTAAAGTTCTAAAAGAGGAATGCAATGGATGTTCACAAGAGATCAAATTCAAGAAATGACACCGATGTCCTAACTATACAATCTAAACATGGTCAGGATATAGAAAAAAAAAGATAAAAAGAAAAAGAGAGAAAAAATATGGTGTTAAGACTAAAGGATTCTAAAGATCTAAAATAGCAAAAGATACGTTCTCAAAACAAAGTATCTTGTATTCAAAATATTGCTTCATTAAAAGTAACATTCTAAATGACATGGAGCAATTATTCAAAAAGCTAAAAGAACATGGCATCTAGCCAAGAGCCCTCAAATTGATTCTCTCATCTAGTCAAGCAATTGATTGATGAAAAGCCTTCGTGGAGATTTCAAATGAATGAGCTAGGAGAAAAGGAAGATTGTTTCAAGTTGTCAAAAAAATTTGATAGACTGTACTCTAAGGCATCGAAGGGAATGAATACACAATGCACACACTGAGTTTGAAGGTTTCAAATTTAGATATTTTGATTCTAAAGTCATCTGAAAGATGCTCAAGATGTTTGAAGTTTGGTTGGTGTCTAATACATGTTGGAGGAATGTTTGCTAATGAAGAAATGCCTTGGTCATTTCTTCCTTTTTTTGGGGCTATTTGTTGTGGTCTCACAACACATGCCCCATTCCTCACTAGGAATGGGGACCCCCTACTCTCTTTTTTCCAACTCCTAGACTCACAGTTCGAGAGTCAGGAGAAAATATCAGGAGTTAAAGTATTAGAGTCATCAATTTTTTTTAAAAATAAAAAAAATAGAAAAAATCAAAAAATCAAAAAATTTTAAAATTTTAAAATTTTAAAAATAAAAATAATAAAAAACAATAAAACAATAAAATATACTCTCGGGCACACACACATGGGAGGTATGCACCGTGCACTCCCATGCCCATGCATGGTCATAGATTGTAGTGGGCTATAAAACCCCCGCCCTTGCATTTTTTTTTCATAAATTCACCATTTCTTTTTGCATTCACTCACTACCCCACACTAAGGTGAGCTCCCTTCTATGTAGTGCCCTTAGGAACACCAGTGTAGAGCCCTTACACATGCCCATGTGGTGCCCTTAGGCATGCTCACACGACAGTGCCTGCATGGCACCCTTGTGACACACCCGTGTGGTGATGCCCATGCAGAGCCCTTAGGTGGCTCTTGCGTGTTGCTCTTATGCACACCTGTAGGGTGGTGCTAGCACTACACCCGTGCGGCACTACCCTTAGGTGTGTCCTTGTGGTAGGCCCATGCGGCACTACCCTTAGGTCCTCTCACGTGGCAGTGCCCATGCTACACCCTTATGGCACACCCACTTATGGTCCTCCCACCATGCCTGCACGGCTCCACGATGCCCTCTTGCCTCCATTTTTATATATATATACATTTTATTTTATGCTAAAAAAATAATAAATAAATAAAATTCTAAAAAATAAAGAACTCTAAAATTCTAAAATAATAATAATAAATAAATAATAAATAAAAATATACATACCCAAATTTGGCATTTTTTTTACCTTATGCTTATTTCAATTCATAGCTTTTATGTATTATCTTAGGAATAATAAACATTTTTCTCACAATGTGCAAGTAATCAAATGGCATCCACATCTAGAGTAGCACCCAAACTTGTCATGTTCAAATTCCAAGGCATACCCTCAAAGTTGAGATTTCATGATGACCACATAAAAATTAGAGATATCGACCTCAGACACACGGATCTAGGAGAATTCCTTAGAATTTGCAACAAGTCAACAAAGAGATCAGCTTTGGTATCTACATTGATCCATTCTAGGTTGGTGAATGTAGTGTCACATCCTATGTTAGTACAATCAGCTGAATTAATCATAGCCTTGTCACAACATTTTGTTCCTGAAGAGAGAATTGTCAAGAGTGTCACCAAAGAGGTGGTGTTGGATCTACAACCCAATAACATTGAGAGGGTCTTCCATATTTTGAGAGAAAACCAATTCATCTAGCTCTCATATGAAATAGCTGAGAGATGGTACAAAGAGCACCAACAAGAGGCCATAGACATCATACAATCTTCTTATCTCATTGAGAAGCGTCTAAGAGAAAAGATAATTGGAAAAGTGGATATGACCTAAGGATACATGAAGGAGGATGTTAGGTACTCTATTATTCTCTTGAGAAGAGTCATGGGCTTACCCACAGTAGGCCACCTCAACACTTTTATGGTTAACTTCATTGAGACCATTAGACAGGAAAAGATACCACTGGACTACACCACCACACTAAGTGAAAACTTGTGTGAGCAACTGAGGATGGTGAAGGACAAGAAGAATTTTTATATGACTTCTTACATAGTATACCTGCTTGTAGCAAGGGCAACAAACTATCCTAGTTTGTACAAGAGAGGTAGTATGTAGGACCCCAATGCCTAGCCATACATAGTCTACCCTTAGTTGGTGAAGAAAAAACTCTCAGCACAGAGTAAGGAACACAGAATCGTGAATGACACATTCATCTTTGTGATCATTTGATTCATTGAGGGAGACTATGGGAAGAGGTTATCTAATGAAGCCAAAGCATAAATCATAGCTCTTGGAGCCTACTTCATCTTGTTCAAAATGTTCACCTATCTACGAGTAGTTGGTGCCTCCATCAATCCTAAGAATCTCCCAAGATATCGTAGTGACAAACTGGTGTTATTGGAGATTTTCTGACAAATTGAGTCGGCCTATGAGAAGATAAAGAGATAACAGAGACCTTGTTGGGCATGGCCATTGGTCATAGAACCATATCAAGTGAAGCAGAGGTAGGATATTCATTGTTTGAGTGGGAATGGGAGAACTATCCTCTTGAAGAATACAACTCTCCCTAGCCCAATTTTGATAATGTTGGGAGAGTGGAGAGTATGGCAGGAAGGACTTCCATCATGAGGATGTTGTTGAAGATCACTGGATGAATGCCACAAATGACTATGATGTATGCATTAGGGACTATTGTAGGATGACTTTGTATCTAACAAAAAAGGCTCTCCACTTCAACATCCTGGAGGAGATAAAGCAATAGGATTCTAAGGAGTTATTGGACCTCCTATTCAATGCTAACAAAATTGGTGAAAGACCCATTATAAATGCTAAGGTTAACAGGGAAAAGGCTAATGATATTAATCACCAAGAAAGACATGTTATCAAAATGATGAAGGATTGGATCAAGAAACCTTTTCCACTTGATCCAATTTCTAACACAGTGATTTTCCATGCGCATGCTCACCCAGAAAGAGGTAGAGGAAAGAAAGTCACAATTCCTACCTTTGTAGCTCAGTCTCCTATCAAGCTAGAGACAATGTACCAACTTGATCACCTAGTTGGATATTATCACCCTCCTGATAGGAAGGGAAAAAATAAAAGAAAGAGGACCTCCCCTCAGAGGATTTAGATAGAATAGGTGCCTCCCCAACAACAAGAATAGAGTGCATAAGGGTTTGATGATACTGGAGCTATTCAAGTTCAAGATGAACCTCAATTGCCTCCCATTATGTCCAATCAACTGGAAGAGGAAGAGATTCCACAAGTCTCCATTTCTCCTATGCAAGATGAGTCAGCTTCTCCTTCTATCCTATAGAAACATAAGAAAAGGATTAAGATTTAGATGAAGAAAAAGAAAATAATTAGTAGAAGATTAGTTCCTAATCCATCTATTCTTGAAAGCATTTTAGAAGGAGACGAAGAGGAGGAGGAAGAAGAATCAGAAGAGGAAGAGGAACAAGTGCCCCTATAGGGAAGAACTTGGCTAGCAAGAGCCACATAATTACAAAGGAGAAAGAGAGCCATGGCTACCCATCCATCCACTCAAGTAGAACCCTTAGAACTCTATTCTTCGAAAGATGAAGTATAGTAGTGGGTGGATGAATAGAGTGAAGAGATTGATGATGTTTTCTCAATCTCAGATTTTGATTTCATGCCCATAGGTACAAAATTGATTGGGGATAAGATAAGGGACACCCCTACAAGTGAACCTCAATAGGAAGACTAGACAAAAATGACACTAGAAACACAGGGTCCCGATCTTACTCTTCCATCTCCAACTCAAGTTAAAATGGTAGAATAGGACTCAGTGACTCCTCTACCTTAGAGTTCAGAAGAAGAATGGGTTTAGAAGGAGCCATCATTAGAGGAGAAACTAGAACAAATGGTGACTAATGAAGTGTTAGAGGGACAAATGGTAGAATATTCTCAACCATTTTCCCAAGACACTAAGGTTCAGGCTACAGGGTCTACTAAGATTGAGGCTACACAAGGGGAGCCCTCCCAATAGGAGATGACTCCAAGTAGGAGCGATAAGGGGAAGGAGATAGTAGAACATACTCCTTCATTATCAAGAGCTAGGTCCTCAATAGGATGCATCCCTAGATGGATCTGAAAGGAGATAAGGAGGAGTACTAAGCCTCAACTTCATGCTTCAGAGGATGACATTTGTGACATTGTAGAGATTTTAAACAAACCCGAGTCTTCATCACATGAGGCAATACCATTGGCATTTATCACTACCATATAGAACTAGGATTTATTTGCACAAGTGGTTCTCCCTCTTGAAGGTACGGATGTAGAAGGCCTTAGTCTCAAGGATTATGAATTAAAGGATGTTATGTTGGGAAAGCCTACACGGGATTTAGCCTAACAAACGATGACTATATGAGTCAAAGAGGTTCTTAAGCACATGGAGCAAGATGAGACTAAACTCCAAGCACTTCAAAGGCAAGTTGAGATCCTAAAAGGATATCTAGCTGAATTTTTTGGTCCTCTTGATCCTAGGCACCCTAAGAATACTATAAATACCATACTTAGAGAAGGGGGAGGCATGCAACTTGACCCATTTTTGAAGGCTTGTTAAGAGTGGTGAGAAAGTTTTGAGGAGAAAGGTGTTACAATCATCACAGGGAATTTGAAGTTACTACATGCTATGTAGGAGAATGTGAATAAGATCATGGCAATTTTGAAGCAAGACTTTAGTATCATGGATGAGGTATGTGCTTGGAGTAAGGATTTGCAAACTCTACAAGCCATAAAGGGCCAAAGATACTAGGTTTTGATTGATGTATATATTGGAGAAGATTTAGATATAATAGATGATTGGATATAAAAGATAATGGATGGAAATAAAGTAATGGAGACATTACATGAGGAGATTCATCGGCTCAAGGACCAATAATGAGAGAAAATTTTGGAAGCAAAGAGACACTACAGTGATGCATGCTTGAATATTTTTTAAGATGAGGAATGAGAAAAGTTGTTATCTATAGAGACAGTAGTGGAAAATTTTAGGAATATTTTTTTAGAGGTTGTTGATGATAAGGACATCTGACAGGCCTCCAGGATAGAAGATGCCCTATTAGAATTGGATACTAAACTTAGGGATTTTGTTGATAAACAGATTAAGGTAGACAATTGCAGACAAAAAGTAAAAGAAAAGTATGAGGCTTTAGATATTCTATATTTGATTGAGATTGTTGAGACGATAGAGAAATTCAAGGGCAAGCATCCAAACATAGCTTTGCGATGAAGAAGAACAAAACCCAAATGCCAGAATTTCAATTTTGACACTTAGTAAAATTTTGAAATTTTTGACCCTGTTAAGGTCCACAAGTACACAGGTGCATAGGTCCATACCTCTATAATTTAGAGGTGCACTAAAAATTAACTACTTGTTCCAAAAATAGTGCTTTTCATGCAATGGGAATGCATTCTGACAACAATTTAACTTTGACACACACCTAGTAAAGGACCAACTTCTATTTTTTGCACCTTCAAATGCTCTTACTTCAATTGAAAGCTTCCTCTTTCTTTATCTCTCATTTTTTCTTTATTTTTGACATTTAAAGGGCTCATGCATCCAATTAATGAATAAAATATGGATGGAGTCCCTCTAAGCACCAGATTAATTATTAGTTTTTATATATTTAGTTTGTTTTAATATTTTAGAAAGCATTTTATTGCATGAGGATATCTCTCACTCTCAATACAAATTGAGGAGATCATTTCTTATAAATATCACATTTTAAAATGTAACAAGGGCCACCATTATTATGCAATAAAATTATGCTTTTGGTGCTTGCATTTGGAGTGTAGTGATTCTTGCCTAAATTTGTCATTGTTTTTTGAATTTTTTCATGATATTGTGATTGAGCCAAAGGTTTATTGCATTGTTTCTGGTTGTGCAATCTTTTAGTTTTTTTTTTTGCTAAAAATTTATGAATTCCACTAACGTATCTAGCTTGATAAGAGATCATCAAATTGTACATGCATAACTTTTCCTCTCACATGCGCACACTTTCTTTGGCCTTGTGATTTGATGAAGAGTGAAATATCATACGATTGTTGAAGATTCTCACCGACGATTGCATCAGTGGATACTAGGAAGTGTTGCTCCTATTTTCATTGGTTTCCTACCAATTTATTCAAAACCTTAACTCGCAATGTGTTGTTTTCTATAGCTTATGTCTATTTAGGATTTCAATTTCATCTTATTTTCTTTCAGTTTTATTATTTTCTTTGCTAACCCCTTACTAGACTAGGAACTCATTTTAGTTGCATTGGTAGAATTGCATTCATTGAAAAAACTAGAAAATACAAAAAATGCATTATTCTTTTGTGTGTTATTTTGAGACAGTGAATGGATTTTACTTCATTCTAAGATCATAATAGAACTAGCGAAGACCTCCTCATGAACAATCACATTTATCTTCAACTGAGAGGATTTTGGTATGTCGTAAGACAAATACTAAACCTTGGACTTGACCCCAAAGATTAGTTTTTTAAGAGAGGAATTGCATAATGGATTTCTATTGTTGACCTCATGCATAACGACCACCCAATAGTGTGTCAGTCAAATCATTTAAATATGTGTACTTAATAGTCTTTTGCTAAATCTCCTAATAGAGTGCAAACTTCAATGTATGTTTGTAAATCCTTTAATAAGATAGAACTAACAAGGAAGATTGTCAAAAGTGTTTAGTTATAGGCCTTAATAGGCCAACTTTATACTACAATTCTAAATATTGTGGGTATCATCCCCACCCTAGTTTAACTTTCTATTTGGAAGGTTTCTAGGTCACCATATCTTGTGTCAAAGTGTTATGAATAATTTATTGCTTTCATTCTTTCATATATGTAATTAGATTAGAATAATATATGAAGGATAGATTGGTGAAGTGAGTTAAAGTTTTATTCATTCCTGATTCACCCATCCCCTCTCACTAACCTAGCCTACCTTATATTTCCAACAATTGGTATCAAAGAATTTGGTTCTCACAACAGAAGTTTAGCAACTTGAGAAAAGATCAAAGGAAATGGAGGTATACATGCTAAAAAAGGCTACTAAGAATGAAAACTTGGATCTAGAATTGGCTATTAGAAAAATCAAGAAAGAAAAAGAGAACCTCTCTCAATTTTTGCAAGGAAGGAAGGATCTTGTAGCAAAAATGGATCACAATCTCTACATTGAAGAAAGAATTGAAGACTTATGCCCAAAAAGAAATTCAAATGAAGTTGATGTAGCAATATGATGGGGACATAGCCCAAGCACATAATGGACACAACAAGAAAGGGAAATTTTTATTAACTGTGAAAATATGCTAGTACACTTAGTGCAGAAAAATAGACTCTAAAATATGCCCTAAGGGCTTACAATAGCATAAATCTGGAGATAAATTATTCTCCCAGTACCTTCTCTCAAACTCCACTCCTAACTTCCTTTTACAATTCCAGAAATGTTCTTAAATAGACCTTAGAGGGTTAAGGATTAGAAATACATTCTAGAAAGTGCTAGTTGGCATCCTTTGACCAAATAGAAGGCTCTAGAAGTCACATTAGAATTTGGCACAAAATTAGAAGAATCTAGAAATGGTAATCGAACTTCCAAGAGGCATAATTTTTGAACCGTAGCTCCAATTGATGAACCGTTTATATTTCTAAAAATTTCTCAAAGCACTCTATAGCCCTATGGATGAGCTTTTCTTATCCCCATTTTTTGGCCTTGTTCAAGGTCATGTAATGCCCCTAACCTAACTTTGAAGCATTCTTAGGAGGTCTCCAAAAATTGAAAACCTGTGATAACTTTCAAACCGTGGGGCCTTTTGACCTGATTCTTTTTCTACAATGCTCTAAATTACAATTACATTCATATAGCCAATTTCCACCCTCTAATTTACCAAAATTATGGTTCAATTACATACTCCTATTTTTTTGGCATTTACATGTATCCCGAGGTGTTCAAATACTCTAACCTAGAACACTGATAGTGGAATTGTGAGAGTTGGAACCTTTATTTAACCCAAATGGGTATCCAAAAATGAAAACACATGAACTAGAAACTAAGTCTAAGTATATTTTTTGGGTGACACAGGATTGTCCTTATACCTCTGGATGCTCCTGCATCACAATCAAAGACCTACTTGAGAGAAATCTCATTCTTCAAGAAGAAGTTAGAAAGTTGAAAACAGAGCAAGAAATCCAATCAGTCAAATTATGTGAAGTCTTGGAACAAAAGGACAAGGCCAAAAAAGAGATAGAAGAAAAGGACAATTAAATTCAACAACTATCCCTTTAGCAAATAGACTTTTTTTATCAACACAATGATGCAAATTAAAAGCTTATCAATCTAACGATAGACAATGAAAGACTATAGAATTATCTCAACATGGAAAAGAAAACCAATTAGAGAATGATAAAATGTCAAGAAAGCATGAATTAGTTGAATGAGAAAACTCAATACAAACACAAAGGAAAAATTGGTTTAGGGTATACAAATTAAGATGAAACATCTCAAAAATGAGCCCAACAGAATAAAAGACCTCCTTAAAACCATTTTGGTAAGATAGGTCATACATCAAATAAGTGTTGGAGCAATGCTAAAGAAAAATTTAATGGAAAGTGTTACAATTGCAATAAGCATGGTCATAAAGAAATTGAACTGAAATAGAACCTAAGTTTGCAAGAAAGTGTCACAATTGCAACAAATAAGGACACAAATAGTCAAAGTGCAAAACCAAGAAGTGGAACCCAGCATAGCAAATTGTGAAAGCAATATTTGGTTGGGACTACAACACATCGTGTAGATGTTGCTACTATGGTGAGTTTGGGTACATTGAAATTTTTTTTGTAAAACATCACATGAGGAAAAAGAGAGACTAAAAAGAGATGTTTTGTTTGTACAAAACTTGGACATCTTGCGAAGAACTATATGAATAGAGGTGGAATTGAAGATAAAAAGTAAGCTAAAGCTGACAACATCAGAGAATAAATGAGGCAAAATGGGTGTAGAAATCTCTAGAGAATACAATCCAAAGTCATGAAGTTATTGACACCCAAGTCAATGAATTGGGTGACTCAAACATTTCAACTTAGTTTCTTATGGAGATCACTAGAACTATAATTTAGAAGAAGTCATCCAACATAAGTTCTAGCTAGCAAGAAGAAAGATCTATATCAACATTTAAGATGCATGAGAATCACCGAGTGATGATGGAATTTCTAGACCTTACCAAGAAAGGTTGGGTCACAAGACCTTATTGAGCTAGGTTAAGTTGCATATCTTTTTTAGGATGTAGGTTTTGAGTTGGTGACTCTATCGATTACCAAGTTTAGACTGAGTAATGGTAACCTTGTCAAGTTCAAAGTTCTCTTTATGTTGGTAGTTCCTACCAAGGTAGGAGACATTACCAAATTGATGGTGTCTTCCAAGCATTAAAGATCAAACCAAGTGGAGAGCAGCCTGTCACTAAGAAAATATTTGTATGAATCATTAATAGTGATTGTAAAGACCAAAATTCATTAAAAGGAAGAAATTGAATGTATTGTTTCACCACAAATCTTCAAAGCATAGAGAAAAGAGAAAATGTAGAGCCAATAAGTAATTTAAGCTATTGTTTTTAAATATTTCTCTTGTGTTCAAAACTCTACTGAGCAATGGCATCTTCTAGTAGAAACATTAAGAAAGGTTCTGAGATGTTGATTCATGGATTTGATTGCAAAGCTCCTACATTTAAATCGAGTCCAAAAATTGCAGAGGTACTCGACCTTGCTGGAGCACAATCCAAAATTCCACCTAAGGTACTCCTTGTTCATGACATTTGATCATTTTATCACTATTCTATTCAATATTTGGAAATTCTAGAGATGAATGAGGCATTCAATGAACTTTGTGTGGATGGTTCTTTAAAACCCAAGCACAAACATTTGGAGACAAAGGGTTTGATGCATATTTTACATATGCTAAGGGACTTCCAAGTGAAATGGATTAGATTCATCTTGAGTCATGTTCATAATATGTAGTTATGGCTAGATCACCCTATTTTGATAACCAAGAAGATGGTACAAGGATTACTGGATTGCCCATGTTAAACAAAGAAAAGACCACAAAAACCCTAGGTTAGGGTGAATTGGCAAAAAGGACTTTTTTTGAATGAGATGGAAGAGGCATGAAACTAAGTAGAGTAACTGACATGGCATTGAAGTTTAGAATCCATGTGATAGGACACAAAATCTATAGCTCAAGTTGATTGAACAATGTATCATATGAAGTAGTTAACCTAGCATACAAGGTGGTAGCGAATAATTTATCCTTTTACCTTGTCGAGATGTTACTAAATCAATTGAAAAAGAACATGGACAACATCCAAGTATCAAAGAACAATCTGTGTAAGTTTGGTTCTCTCTTGACATGTTTATTCTTCTATGTTCAATTTTTTTTTCCTTCAAAAGGAACTATAGTATGGAAGAAACATACTCCAGTATCATATCAAATCGGTGAATTTATAATAGAGATGGGAGAAAACTTTGATAGTATTATGGATAATTATTTTGACACATTCAAGAAGAAAATGCAAAGTAGATATAGGATACCAAGGAAACTAGTAGAATATTATGAACAGAATTATCTATTGTCTAGTTGACTATGATAAGGTTTACATTCAAGTAGTTAGGCCAAGAGTGGCATGGGTTAAACCTCTAGAATATGATGTTAACATATATGAAAACAAGGATATCATTGAGACTCTATTGAATGAGCCTTTGGATCCTAAGGCAACATATTTTGGAATGTATGAAGAGGCTTGGGCCAGAATTGAGCTTGAGATTAAGTTACCCCAAGCAGTGAATAGAGAAAGAAAAATGATAGAGAAAAAATGAAGAACACTAAGCAATCAAGCTCTCCTCTCATGCTTACTAGAGGTAATGGAGATGACTTACTTGAAGATGAAGATGAAGAGGAGAATGTAGAGGAAGTAGAACCTAAGGAAGAGGAACCTCCCAAGAAAAAAGAGAAGGGTACAATAATCGAGCCTGCAAAGTCTTCCCCTATTGTGTTCACAAGAAGATCCACCAAATCCAAGAGGAAACTGAAGTTTTGAATAAGGGAAAATAAATTGTTCCATCTATTATTCCTAAGTAAAAGTGTCAAAAGGTTAAAACCTCTAAAGATGAGATTGATCTAGAGGAAGATATTGTAATACCAAATTGGGATCTTTCCAATCTAACACCTGATCAAATGGATACCCTTTGAGAAATTTGGAAGAAAAGGGCTAAGAAATAGAAGCTTAAAGAAGAGAGGAAAAAGAAAAATCAAGTCCTTGAGGACATCAAGAGCATATCTATAGATGCTCTAAGCATTAAGGTTGATGAAAAACAACCTATTTTAGATCTGTTAGTTGAAATTTTCCACAAGTACAATGAAGAACTAAATGGACAAGAAAAACTATTACAAAGAGAAGAGAGAAAATTTGAAAATAAAGTTTTGGAGCAAGTAGTATAGAATATTTCTATTGATCAAGTAGAATTGTCTACTATTCTTGCTACGCTAGAAACATTTGTTAATAATGGTATTTCTTTATTAGTCAAGTTGAGTGATACATCTATTTGTACTAAGGAGATTAAGGATAAATTATCCAAGATAGATGAGGATATTAAGGCAAGTGCATATCAGTTGTCACTTGATCCTAGTTCTAGCTCTACATACTTTACAAAGATCAGATATTTAACATATCTACAAGCAGAGTTGTTAAGGGAAGAAGCCAGAATTAGGGCTACACTTTGTAGCAATTCAGGGCATGATTCTTCCAAACATGGATGCAATGCAAAAACATTAGTCCATGATAATAAATTCTCCATAGCTGACCACATGATTGAACTATCAGGAGAGGTACAGATAACCTTGCATGCATCCAAGTTATTGCAATAGAATTGGGATAGGACCATGACAATCATTTTGAAGGTACATAGTGATTTCTTTTCACATTTTGGTATTAACTTGTAAATATTTTGTACCTTTGGAAATTATTGACAAAGGGGGAGAATATTATCATACTCTCTCTCTCTCTCTCTCTCTCTCTCTCTCTCTCTCTCTATATATATATATATATATATATATATATATGGGAGAGATATATGCATGGGGGAGTAGTAATATGAAGTAGGTGTACAGATAAGTAGAAAAAATGTTTACAAAAGCAATTTTGAAAAATCAAAAAAATAGAGTAAAACAAAGTAAGAGGTAACTGAGCTATAGCACTAGACAATAGTCAAACCAAGTTGAAGATCCAAATTGTTGATAAGGAAAGTTTTGAGAAATTAGATTTTTGGTATGATAAGTGTTTTTTTCAATAATTCCAAAGGGGGAGATCGTTGACATTAAGGTCAATTTGTCTATCAATGACTTAACACTTAGTTAGTTGGTTACATTGCTACCGAGCTCTATAATTGCTACTAAGCATATCATTCACCTAGAAATGTTAATCAAGTGTTTTAGTTGCTACTAAGTTGAAAAGTTAGATTGTAGTTCATGCCAAGCTTCATAGTGTCTACCGAGTATTTGAGATAGTTTACAGTATCGCTCGAGCATAATAGAGTCTACCAAGCTATCTTGTAGAAGTGATGAAGATCTCAATGTTAGTTGAGCTTTGTAGTGTTAACCAAGTATATCAGTGTCTATCGAGCTCACAATATTAACAAAAAGAATTTAATGTTCACTAAATCATGCAATGTCAACTAAGTGGTTCAGTATCTATTGAGTTTCTCAGTGTTCACCAAGTCATACAGTGTTGACCAAGTTCCTACTATAGACACCTAAAAATCCTTTAGAAAATAAATTATTTTTTATTTTCTGAAAATGTCCCTGATGATATCATCATTTATTAATTAATTAATTATTTTATTTATTTATTTATTTTTATGCCATTAAATCCCTTTATCTTAATTAAAAATATTTAATTAAGGAATCCCTCCCAAAAATGTTTAAATCTTATTTAAACATTATTTCTTTATTTATTAATTATTTAATTAATAAATTGACCAAAAATCCCAAAATAAATTTTTTTTTTTTTTTGGCCCAAAACTTGGCCAATTTCCTTAAGACCACTAACCTCTTCCAAAATCTTCTAATCCTTTTTTAATTTCGATTAAAGGCTAATCCCATCATTTTATACCCTTAATCCCAACTCAAAATATTTAATTAAGGTTAAATATTAATCCTCATATTTATTTAAAATGTTTTAATGAATATCTCCTCAACCCAAACCCATGAAATAAATAAAACTCTATTTATTTCCTAAAAAAACTTTTATCCTCATCCTAGGAAATTCTAGACTCTTCTAGAAGGTCTTCATCCTCATCCTAAACCTATCTCTAATCCTCCATTTAGCCTAATCCACCCCATCCACCCATACTAACCAAGCTTAGCTACTAACTCACCCACCCTCATTGAATGCCATCCACTTGCATATCTCTAACATCCCTAATCTAAATCCTAAATCACCTCTCATCCCCCCCTAACTTTGTCACATTCCCTAAGTAGGCTTAAGACTTTCCTAAGCTAAGAAAAGTCAACTCCCTCCAAAATATCCCAACCACCCAACCATGAATGCTCTTACAAAGCCATAAAAGACTCTTGCAAACTCATTTATTTCTCTTAAAAGCCATTATGAAGGGTCTTTATGAAGATATTATCCTTTGAGCCTCTTTTATTGACTCATCCTTGCCCTTTTTTCCATCCTCTCACCCTATGACATGTGTCACTCCCTGATTGCCTATAAGGAAGCACAATCCATGTGCTCTCCTCTCATGCAATCTAAGCCCTCCATGAGCTTTTTTCCATCCTTGAATCTTAGCCCTCAAACCCTCAAGCCTTTAGCCTATAAATTGAATCCCCTCCCAAGCCATTTCATCACAATCCTTGAGCTAAATTTATAATCTTAGTTTGAGAAACAAAGCCCTTAACCATACCCTAATAATGCCAAATTGAGAGCTCACAAAGCTACCAAATTGCCATTACCCATCCCCACCATTGAAGCAAACTTGAAGCCCTTTGAGCATACATACCAATCCTTCATTTAGACTCATCTACCAAATAAAGAGCTAATTCCTATTGAGAGAGTCCATTCATTTGGCTCACATTCCTATTAGGGGTTCCTCTTTTGTCTATCTTATATGTTATATTGATCTTGTTAGTTAATTCTTTGTTTCTTTAAATAGATTAGTGTTTCTTGCTAACATATTAGTGTATACATTTTGGCATGCCCGGTGGGACCCCACTATGGCTCATTCATTCATCCATTTCAATCTATGTTTTATTGTTGTAAACTAAAAATCTAACATTTTTTGTTGTTTGAGTGGGTTGTACGGTGTTTCTCTTGTTTTTACAGGTTGAAAAATGCATTTGTGAAGACAACTTACCCTTTAAAATCAAAAAACAATCATTAAAAATAAAAATTTCTGAAAAAAATTATGCCCATAAGTTTTGTTCACGCGTAGTGTCATCTCTGCAGATTGGTGTCTTTGCCTGGTGAACTGTCATCTTCGCCAGATCAACTGTTGTCTCTACTTGACAAACTATCATCTCTGAAGTTTGGCATCTCTACCTGGTCTCTTGTTGGTTGTGCCTCCACCAAACTATCATCTCTGCAACCTCAACTATAGTCTTTGAAGTTTAGCATCTCCGCCTGGTCTCCTGTTGGCTACACCACCACCAAACTGTCATCTCTACAACCTCAACTGTTGTCTCCGTAGTTTAGCATCTCTGCCTGCTTTCTGGTTGTCTGTTCCCCCAACTCAACTATCATCTCTGTAGTTTAGCATTTTTGCCTACTTTTCGGTTGATTGTGTCACCAAATTGAACTGTCGTCTCCACCTCTTTCTCTATCGTCTCTACAGATTAGCATCTTCATAGTTCAGCGTCTCCGTAGTTTGGCGTCTTTGCCTGATGAACGGTTGTCTCCACCTATTATTGTTGCCTATCTACACCATCATCATTTCTGTTTTAGCATCTCTGTTTCTGCACTTTCTTTCTTTTCTTTTCTTTTTGAAAAAAAAAAAAAGAAATTAAATTTTAACATTTGGTGGTTCCATAGAGTAGAGGTTTTTCTAAGCATTTTTATGCCTAGGAAAAAGAACCAAAAAAGTTGATTTTATTTTCCTCATAGTTAAGCTTCAAATTTTTGAGATTTTTAGGTTACTAATCAAATTGGCTTTTGTAGCTTTGCAGGTTGGAGCATCTATGAAACCACTAATCATGTTTCTTGCAGGTTCTCCTTACATGGTTTAATGCACTTGAAAAATGAACTTGAATGTTTAAACACTTGTCTTTGAATGCATATTGCTAAAGTGAACTTGCATGCTTAAACACATTTTTCTTTGAATCAAACACAATCTTGAATGCCATGGATTAAAATCAAAAAAATTCTTGGAATGCATGTTTAAAACAAACAAACACAATCTTGAATGCAACAGATCAATTAACTATTGCAATATCTCACAATTCAATTTTTGGGCATACAAAGAACCTAACTCCACATTTTAGAAATTTTCTAAAGTTATAAAAGCTAATAAAAATGCTCACCCATCATTCTAACCATTGGTTGCAATCTTGGCGCCATCTATGGGGATGGGTCTACCTAAGAGGGTGTTAAGTGCTCCACAAAAATCAAACTCCACTTACTTGTGTTTTTATTAGTTTTTCTAAGTTAGAAAATTTCTTGAATGCACATTAGTCTTGCTAACACTTCATTTGGTCATAAAAAAAATTGAAAAAATCTTGATGTGGAGGGCCTCCGAGCGCGTGCTTGAAATCGAATTTCAGACATCTTTTTTTTGGGCTTAAAACAAACTCACACTCAATCTTGAATGCCTTAAAAAAAAATCAATCGATACTTGACATGGAGGGCCTCCGGGCGCATGAGTTTACTTTTGTTGACCCTAAATCTTCTTGGTATATTTATTTTTCAATCGATTTTACTTTTGTTAACGCTTCAAGTTTGAATTGAACATTTGCATCCTAAACATGTGTGTTTGCAAGGTCTAGATTAGAAAACTTAAGCGTTAGTTGGAAAAAAATTCTGTCTTTTAGCCCAAGATCATCCAAGTCTTCTCTCCCCTTTTCATCTTTCAAGGCCATCTTGGGTGCATAAGATTAGGATCCAAAATATTGTTTAAGTTTTAAGAGGCCTACTCAGAGATTTCATCACCTCTTGGGATGATCTTAACTTCAGCATTCCGGCGGAGTATAAAGATTGAGAGGTGAATCCAGACACCTCTCTTGGAATCAAGATTTTGTCACTCGGGCTAAGCCTCAAAGAACTTTATACCATTGAGAAGTGAAAGAGGAGAAGTGGGTTACCACTCCTCTCGGCTGTGCGACATTATTTTGGTTGCATCTATGAATTTGGGCCTCACGTACCTTGGGTATATCGAGGACTCCCTAGCTAAACCAACTGTCATCCTTACAGACAACCATCTAGGGTGTTAATGTGTTTGAAGTGACTAATCAAAACATTTGTAAAACATATGCACTCCTTGGCACAAGTATCACATTCTGAGAATTAAAAACTTCTATCTGATTGTTCTTATCTATTGCTTCATTTATTGAATGAATGTTTGCCAAACTTGGTCAATCCTAGCTTAGGGCATACTTAGCGTAATCACTGCCTGTTTCAAAAAGTTGAACAAGTCAAAGTAGAACAACCACGATCTCTCAAAGCCAAGAAAATTCAAGAATTTATGTCAGAACAACCCAAACCAAACAAAATTTTCACAAAGCCAAACTCAAGCCATCTCAGGTATACCAAGAAATTTTAGCCAAGAGAAAGGAAGTAACACCAAGCCTCAAATTTCCAAACTCCATAATGTAGAAGACAAAGCTACCAATGAAGCCCTTCAAGATGCCTAGTTAGATCACACTATCAGATTTAGAAAACATCCAGGACTTAACCCTACTTATGCCTTACCAACTAGGCATGATTTTTATGATTAGACCCCCTTGTTTCTCCACATCTTTTTGCATAAGTTTCACTTTAGAGTCATCTTTGTAGGAAAGCCATCCATTCTAGGTTATCCCTTTAAGAATTTTAGCTCATTCATCTCATTTAGATCTTTGCCTTAAAACCAAACCAATCCCCTCAAATCTAGCTAGCATCCCAAAAGCCTAATTTTTCACATCCAAGCCTTCAAAATTTTTGTCACCTTGCCAAAAGTCTGCCATTCCTACCATCTTGCAAATCCACTAATATCACCAAGGTTATCCCTTTGACAAAGCTTTGTCTAGGGTAATCTAGCTTTGTCACTTTTTATCCCTCATCACCTTGAGCTAAAGGTTAGGATCCACAAGTGGTCAATCTCATGTTTTTCCTAAAGGATCATCAGTCTATCCTTAAGTCGACACAATCACCACCAAGCTTTCCCATAGGAAAGAAAACCTTTCATGATTTGGTGACATATCTTTGAAGTTAGAATCCCCAACCCAATCCTCCTTAGGTTTGTCATATAGCTCTGCCTCAACCTAGGAAATCATTTGCATAGAAAAGTCTTCCCCCTTTGCATCCATTAGCATTGTTGCATCTCATCCCTAGGAACATTTTCATGCCACCCATCACTTGCTTAGCCAAGAAGAAGAAGGAAACAATGGAGCCCTATCATTTGGATCAAACAGCATCACTCCCCTTGAGCACTCAACCATCCTTCAGCCCAAAGAACACTATATCATCACCTACTGACATTGAAGCTTTCATGAATCAACCAAGAAATGCAATATTGGTGAACACCATTATAGACAAGAACAAAGAAATAATCATGGCTAACTTTTGAAGGGACAACGTAGGAGCCTTCAACTTTGGAAGACCTCTGCCCTTATCAAATCCATCTCACCTATTGTTTGGACAACTCCCACCACCCATAGGCTCTTATGATTCAAATTATCCTCAATATGTGCCAAAAGAAGAGCCTCAACCCACTCCATATGATCCAACAAACAAAAACATACCAACCTCCACTCAAGTTGAAATCTCCCTTCCGCAAACCAATTCAGCCACCACCACTCCACCATTGGTCCATACCACTCCATCCCAAACCCCCTTCACCCAAAACACCTCATCATTCACTCCCTTCACTATTGCTACTGCTTCTCTCCAACCTAGCCTTCCAAATCGAACCATCTCCCAAATTAGTGCTAGTATCTTTGGCCAACCTCAGCAATATACAATCGGGATGCCACCCATGGGGCCAAGTAATCAACCTTTCATCACCCCCAGCTTGTTTACCTCAGCTTAGAGCACAATTCCATCATTTCCACTAGGTCCTTGGAGCTCAGTGCCATCAGCCACAAACCCACAAACTAGTGCCCTCACTCCACAAAGCTATCAAACCCCACAAGCTACTACCAATGTTCTACCAAGCTCTCAAGTGACCCAAGCTCCTACCACCACTCTACCAAGCTTTCAAATCTAGCCACCAAGCTATCACACCCCATCAGTTCCATTTCCAAGCTTTCAATTCCCACCACCTCCACCACCAACTAATCCATTACCTCCTATTACTAACTATTTTTCTATGCCACTTCTAGGAGGAAATCCACCACCACCAACCACCAATTACTTGGCCTCTTTTTCCATGCAGATACCTTCCCAAATGGGGGCACAACCCACATATATTGGTCAAACTCCTCAAATCCAAAGTCAAGTTCCACAAGCTCCCCGATTCTTTCCCCAAGGTTCACAACCATCTTATACCTTACCTCCACAAAGAAATCTATTTATCCCATAGCCAGCCTACATCCCTCAATCCCTATCCCAAATCTCATACCAGCAGCAAGCCTTGCAACACATGCAGCAATATGTGCCTCCTCCACCTTAGCAACCCATCATCCACCATTTAGTTTCCCAAGCCATGTACAATCCCTACCAGCCCATACCTCAAAGTCATCCATATTCCATTGCCCCATCTAGCACATACCTACCTCAGGGCACTCCTACATTGGGGGCACCCCAGCCATCACCCATTAATTCAGAATGAGAAGCCATGAAGATAGCTTTGAAGAACATCCAAGAGGGAAATGATCCAAAAACCTTCAAGTTTGAGAATGTGTGTCCTTACCCATTTGACAGAGCCATTACCATGACACCATTTCCCAAACACTTTGAGATACCCAAGTTTGATCAATTCAGAGGAAAAGGAGACTTTGTCACACATATCAAAGAATTTTACATGCACTGCCAAGAAGTGGCATATGATGACGTCTTCCTCTTGCATATCTTTCAAAAAAGCTTGGCCAGACCAGCTCTTGAATGGTTTTATAGAATCCCATATGGCACAATTAAAAAATTTGCTAAATTGTCTAAGGCATTTGTAGCCCAATATGCCCATCTTGTTGAAACAGAGCTAGCAGTAGTTGATCTTGTCCACACCAAGCAAAAAGGTGGAGAAATCCTTCCCAAATATCTGCAAAGATGGAAAACCCTTACCACCTGCATATCTTGCACCTTGATAGAGCGCCATTTGGTGAAAATGTTTATTGATAATGCCCATCCTAGCTTGGCTCACCACATGACCATGAACTATTTGAAGACCTACAAAGATATCAAAGAAAAAAGAATGATCCTTGAGCAAGGACTCATTAAAGATGATGTGGTCAAGATTTACAAAGAAGCCAACCAAAATCAAACACATTCAAATGACAAGTGTAGGTATTGGAACAAAAACAAGCACATTGGAACAGATGGGGTTACCGATACGAGACATGTGAATATTGTTGGTCCTTCCCAAAATCAGTCCAACCCACCTTATCAACCAAACAATCAACAAGCTATCAACTACCAACAACAGAATAACCAAAGCTATCAAAACTACAATCCAAGACCCAACTTTCAAGGGTCTAGCAATCAAGCTAATGCCATCAATGTAGCTATAGGGAAAAAGCCCAAATTCCAACCTGCACCTAGAAATTATACACCCCTTGGTGAACCTTTGGATGTCATTTTTGAGAAATTGACTAAGGAAAACCTCATCAAATTTCCTCCTAACCTAAAAATTGACCCAAGCCAATCCAAAGCTGCATGGTACAAAGACAATGAGTACTTCAAATTTCATAGGGTAAAAGGTCACACCACCCTCAAATGCATGAAATTGAAAGATTATGTGCAGGACCTCATTGATAAGAAAGAAATCACCGTTGGTGCCCAAACCTCTCCCAATTTAAGCTTACAGATCTATCAAAATATTTTTCCTCCTTACAACAACCAAAATCTTGGAACAACACCTATCCAAACCAACAACAACACCAACAACTGTCAGCCAAACCAACAGCATGGGAAGAACAATGACCACACTTCATCCTATATACACTATGGTAGCCTCATAGGTTGTATATTTGAGAAAGAGCCTTCTGTCAATGTTATCAATATCCAAGGACCAAACAATGAGTGTGCAGTCACCACTCGAAGAGCATAATTTAACATCATAGGCCCACCCGTTTCACTAGCACCATCAGCTCCATCAAAAAGCTAGTACAATATCTTAGAACACCTCAGGAACATGCCAGCCCAAATATCCATTTTAGACCTTCTCTGCACTAGTCCTATGTACAACAACATCCTTGATAGTGCTCTCATAGAATCTCATGTCCCTTTAGATATCAATGCTACTAACTTTCATAATCTCATTGGACACCTATCCTCCTCATGTGCCCTATCATTCAAACCCACCAACATACCTGTGGTCGAGCCAGATCACACCCTTTCGCTTCACATAGCCATCATGGTATCCAATTTTGCCATAAAAAGAGTAACGATAGATAATGGATCAGCCTTGAATATTTGCACCCTAAAATTCATAAAACAAGCTAGGTATACTGAGGTAGATATCATCAGTGAGGTTATCACCATCAAAGTTTATGACAACTTTGAAAGAACCACAAAAGGAAGTATTTTACTGCCAATCAAGGTTGGGCCAGTCATCCAAGAAACACTTTGCCATGTTATTGATCTAAACCTACCATTCAACATCCTCCTTAATCTCCCATGGATTCATGCCATGAAAGTCATTCCATCCACTTAACATCAGTGCGTCAAATTTTTGCATCAGGGCACTGAGGTAACCATCCATGTCAATCCAGAACCCTTTGCTTACTGCAATGCGGTTGAAGCTTCATATACAAACCATTACCCTAGAATTGATATCGGCATAGCCATCGCTAGCTCATCCCACACTTGTAATGACCCAGAGACCATCCTCGCCTCCACCCTATCTACCATGAAGATCAATAACAAAAGCTATGGAGAGTATAGTCTGTCAGATGCATTTTCTGTCAGGTCACTCCCACTTGATCCACATGCCCATGGATGGCCAACATATCACAAAGCTAAGGAGATTCCACCTCCTTGATACAAACAATTTGGCCCAACAACCTTTGTATCCTTGAAAATCCCTCTTCATGAGGAGCTCACTCCAGATATCAAAAATTGGTTACATAAGGATGCACCTTCAAGAAATCAAGCACACCTTGATCACTTTAGCCAGAAGTATCCCCAAGAACATAAGCTTATCACTAACAAATGGAACTATCAAGGTGGTGGTCTAGGACCAAAAGAAAAAGGCATGCATTGCCCCATTGAAGCACACAATTGGGAAACGAAGTTAGGTCTTGTCTTTGGCATACCCACAACTAGGGGCACCAATGAGAATGGTCATGCTTTTTTGAAAATTCACCATGACCTTTTTAAAATTGAATAAATTCTTGAGGAAGTTGAAAAGAGAGCCTACGATGATATACCCAACCAAATCTTCCTTAGAGACTCTATTCTCCAAGAACTATCCATCCATTTCATTGACTTACCACTCGCCCATCCACAACTCATAGATTGGGACCAACCAAGCATCATACACATTGATGAGTTCACATCTAAGGAAGTGCTTCTTAGATTCATGGGAGCCACAACTCCTCACAATCAAACAAAGCCAGATTCTTCCTATATCTATAAGCTAGATCCCAAGGGGTATTTTGGAGAAAATCCCCAACCTAGTTCCAATGCACCCAAAACTAGAAATAAGGAAAATTTGAGACTAGCTAAGGTAGTGAAGAGAACCCCTCAACAAGAAAATCTAGAGCCATAAGTAGAATATGAGGATTTAGCATTGCCTCCTCAAGATAATTGACCAGAGGTGTCTTCTATTCTAATTGATGATACTAGAGAAGTCAACATCAGTTCTTTAGAGATCCCCAGACTTGTTCATATTGTTGCATCCCTATCACAAGACCAAGCTAACCTCCTCTTTGAGGTCTTAAGAGAGAACATTGGCTGATTTGCATGGTCATATCAGGACATGCTAGGACTTGATCCAAAGCTTGTAGTTCATCATCTTGCAAATGATCCAAAGATCAAGCCCGTCAGACAAAAGCTTAGAAAAATGCACCCCAAGGTGTTATTACTGGTCAAAGCTAAATTAGAAAGAATGTTAGCTGCTAAGGTTATCTAGCCTATTGACTACTTAGAGTGGATCTCCAACATGTTCCATGTCACTAAACCTTCCGGTGACATCAAAACCTGCATTGATTTTAGAGATCTTAACAAAGCTTGTCCAAAAGATGATTTTCCCTTGCCCAACATAGATATGATTGTAGATCTTACAGCTAGACATGAAATTTTGTCCCTCATGGATGGATTTTTTGGATATAATCAAATCAAGATTGTAGAAGAGGATTAGCATAAGACAGCATTCACTACCCCTTGGGGAACCTTTTGCTACAACATGATTCCTTTTGGCCTAAAGAATGTAGGGGCTACCTATCAAAGAGCTATGACAACCATTTTCCATGATCTTATCCATAGCATTTTGGAGGATTATGTGGATGATATCTTGGTCAAATCTCATACCTTCATGGATCATCTTGCTGACTTGGAGAAAGTCTTTGATAGGTTAGCCAAATATCATCTCATGCTGAATCCCAAGAAGTGTGTCTTTGGGGTCACATCTAGCAAGCTTCTAGGCTTTATAATTTCTAAACGAGGTATAGAAATTGACCCCAAGAAGTTCAAGGCTATCTTAGACATGCCTCCTCCCCAGACACTATGACAACTTCACACTCTTCAAGGAAAGCTTCAATCCATTTGGCACTTCATCTCCCAGCTTGCAAATAAGTGTATGCCATTTGCACATTTACTGAAGAAGGATGAAAACTTCAAGTGGGATCCTTTATGTTAACGCAGCTTCAATCATCTCAAGTAGTATCTCACCAATCCCCCTATCTTGGTTCCACCAGTTCTTGGTCGTCCCTTGATCTTGTACATATCAACAACGCCTACTGCTCTAGGGGCACTTCTAGCATAGCTCGATGACTACGACAGAGAAAGAGCCATCTAGTACATCATTAGAACCCTATTTGGTTATGAACTCAATTATACTCCTATGGAAAAAGCTTGTCTGGTAGTTTTTTTCTCAACTAAAAAGCTTCGCCACTACATGCTAATTCATACCATCCAACTAGTCTCCAAGATCAACCCTCTCAAGTATATGCTCTCCAGAACAGCACTTACAGGCTGTTTGGCCAAATGGGTTATGCTCCTTAGTGAATTTGACATCCAATACGTGGACAAAAAGGAAATCAAAGGGCAAGCTATAGCAGATCACCTAGCTGATGCACCTCTAGTAGATACAGATCCTTTGATCACAAAATTTTTAGATGAGCATATCTATCTAATTGAAGAACAGCCCCCATGGAAACTTTATTTTGATGGCTCATATACATCTCATGGATCAGGGGTAGGAATATTGTTAGTCACACCTCAAGGAGATTACATTCCAAAAGCCTTCAAGCTATAATTCCCTAGCACCAATAATATAGCTGAATATGAGGCTCTCATAGCAGGATTAAAGATAGTTGTAGAATGAAACATCACTGAGTTACAAATCTTTGGCGATTCTTAACTCATCATCAAGCAAGCCCTAAATGAATATCAAACCAAAGATGAAAAGCTATTACCCTACAAAAAGCTAGTTGATCAGCTAACCTAGCATTTTACAAAGCTTCAATTTACACAAGTGCCTCGAATGAAGAACAAAGCAGCATATCCTATGGCTAGTATTGGCTCGCTCTTGGAAATTCCCCAAGTGGTTATGCAGTATGAGTTTTTAGTCGAGTAGCTCCTCACACCTACCTATGCAAATGATGACTCAAACCGTGTTTGTATCTTGGTTGGTCCCTGATCCCCTTGGTACTATGAGATTCATGCTTACCTTAAAGATGGTATCATCTCCCCTCACCTCACACGTACCCAATGCCAGAACCTCATCCAAAAATCATCCCGCTATGTTATCATAGCCAATACCCTATATCGTCGGGGTTATCATGATACTCTCTCTCGATGTTTAGATGAAAATGAGGCCGTGATGGCGTTAAAAGAAGTACACTCCAGACTTTGCGGTGCCCACACGAGTGGTATTGTTCTAGCACAAAAAATCTTTAGAGCAGGCTATTATTGGCCTACCATTGAAGAAGACTCCTATGACTTTGTCAGAAAGTGTCTCCCATGTCAGCAGCACGCAATTTTGTGCACGCTCCAGCACAAGATCTACAGCCTATTGCACCACCTTGGCCTTTTGCTTTTTGGGGCCTTGATCTAGTTGGAACTATCACACCTCTCTCATCTGATGGACATAAATGGATAATAATAGCTACAAACTATTTCACTAAATGGGTGGAAGCAGTACCCCTAGTCTCAGCTATAGGAGTTCAGGTCTCCAAGTTCATCTTGTACCACATCGTTTGCCGCTTCAGCATCCCATCCACCATCTACACTGACCATGGAGGTAACTTTGAAAATCTCAACATGGAAGAACTATGCACTTCCCTCCATATCTATCACTGCTTTTCTAGCCCATATTTCCCACAAGGTAACGGCCAGGCAAAAGAAACTAACAAAACCCTCCTCAAAATCCTAAAGAAAGTTGTCAATGATTCTAGCCGTGATTGGCACCTACAAATAAATCTAGCCCTATGGGCCTATCAAACCTCCTTCTGTACATCCACAGGAACAACTCCATACTCCCTATTCTATGGTGCCGAAGAGGTACTACCCATAGAGGTTGAACTTCCCTCCTTGCACATATCTTTGCAAGGGAAAATATAAGATGAAGAATACAGAGTAGCTCGACTCACCCAGCTAGATCTCTTAGACAAGAAGCAACAACAACCCTATGATCATCTCACAGTCTATCAAACTCATCTCAAAAGGAATTTCAATAAGAAGGTGCTTCCATGACACTTTCAACTGGGCAACATGGTCCTCAAAGAAAACATGAAAGTCCAAGCAGATCGAGAAAAGAAAGGTAAGTTTGAACCTACATGGCTTGGTCCTTATGTTGTCACTGCCTTCTTTGGCTCTGGAGCCTATCAGCTATCTACACTAGAAGGAGAACTCTTGAATGATCCTACTAACATCATTCATCTCAAGAAGTTCTATGCTTAAAAATCCTTGGTATACCCAGCTTTTGAAAAATAAAAAAAAATAGTAAAGAGAAATAAGCATCTAATGGTGAAAACTTGGCAATTCAAGCACCTTGGATAGGTACCTTGGTGAAAACTTGGTAATTCAGGCACTTTGTATACTAAGACTAATCCATTATCTATCACTATCCTATCCCTCATTCATCCATTCACCATCCCATAAAATACTTGCTTGTTCCCTTGGTGTTCCAACTAAATATCCAAAATCTAATGAAGCTTGTAAATACCTCTTGTATAGCTTGTAAATCTTGCACCTCAACTTGTAAATCTTGTACCCCAGCTTGTAAATCTTGTATCATAGCTTGTATATCTAAATCTTGTCCAAGCTCCAACCTGTATTATATGCCAAAGCTTGTATCCTAGCTTGTATCCTATCACATGCACACAAAGAATCCCATTTTCACTTAAGCTATTTGCAAACCGTCTACCTATCCGCCTATCAACTCCAACTATCCATCCAACACACTCTAAAAAATTTCCATCTCACAAAAATCTAAACATGAACAACCTTGTACATTTGTAACCTATCTTGGTCTTTCAGCTTGTACATCCTCTTTAGCTTAGTACTATTATATCTATCCAGCTTTCATGTTAGTTCCTCCTTGATCAACATCTTGCACACATCGCACAACCCTTGGTTAGCTATTCCAATGCATCCTTTAGCTAGATCTCTTGTCACCAAAGTGTTATCCTCTTAGTTCAGCTTGCCAGATGCATCACTCATCTAGATCCATCAGCTTAGGTGATCTCTGATAGATCCTTCTAGGATATAGCTTTCCTCATGTCTGATCTTGGTCCATTAGTACCTCGTCCTACCCATCTCGTTAGCAAAGGGTTCTCTTTTGGATTTTTGTTTTCTTTTGATTTGGAATCTTCCCTTTTGGATCTTGAAGTATCTTTTCCAAGCAATCTTTTTGTTCCCTCTTTAAGGTTGCTACGATCTTCCATATCATGGTATGCTACGAATGGGGCAATCTGAGTGTACAATTTTGATCAAGTCTTTCATTTGTTTATTTTTTTCTTGTGGGTTATCCAATGTCGGTTCCACACTATTTCCTCTGGGTTTCATGTTTGATGCTAGGGCAATCCTTGTGTGTTTGTTTCGAGTCAGTTCGTCAGTCCTCTGGATGGTTGGTGACATGGCCTTGATGTTCTTGGTAACCTTGGCAATTAACCAATAGTCCTATAGCAAATCTAGTGCTCAACTACATGGTGGTACTTCTCTTTGAAGTATCCCCCTGCTCATGAAGCTTCAATGGATTCCCTTCATCTCCATCATCCCCCATCCATATCTAGCATTTGTCTCTCCTACCCCAGCTTGTGTAACCGTATCTCTAAGAATCAATCATCACTCTTACCTTTAGGGATCCACAATCCTAGTCTTAGGGATCCACCAATCCAATCAATCCACCTAGCCTCATCTTTTGAGATCCATAATCCTTGTCCTAAGTATCTCCAAAACCCATCTTCCGCCAATCTAACTCTTTTAAATCTTGTTGCATTAGCTTTTATAATCCCATCATCCCATCATCCCATCTCCCTATCTTGGATTCTTTTTTATAGCGCTTCGCTCCTTCATCCTCCACCTTCCCTAAAGTCTTAAGCTTGCTTCCTCTTGTACCTCTGATTCTCCCTTTATCATTCTCTCATAGTGAGAGTTTGAGCTAATTCAGCCCCTTCTCTTTGCCAATCTGAGTCACCTTGCTCATCCCAGATTCTTGTATTTTTCAAGAAGTCATCGAGCCTCATTTTCTCTCCCCGCTACCTTCTTGAGGGGGCATCTCGCAGTCCATTCTCTCCTCTTCTACTCTAGCCTTGGGCATCCTATTTTCTTATCTTTGATGCCATGCCACTTGCGGCATCACATCAAAGAGGGGCAAAATGTAGACACCTAAAAATCCTTTAGAAAATAAAGTATTTTTATTTTCTGAAAAAGTTCCTGATGACATCATCATTTATTAATTAATTAATTATTTAATTTATTTATTTATTTTTATGCCATTAAATCCCTTTATCTTAATTAAAAATATTTAATTAAGGAATCCCTCCCAAAAATGTTTAAATCTTATTTAAACATTATTTCCTTATTTATTAATTATTTAATTAATAAATTGACCAAAAATCCCAAAATAAATTATTTATTTATTTTTTGCCCAAAACTTGGCCAATTTCCTTAAGACCACTAACCTCTTCCAAAATCTTCTAATCCTTTTTTAATTTCGATTAAAGGCTAATCCCATCATTTTCTACCCTTAATCCCAATTCAAAATATTTAATTAAGGTTAAATATTAATCCTCATATTTATTTAAAATGTTTTAATGAATATCTCCTCAACCCAAACCCATGAAATAAATAAAACTCTATTTATTTCCTAAAAAACCTTTTATCCTCATCCTAGGAAATTCTAGACTCTTCTAGAAGGTCTTCATCCTCATCCTAAGCCTATCTCTAATCCTCCATTTAGCCTAATCCACCCCATCCACCCATACTAACCAAGCTTAGCTACTAACTCACTCACCCTCATTGAATGTCATCCACTTGCATATATCTAACATCCCTAATCTAAATTCTAAATCACCTCTAATCCCCCCCCTAACCTTGTCGCATTCCCTAAGCAAGCTTAAGACTTTCCTAAGCCAAGCAAAGTCAACTCCCTCCAAAATATCCCAACCACCTAACCATGAATGCTCTTACAAAGCCATAAAATACTCTTGCAAACCCATTCATTGCTCTTACAAGCCATTATAAAGGGTCTTTATGAAGATATTATCCTTTGAGCCTCCTTTGTTAACTCATCCTTGCCCTTTCCTCCATCCTCTCACCCTATGACATGTGTCACTCCTTGATTGGTTGTAAGGAAGCACAATCCATGTGCTCTCCTCTAATGCAATCTAAGCCCTCCATGAGCTTTTCTCCATCCTTGTATCTTAGCCCTCAAACCCTCAAGCCCTTAGCCTATAAATTGAATCCCCTCCCAAGCCATTTCATCACAATTCTTGAGCTAAAGTTATAATGTTAGTTTGAGAAACAAATCCCTTAACCATACCCTTATAATGCCAAATTGAGAGCTCACAAAGCTACCAAATTGCCATTACCCATCCCCACCATTGAAGAAAACTTGAAGCCCTTTGAGCATACATACCAATCCTTCATTTAGACTCATCTATCAAATAAAGAGCTAATTCCTATTGGGAGAGTCCATTCATTTGGCTCACATTCTTATTAGGGGTTCCTCTTTTGTCTATCTTATATGTTATATTGATCTTGTTAGTTAATTCTTTTTTTCTTTAAATAGATTAGTGTTTCTTGCTAACATATTATTCTATACACCTACTACTTGAAGTGATTAGTATGGACCGAGCTTCAACATCAACTGAGTGCCAAACTATGTCAAATGTTGATAGTGCTTGTCGAGTGTTAGAACATCACTAAGTTTATCTTTTGAACTTGAGATACACCAATGGGCCGACTTTGTGAATTATGATGGATTTTTATTGTAGCTAACTCGAGCAGGTAATCAAATAGATTGGCATATATATGTAATGTATTAAATCAGATTGAATGTAGAAAGTAATTAATTATGAATATGTTAAGAAGTAAAAGTAGATGACTGTGAATTTGAGAAGGCTATAAGTAGTATAAGGGAAAGCAGAGAATTATCTATCATAGTAAGGTGATCATTGCAATTCAAGGAATCTCATTTAGAAAATCAAAGTTGCAGATCAGAGATTAGCCACTGATTCATCCTAGGAGGTGCATCAGTTAATTCCTTTAATTGGGTGGACTTAACAATCTTTCACTAAATCTCCTAATAAAATTCATATTTCACTATATATTTGTAAATCCTTTAACAAGGTAAACCTAACAACCCTTATTGCTCCTTACACAACAGATCACCAGAAGTGGTCAATTATAAGCCTGAACAAGTCAACTTTATAGTGCAATACTAAAGCTTGTGGGTATCAACCCCACCCCGATTTTACTTTCTATTTAGAAGTTTTCTAGGTCACCATATCTTGTGTCAAAGTATTATGAATATTTTATTGCTTTCATTCTTTAATGCATGCAATTAGATTAGAATAATATATGAAGGATAAATTGGTGAAGTGAGTTAAATTTTTATTAGTTCTTGATTCACCCCTCCCCTCTCATTAACCTAGCCTACCTTATATTTCCAATAGTGAAATCTTCATAGGATAAAGTCCTCAAGAACTTAAAGGACAACTTTTCTGATTGTATAAATCTTTTGAAAAGAAAATCAACATGAATACAACAAGGAAACCCTACAATTTTGACTTGTACATAAGTTTTGGACTCACCTTTGTCATTGATGTCAAAAGAGGAGAGATATGATGATAAAAAAATGTAAGTATTGTATATTGTAGATATTTTATAAGGGAGATATAAGTTAGAGCATAATCTCATGCGGACTATAGTATGTAGAAGATGGTATGATAAATAGATATAGTCCGCATTTTTTAAATATTCACATGGCAACAATTTTATAATTTTGACACTTAGCCAATTTTCTCCATATGTTTCCATCAATGTCAAATGGATAAATTGTTGGAAATTTAGATAAGGTAATGTATTGGGTATTTCATTTATGGAAGCATATAGTCTAATTCAATATGATAGAATGTTTGGTGAAGTTTGGAGGCATAATATTTAGCAAATAGACTGAGTATATATCAACAAAATATGCTCAAGAAGACTTTGGAGAGATTTAGTAGAAGTATATGGAGCTATATGAACTTATAGGAAGATAGTAAGGATATCATATGACATATGTCTAAGACCGCTAAAGATAATATGAACTTTTGTATAAGTTATGAAGAATTTTTCAGTAATAGGTTAATAGGACAATTAGAGTAACAACCATTATAATGGATTTTTGGTTAAGAAATTTTTTTAGTTTACAAAAATAATTACTTAGCAACATTGGTAAAACATCCTAGATTTTAACCCATATGTGGTAAAATATTATTTAAAATATTTAGCAAAGTATCAAGTAGCAAGACCAACATAACTAAGTAATTGGGTATAAAGGCAAAACATTTATTAAGCAACGTGTGGAATTATATTCTATTGATATAATATTTTCATGCACATTTTATGAGATTTATATAGATGTAAACTTGATGCTATATCAAAGAAAAAAAGTTGTATATATAGATTTAAAGAAGGAACTACAAAGAAAGATCAGATATTGAAGATATCAATATTATATAAGCTTTTTGTATCTATCTCTATTGTTAGCACTATAGTATTGTATATTTATGTTTGATTTTTGGGCTCATCTTGCACTCTTTTTTATTATAATTACAACTCCTTATAGGGTTGAGAATTCTAACAAGGCCTAGTTTTCTAACAAGGGCAAATACACTATGCAGATGTAATAGACTCCTAACATGGTCAATATCTTTCACAAGATACTTTTGATTAGTGGATCATTTTGTGGGTATTATACCCACCAGGGATTTCCCTTGGCCAAGATTTCCCTAGCTAACAAATAATTGTTTTATGAGTTCCATTGTGTTATCCTTATGTTTACTTTTCAATCTGATCATCTATGCAAGTTTAAAGATTGTTAATAATATCCACAGTCAAGTAAAAGTTTGTAGAACACTAATTTGTTAATATGTATGTATGTAATAATTATATAATGAAACTACACACACACACACACACACACACACACACACACACAATATGATCTACAAATTCTTCAATTTATTGATGCTACCACTTTTAGCGTGATTCACCTCCACCCTCACCTCCCCCCTTCCCTCCTTTCTTAGTTTTACCTATTTCTAAAAAAAATCCCTAAGAAAATGAATGTAATGCCTATATCAAATCTTTGAGATCTAGCACAAGATAAATAGGCAAAATGATGGTTAGTTCATTAAGTCAATAATGATCAAGAGTACAATGCTCATGCCATTTTTAGATTCAAATACAATGCATGTAGAAGTGCCTGAATATTATATAGGTAATACATGATAACTAGGAGTTATGAAAGTGATAAGCATAAAGACTATGTAAATTTCTACCAAAGGTTTATTATCTTCCATTGTACATGAAATTGTGTGCAACACTAAGAGGATAAGAACACAAAGGTGTATCACACAAAGAGAGGTGTGAGACAACATGTGATGAAATGAAGTACAAAATTTTATGTGTCTACATGATAACTAATATGGAAATTCACTATCCTAAGTAAATTTAAGTAAATTTTGATTAGTAATATTTAATTACACTAAATGGGATAATATTCACAACTCATAATTATAGTAATAAGGTGCCATGTTAAGATCTTATAATGTTGATCCCTATAGTTTTTAGTCTATTAGTGTCAAACACTTAGTCATTTATTTGGTAGCGTTGGTCGGTCATAATTGCAACCAAGTAATCCTACTAAGGTTTTAAAATGTATTTAGAATTATTCATATTTGGTTAAGGTTGAGAAATTATTATTTCCAAGAAAATTCTATGGTCACTAAGTGCTCTAATTCATGCCTAGTAAGATAGTAGTCAGTTTGTGCCTAGAAACATAGATTTATATCATTCCGAGTTATCTAGTGAATGTCAAGCATTTAGAAGCCAATAGACTACATGGACATAAATAGTTGTTGGCTGAATTATTGCATGATTTAATGACAAAGGAGTAATTTAAGGATTTTATTATGTGTTTTGAGCTGGGTCATTAATCCCTATGAAAGGTGTGCAACCAATTAGAAAAATGGAAGGTCTAAGTGGAAAAAGAGAAAAATTTGGGTCATTGATCTTGATCTAGAACCTTCTCTAGTTGGTTATATAAGGTGGATCCAAAACCTAATTTTAGAGAGGAGAATAGCTGCATGAGAAGTGAATTTTGGATGCCTAAGAAAAGTTTGAAGGTAGCACAAGGTAGTGTGACCAAGAAAAGCACTAAAGTATAGAACAAGGTTATATCATATCAGAGAAGGATTAGATAGTGGAAAAAGTATATGTGTAATCAAAAATTGTACTACTAACTAAAGGATTAGGTATTGAAACATTTTATCAAAGTGAATCTGGATAAATCTCTAAACAGACTTGTCCTAATAGGCCTATAAAATTCTCCTAATATAGTGCTTACTTTGTCATAAGTTTTAAATCCTTTAATCAACATAGACTAAAAAAGTCTTGTAAGCTCTTAGTGGGGAATACCTCACACAAGGTAGATCATCATAAGTGATCAAAATTGTAGCCCTAATAGGCAAAAATAATTATTGTAGTACTGAAGATTTTTGGATCTCATCACCACCCTAGTTTTACGTTCACCTTGGATGTTTACTAAGTAACCAAATATTTGTGTTATGTCTTAATTATTTACATTTATTTTTATGGATGTGATCAAATGATTAGATCTAATATATCATTACAATAATTTTTTATGTGATCTATGATATAAATGAGATATGGGTTAGTGATGAAAAGATATCAATTTCATAATTGTTAAGAAGGTTAAAGTTTTACAGATCCTCAATCCCTCCCCCTCTCAATATCTCACTTTCCCAATAGACTTAATACAATTGGTATTAGAGATTTTTTCTCTTAGCATAAGTATAACCACTTGAGAGGTAAGATCTTGGAGATGGAGGCCTACAAAATGGAAAATAATATTAAAAACCAAAAGCTTGAGATATAACTTATACTGTAGCAACTTGAATTAGCAAGAAAAGAATTAAGGGAATTCCTAATGAGAAGATAAGATTTGGAAATCATGTAGAATGATACACCATATTAGGAAGACACTAAAGGTTTACTTGATGATGAAAATGTTGGAAATATAAGGTAGGCTAGGTTACTAAGAGGGGGGGGGGTGAATCAAGAACTAATAAAACTTTATCTCAATTAACCAATTAATGCTTCATATATTATTATGATCTAATGGCATGCATGAAAGAATGAAAGCAATAAAAGATTCATAACACTTTGACACCATATATGGTAACCTAGAAACCTTCCAACTAGAAAGTCAAACTAGGGTGGGGATGATACCCACAAGCTTTAGTACTATAGTATAAAGTTAACCTATTAAGGCTTATGATTGACCACTTCTAGTGATCTCCCCTATTAGGAGCAATAAGGACTGTGAGATCCACCTTGTTAAAGGATTTACAAACATAAAATGAAGTATACACTTAGTTAAGAGATTTAGCAAAAGACTATTAATTTTGCCCTATTAAAGGATTTAACTAATGCACCTATTAGGATGAATTAGTGGTTAATCTATAATCTACAACTCTAATTTTTTGAATGAGATTCCTTGTATTACAATGATCACCTGGCCTTGATAGGTAAATCTCTGATCTCCCTTATAATACTTATAGCCTTCCTTAATTCATACTTATCCACTTCTCATTGATACACACTCATATTTGGATATGATAAAATGTATTACATATATACCAAACCAATTCATTACCTTCTAGAGTCGACGACAATAATAATTTCATCATAATTCACAAAGTTGGCCCAACTATTGTAACTTGGGTTTTGAAGACAAACTCAATGATGTTTTGATACATGGAAAACACTATCAATGCTCAAAAAAATCTAGTACTTAGTTGTAGTTGAAGCTCAGTCTATACTAATCACTCTTCAAGTAGCTCAAACTTGGTCAACACTATGTGACTCAATGAACACTGAGAAAATTAGTAACAATTGAATTACTAGGTTGACACTACATGACTCAGTCAACTCTAGATTCACTTTGTTAACCCTATGAGCTTGGTAGACATTGTAGAGCTTGGTTAAAAGTATAGAGCTCAATTAACATTGGAGTTTCCATCACTTCCACTAGATAGCTTGGTAGATATTTCTACACTTAGGCTATACTATGTATCTTGGCATGAACTTCAAACTATCTATTTATCTCGGTAGCAACTGAGGCACTTGGTTAACATTGTTGGATGAATGATAAGCTCAATAGCAACTACAGAGCTTGATAGAAATTTAACCATTTGACTAAGTGCCAAGTGATTGATAGAAAAAAATTCCTTAATGTCAACAATCTCCCCCTTTAGCATTAGTGAGAAAAACATTTATCAAATCAAAAAACTTTCTTTATCACCATATTGTGTCTTCAACTGGGTTTTGACTTCCAACCTCTATAGCTTGATAACATACTCTATTTTATTTTATTTTCAAATTTGCTTTTGTAAAGATATTTTTTTCTTATCTATACATATATCTGCATAATATTATACTACTCCCCCATACATAGACCTCTTCTATACACATATATTTGGAGTATACTTCTCCTTCTTTTTATCAATAATATTCTATACAAATAATGTTATCATATTTAATTCTCCCTCTTTGCATATTGAATATTTTTATTTATTTATTTTATTTTACTTACTTCTCCCCCTTTTTTGACATAAATGCCAAAGGTTTATAATATCTGCAAGCTAATACCAAAATGTGACAAGAAATTATAATGTACCTTTAGAATTAGTACCATAGTCTTGTCTCAATTATCTTATAATACCTTACTTGCATGCAAGGTTATATGAAATTTTTCCAACAATTCCATCATGTGGTCAGCTATGGAGAATTTATTATCATGGATTAGAGTCTTTGCATGTGCAATGTGTTTCTACAGTGCATCCATGTTCGAAAGAATCGTGCCTTGAATTTCTGCAAGTGTGGCTCTGATTCTGGCTTCTTCCCTCAATAATTATGCCTATATATTTTTCAGCTAGCTGATCCTTGTGTAATGTGAAAAACTATAACTTGGATCAAGTGACAATTGGTGTGCACTTTCCTTCATATCCTCATCTATCTTTGACAATTTATCCTTATTCTCCTTCGTGAAGATAGATGTGTCACTCAGTTTGACAAACAATGAAAAAAAATTACTAGCAGATGTTTCTAGTGTAGCAAGAATGTTAGGAATTTATACTTGGTCTATTGCAATCTTCAATACAACTTCCTCCAACACTTTTTTTTCAAACTTTCTTTCAGCTCTTTGCAGCAGTTTATCTTGTCCATTCAGATCTTCATTATACTTGTGGAAAATTTCAGCTAATTGGTCTAGAATAGGTTGTTTTCTATCAACCTCAATACTCAAATCATCAAAAAATGTGCTCTTTATGTCCTCAAGGACTTGATTTTTCTTCTTCTTCTCTTCTCTAAGATTTTTTTTCTTAGCCCTTTTCTTCAATAGTTTATCTAGGGTATCCATTTGATCAGGGGTGAGGATAGAGATATCCCAATTTGGAATAACTATGTCCTCATCCAAATCCATTTCTTTCTCTTCTTCTTTACCCTTAACCTTTAGAATGGTAGAAATAATTTATTTACCCTAAGTAAGAACTTCGATACTCATTTGAGACTGATTCTCAATTGTCATTGCACTAGCTATGGATACACCTAGAATAGAAACAATTGTAGAAATAGATGGAATAGAAATAAATGTAGAAATAGTACTAACAATAGGAATACCTTGTCATTTCTTGGTCAAGCTTGATGATGGAAGAACTTGCTACTTTTAAGATGAAGTGTTGGTCACTTTAGTCAATGTAGTATTCAGCAATAGAGATCTAGAGATTGGTTGGGTTCTTGGTGTAGCAATGGTAACTACAACCAACTCAGTAGGAGCCTTCTCTGAGCCTAATTGCACTAAGGCTTCACTTAGAGAGTGAGGAATTGAGGTCATGACTAATGCTTCAATATTATCTATGCTCTATATTTCTAGAAGACTTTCCATAGAAACTTCCTATCCTTCCTCCTCATCATCAAGATCAACATCATCTATCTCATCATTTTTTATTTCTTGTTCTTCTTCTACATCCTCATTGTCACCATCCTTATCATCAACATGCACCACAAAGTCACCAGGTTTTTGCAACCCATAAATGGTCTTCCATGTGCTAGAAGTTGATTGCACCATAGATTCAACATCCTTAAGCAATATTAGATGTGTTGAATTTGAGAGTGAACTTCTTCTCATTCTTCTTCAATGATTGGTGTAGAAGCACCTAGGTAGGCTAAGTGTGAAACCTAGGAATTTCTTTTCTTTTTGCTTTTACTGATTATATCCACACCACTAGTTTAATAACAGGTTCTATGTGGTCATTAGGTTTTTTTAGGAGAGTTGGCTAAACCTAAAGTGACCAAGTTGCTAGAAGTTGCCAAATGTTGTCAACTAGGTGACTTAGATCCTAGAAAGGATAAAATGGTATACAAAGGTTCCAATGGATTTGAATAGTTTATTTGAAGTTATTTTATGCATATTATATGTATACTTGGTCTTTGTGCCAAATTTGGAGTTCTAACTCCATGTAGAGAAAAAGTTGTTAAAATGTTGTCATGTTGTCATGACAACATTTTCTTGCAAAAAGCCACTTTCTGCATTTTTTGAGTTTTCAATATCCTAACTATTTATAAAAGTTATATAATTTATGGATTATCCTTTTAAAATTTTATGACAACCATTTTCATGGGTTGTTCAAGTTGGTTTTGCATTTGTACGAAATGTCCAAGTGTTTTGTTGCCTATTTTATGCATTTGAAGGCATTTCTAATAGAGAAGGATTGAATGGCTTGATTTTTGTGTTGGAAATTTTTTGAAACATTTTATTTCATCTTTTTGTATTTTTTTTTTTTGATCATTTCAATTCATTTTTATTAGTTTATAAAATCCTTTTGTTCTTGTCAGGTTGCTGGTTTGAACAGGGTTGCACCTAGAAAATGGGATCTTAGGGTCACTTCCCACCATTGGAAACCTCTGGTATTTTTGGATATGGATCTAAGATCCATGTGCATTATGTGCCAAGAATAAGGGACCTTGGAAGAATTAGCAAGAATTTTTAAGATGATTCCCTCCACAAGGCAAATGCAACTTGGCTAGGAATCACAGTTGGAAAAATGAGCTATGGAGGGGATTGAGCATACAAATACCTCAATCTAGCCATGTTGAAAGTAAGGAGGAGGTATAACCTTACTAAAGGAGAGGTCTTGTAACTTATTCTAAGGTGGTGTTCCATTAGAACAACCATAAAACCCTTGAAACCCTCATTTTTAGCGTAAAATTGTACTTTGATTGTACAGATAGTTTGGGGGTTGAACAATCACAAAATCTTGAGCTACTCTAAAAATGGTATCCATAAATGTTATTTTTTTATAAGTTTTTAAAGAATTTTTCCAAGAAATCTTGTTGCCAACTATTTAGGAGGGTTGATTCCTAGTAGTCTTTTTAGATCAATTTGGTGTATTTTCCCTAATAGATTGAATGCACCTATGAAACCAAAATTATTAGGGTGTTCGATGTTAGAAGGATTCTAAAAAAACCTTGGATAAAGAACTATCACCCTTGGAGCTATAGATGGACTTGAGGGTTAGTAGTGGATTGGAGTAGGCCAATAAGCAATTTGATGTTACCTTGTTGGTGTGCCTCGAATTGAAGGATTAGGATCTCCTAAGCAAGGTCCTAGTAAGCATAGGGTGTGAAGAATCCCTAGTGGGTATATTAAATGACCTAAGGTATCCTTGAGAGAGCTTGGAGTTTGAAAGCAAGGTTGGGGTGTTACATCAATGATTCCTTCACCTCATTTTCACTAAGACTTGGCATAAGTTGTCTCAAAGTCTATTCACAAATGTCCTTTCCAATCTTCATTACAATTTCCCATATAGGTTTAACTACATTCAAAAGTTTATCTAAAATTTTTTGTCAAAATTCATAAGATGAGTACTTCCATTTGCCAAAAGAGTATCTTCTATCTGCTTTTTCGCTTCATCATTCCTTGTCTCATACTTAAGAGACTTAAAACATGCCATTTCAGATCCTTCTTCCATATTTTATAAATTTTCTTGAAGTGTAGGTACAATCCTTTTAAGGATGATTTGTTTGGTTTCATGTTCACCTAACTTCAACTTCTTCTTGGATTTGGTTGTTCTTCTTGTGAATACTATAGGGGAAGACTTAGTAGGTTTGGTTATAATTACCTTCCCCTTCTTCTTGGAGGCTCTTCCTTCTCAAATTCAAATTCCTCTACTTTATCCTCTTCATCTTCATCTTTCACATCATCACCTTTTCCCTTGGTAAGCATTAGAGGAGAGCTAGATGATTTTGTATTCTTGATTATCTTTTATATCCTCTTTCTTCCTCTGCTTATTGCTTGAGGTAGCTTTATCTCAAGCTCAATTCTTGTCTAGGCTTCATAATAAGTTTTAAAATAGGTGGCTTTAGGATCCACAAGCTCATTCAGTGGAGTTATAATGATAGCCTTAGTGTCATCAATGTTAACCTCATATTCTAGAGGCTTAAACCATGCCACTCTAGGTCTAACTTCTGGAATTTATACTTTGTCACTTCAACCATGAAATATATATCTTGATCATAGTCTTCTACAAGCTTCCTAGGAATCCTAAATCTACTTTGCATCTTTTCTTTGAATGACTCAAAGTAATTATCTATGATGTTGCTAAAATTCTCACCCATTTCTGCTATGTACTCATTGATTTGATATAAAATTGGAACTTTTTCTCCATGCAATAGATCATTTTGAAGGGAAAAACTTCTAAATGTAAAAGAATAGACATGTCAAAATAGAACCAAACTTACATGGGATGTTCTTTGACACTCTAATGCTCTCCATATTCTTGTTTAATTTTATTACCAATAGCTTGGCAAGGTCCAAAGATAAGTTGTTCTTCACCACATTGTATGCTAGATCAACAACCTCACATGACATGTTGTTCAACTAACTAGAGTTGTATATCTTATGAGTAATCACATGGACCACAAACTTCAACTCCATGTTTTTCATGCCACTAAGCTTCATGCCTCTTCCATCCCACTTGGAAAAAGTTAGCTTTGTCAATTCTACCTGATCTAGGGTTTTGGTGGTCTTAGATTTGTTCAACATTGGGAATGCAGTGATTTTGTGTATCATTTTCTTTGTTATCAGGATAGGGTGATCTAACCACAATTGTCCATTGTGAATTCTTCTTAGAATAAATCTGATCCAGTTGACTTGAAAGTCCTTTGGCATATGAATAATATGTGTTAAGCCCTTTTTTTCCAAATGATTATGCTCAAGTTTTAGAATTCCATCCACACATAACTCATTGAATGTTTCATTCATTTCTAGGGTTCTAAGTTCTTGAATAGAAAAATGATAGAACAAATGAATATTATGTACAAGAAGTACCTTGGGCAGAATTTGTGACTATGCTCCAACAAGGTCTAATGGCTCTACAATTTTTGGACTCAACTTGAATGTAGAAGCCTTATGCATTACGCCATGAACCAACATTTATGATCCTTTCTTTGCTTTTTTTCTCAAAGATGCCATTGCTTAGTAGGGTTTCAAGAATGCAAAAATGTTCAACAATTTCTCAAATCACTCAAAAAATTTGAATTCGCTCTTCACTTTGTGCTCTAAAAATATGTGGTGAAATTAATGCATTTTATTTCTTCCTTTTAAAAAATTTCCTCTTTTAAATTTTCATTAATACTTCATATGTATACTCACTTGGTGACATGTTATCCTCTACTTGGTTTGGTTCTCAATGCTCAGAAGACACCTTTAACTTGGTAAGGTCTCCTAACTTAGTAGGAACTACCAACTCAAAAAAAACTTCAAAACTCGGCAATATTACCACCATTCAATCTAACCTTGGTACTCAGTAAAGTCACCAACTCAGTGTCTACATTATGAAATGATATGTAACCTAACCTTTCTCGATAAGGTCTTGCAACCCAACTTTTCTCAGTGATCCTTGTGCATCTTAAATTTTGATATTTATCTTTCTTACTACTAGGCGAAATTGATGTTATATTACTTCTTTTGAATCATAGTTCCAGTGATCTCCATAGGAAACTAAGTTGAAATGATTGAGCCACTCAACTCATTGACTTAGGAGTCATCCACTTCATGATTTTGGCTTACATTCTTTGGAGATTTTGATACCCATTGTTTCCTCATTTTTTTCCTAATATTGTTAGCTTTGACATTCTTTTCATCTTCAATTCTTCCTATGTTCATGAAGTTCTTGGAAAGATGTCCAATTTCTATACAAATAAAACATCTTTTTGTAGTATTTTTTCCTCATGTGATGTTTCACACATTTTTCTCCAATGTACCCAAACTCACCATAGTAGTGAAATCTACATCATGTGTTGTAATCCTATCTAAATATCACTTTCATAATTTGTTTAGTTGGGTTCCACTTCTTGGCTTTGCATTCTAAAGATTTGTGTCCTTGTTTCTTGAAATTGTGAAACTTTCCTTTAAACTTAGGTTTCTCTATGCATTCACTTTCTCTATGACCATGCTTGTTACAACTATAACACTTCCCATTGAGTTTTTCTTTACCATTTCTCCAACATTTTTTTCATGTATGGCCTATCTTACCACAATGATTGCAAGTAGGCCTTTTTTTCTTTTGAGCTCCTTGTTGAGATGATTCACCTTGTTTTGTATATCCTAATCTAGCCTTTCCTTTGTGTCTATACTTACTTTCATTGGAAATATTATGATAAGCTAAGTTATTCATGCATGAGAAACTAAAAAACATGAAAGCATACACAACACTTTAACACAAGATTTGGTGACCTAGAAACCTTCCAAATAGAAAGCAAAAATAGGGTGGGGATGATATCCATAGCAGTATAAAGATTAAGACTTACAGTGATCACTTCTGATGATTTGTCCTATTAGGAGTAATAAGGACTACTAGGTCCACCTTGTGAAAGGATTTACAAACATACAATGAACTATACACTTTCCAAAGAGATTTACATAAGACTATTAGGTCTACCTTGTTAAAGGATTTGACTGATCCACCTATTAGAATGAAACAATAGTTGATCTCTAATCTACAACTTGGTTTGTTGAATGAGATTCCTCTGAGAGTACAAATCACCTTGTTGTAATAGATGAATCTTTGTTGCTCTTTATATTATTGTAGCCTTTGTAATTCACACTTTTGCTCTTTTCTAATGATTACATTACTTCCTTATTGATTGTATTGAAAGTGATACAATACATTACATATATATCAATCCAATTAAATAATTAAAAATTTGGCCACAATACAAGTTTACACAAATATTACAAAGTCAGCCAAAGTGTAGAAACTCAGGATCTGAAGTCTAACTTGGTGAGGTTTTGATACTCGACATCCATTGTCAATGCTTGACATCATCATGAACTCGGTAGACATAGAAGCTCAGTTCATACTGATCACTTCCAAGTAGTCTTGAACTCAGTCTACACTGGTGATTCAGTGAATACTATGAAACTCAGCATATAAATTGAATCACTTGACTCACACTACATAGCTCGGTAAACACTATCACCTCAAGCTCAGTATAAACTGAATCTCTTGGTTAACACTATGTAGCTCAGTTAACACTAGACATACATCACATCATTGTTAACTTGGTAAACATTGCACAACTTGGTTTTCACTAGTAAACTTGGCATACACTAAAATTCTCATTTTACACTGTTGATCTTCAACTCTATAGTAATAGCTCGGTTCAAACTAAAATCTATTCATAGTACTCGATAGCAACTATAAGACTTGGTAGCAATTGAAATGCTTGGTTAACACTATTAACTATACAATATGCTCAATATGAACTCACACTCTGAATAAGTGTATGTCACTAATAACAAACATGACTAGAATATCAACAATCTCCCCCTTTGGCATTAGTGACAAACACACTTGTCAGTCAAAACTGAATTATCCATCACCTTATATCTCCAACTCAGTAGAGTATACTATTTTTGAGATTTTCCAAAATTGATTTTGTAAAGGATACATTTATGTACATGGTAATGCTTCTCCATAGATAATATACAATATACTATACATACAATATACATTTTCTTTACACTTTTCTTACAATCTTCTCCTCCTATCTTTTTACATTTTTCTCCTCATGACTTCTATAGTTTCTCCCCTTTTATATAATCTTATATCTTCTCCCCCTTTTTGACATTAATGCCAAAGATTTATACTATAGTATTTACATAGTAATGCCAAAATGAGACAAGAAATCTGAATGTAGCTTTAGTATGATTGTCAAAGTCTTGTCCTAGTTCTCTTGCAAGACCCTACATGTGTGCAATGCCACCTACACTTCTACTAATAGTTCAATCATATAGTTTGCAGTAGAGAAATTATTATCATGGATGAGGGTTTTTGAATATGAAATATGCTTTTATAGTGCATCCATGTTAGGGAGAATCATATTTTGAATATCTACTAAAGTAGATTTGATTCTAGCCTCTTCTCTAAGCAATTTGGCCTGCATATCTGTCAAAAATATGATCCTTTTGAAATGGTCAATGCTTGAACTCATGTCAAGCTTCAATTACTAAGCACTCACCTTAATATCTTCATCAATCTTAAACAATTTGTCTTTTATTTCCTTTGTAAAACTTGAAATGTCACATAATTTACCAAAAAGTAAAGTTACATTAGTACAAGAAGTTTCAAGAGAACCAAAAATAGTAGATAACTATACTTGGTAAAAGGAAATATTTTGAGCAATAAGTTCTAAGACCTTATTCTCAAAATTCTTCTCTACTTTCTATAATAATTTATCTTCTCCATCTAGATCTTCATTATACTTCTAGACTGCTTTTGCCAGCTAATACAAAACTAGTTGAGAACCATCAACCTCTATGGCTATAGCCTCTACTAGAATATTCTTGGCATCCTCAATGATTTTAAATTATCTATCTCTTTCCTCTCTTATCCTTTGTTACTTGGCTTTATTTTGGAGCAATTCTCCAAAGGTCTGCATTTGATCAAGATTGAATTTTGAAATATCTCAATTAGGAATCATAATTTCCTCATCAAGAACTACATCCCCCTCCTTTTATTTACCTTTTCCCAAAAATTTGTGCTTGGTTAAGGCTTGGTCTCAACTATCCTTGCACTTATTGCTTGTGAACTTGGAATGGAAACAATAGTTGAAATGGTAGGGCTTGCTACAAAAATTGATATTGTACTTACTGTAGAAATACCTATTTAAGCCAAAAATGATGTATCCAAAATTTTTAAAGAGGGAAGAGTCTATAGCTTGGTAGGTGAAGTAGTTGGCACTTCATTCAATGATGTGCTAAGCTACACTAGTGCAAATATTGATTAGATGCATGTACTTACAGTGCTAGTCACAATCCGTCCTCTTGAGGCTATCTCCATGCTTGATGTTGTCACTATTTTGCTTGAAGAGTGAGGCAATGAGGCAATAACTACTATAGCAATCTTGGCTAAGTAAATTTCCTCAACATCTTGTGTACCTTCCTCAGTAGCCTCTTCCTCTTGTTCCTCTTCATCATCAGCATTATCAAAATGTGTTACTTCATCATCTTTCTCTTCATCCTTTTCTCGCTCATCTTCATCATATTTGTCACTTATACTTATTGGAAAATCACTTGGTTTGTGAAGAAGATAGATATTTTTCCATTTATTTGTTGCATTCTTCACAACATGCTCTATTTCTTTTAACAAAATTAGACAAGTATTGAATCTTAAAGTCAATTTCCCTTCATTTTTCTTTAAAGATTCCTTGACTTCATTGATAGTTAGATTTGGGATTAGTTTCCTTAGGGTTTGCTCATGAATATCCTTTGCAGTTTGGATTGCATGTTCCCATCTCAGCTTGATTTTGTTCATTAGAGCTTATGGAATTTTCTGAGTGAACTGGTTAGGTGAGTATTTCCATTTGCCCATTTTAGATATAAGAATATCTTCAATCTAGTTTTTCTCATCAACTATTCCAGTCTCATATTTTAATGCTTTGAAATTTTTTATCCCAAAACCTAATTCTAATTCCTTCATCCTTTCTTCAAATATGGGTGGAGCCCTCTTGAAAATTATGTCTCCCCCTTCCTTTTCTACTTTCTTTCTAGAGGATCTCCTAGTGAATACTGCAATGGATGTCTTGGCAAGCTTAGTAATGATTACCTTGCCCTTTTTCTTCAGTGGTTCCTCTTCCTTTGATTCTCCATCCTCTACTTCTTCATCTTCACCTTTTCCCTTAGTTAATAGGATATTAGAACTTATTTTTAACTTGCCAATCCTTTTCTTGCCTTTGCTAACTGCTTGAGGGAGCTTGATCTCCAATTTTATCTAGGCCTTAGCCTCATCATATGTGCCAAAATATGTAGCCTTGGGGTCAACTAGTTCATTTATTAGTGCCTCAATTATATCCTTAGTTTCATCAATATTTACCTCATATCCCAGAGGTTTCACCCATGCAATTCTAGGTCTAATTGCTTGAATGTATACGTTATCATTATCCACCATAAAACATCCATCATCTTTATAATCCTCAACTAGTTTCTTGGGGATTTAAAATTTGTTATTTATTTTCTCCTTGAAAGCATCAAAATAATTATCCATAATACTAGTGTAATTTTCTCCCATCTCAACAATGTATTCATTAATCTGATAGAGTATTGGCACATCTTTCCTCTAAACAATAGTACCCTTTGGTGGAAAGAACTTCTAAACATACAAGAATAAATATGTCAACAGAGAGCCAAACTTACATGGATTATTTGTTGATGTCCTATGCTCTCTGTGTTCTTGTTGAATTGATCCAATAGTAGGTCAACAAGGTCAAGAGAAAGGCTATTCTTGACTACCTTGTATGCCAGGTCAACTACTTCACACGATACACTATTCAACCTACTCAAACTATAGATCTTGTGTGCAATGACATGAATACCAAACTTCAACTCCATGTCGGTAACACTACTAATCTTCATTCCCCTACCATCCCACTTGGATAGGGTTTTCTTCTCCAATTCAACCCAACCTAGGGTTTTAGTCATTTTCACTTTGGCCAACATAGGGAGACCAGTGATCCTGTAGACCATCTTCTTGGTAATCAAAATAGGTTTTTCCAATCATAACTATCCATTATTCACATGACTGAGGATAAACCTAATCCATTTCACTTGGAAATCATGTGGCATGTGAGGAATATGGGTTAAACCTTTGGCTTCAAGATGTTGATGCTCAGGTTTCAAAATACCATCAACACATAACTCTTTTAAATATTCATCCATTTCTAGGGTGCCAATATCTTGAAATATACACTTAAAATGAGAATGGATGTCATTGATTAATAGTACCTTAGGAGGGATTTACGGTTGTGCTCCACTTAGATCTAGGGTTTTAGTGACTATAGGAGTCGGCTTGAAGTCTGGTTCTTTCCATTCTACACCCTACACCAACATGTCTACTCCTCATTTTTCCTTGTTGCTGGTACCTACCATCTTCACTCAGTTAGGTTTGAGAGTATTTGAAATTTTTTATAGCAATTCACTCAAATTTCATGATTTCTCTTTAAGATTGCTCTGCACAATTTTCTCTCTAAAGCTCATAGTAAAAATGACTTTGATTTCTTTCCTTTTATCAATTTTTTCCATAAATGCTTGGTACAAAAGTTATATGAATGTGATAGACTATCATCCACTTTTCTTGCATTGATTACTCGATAAGGTCTTCCATCATTTGTTAGCCATATAAGATTTAGTTACTCCTGACCTTGCTCAGTAAAGTCTGTGACCCAACCTCACTTGGTAAGGAAGGTAACTCAGTAGTAATAAGTATTTTTAACTTGGTGATCCCTTTGCATCTTGAATGCTGATATGGATCTTTTGTCCTATCAACTGGAACTTATTCAAATATCTTCTTTGGTAGCCTAGTTCCAATTCTTCTTTGAGAAATCAAGTGGAAATAGTGGAGTCACCCAATTCTTGAGTGACTTGATCATCATTACTCATACTTGCATTCTTAGTAGACTTTGGAATCCATTGTTGTCTCATTTGTTTTCTGATGTTACCAATTTTTGCCTTCTTTTCATCTTCTATTCTTTCAGTGTTCATATAGTTTTTGGCAAGATGACCAATTTCTGTACAAATGAAGCATCTTTTAGTAGTATCTCTTTTCCACATGTGATGCTTTACACAATTCATTCCAATGTGTCCAAATTCTCCACAGTAATGACATCTACACCAGGTGTTATAGTCCCAACCAAATATAGCTTTCACAATTTGTTCTACTAGATTTAATATCTTGGTTTTCATTCTGTTGACTTATGCCCATGCTTCTTACAATTGTGACATTTTCCTTCAAATCTTGGTTTCTCTTTGCATTCATTTTCTCAATGACCATGTTGATTATAATTGTAGCATTTTCCATTGAATTTTTCTTTCCCATTGTTCAAACATTTTTTTGAACTATGACCTATCTTACCATAGTGACTACAAGTAGGTTTTTGGTTTATTTGAGGTCCTTGCTTGGATGATTCTCCTTCTTTTGTATATCTAAATCCTGCTTTTCCCTTTTGTCTAAAGTGACTCTGCTCATTCAACTAATACATGATTTCTTAGGATTTCAACATTCTTTCATTGGTTTTCCTTTCAATGTTTAAATTATTCTATCATATTTCATTCTCTGAACTCAAGTTCATGATTTCTTCATTTGCATTGGTGAGCTGATCAATGAAGTCTGCTTTTTCAAGGGATAGGAGCTGAATTTCATTGTTCTTTCCTTCTATATCTTCTCTTATCTTTTTTTTCTCTTTCATGACTTCACACAATCTCACTGACTGAATTTCTTTCTCTCTTCTTAGTTTTCTTACTTCTTCTTGAAGAGTACTATTCTTTTCTAGTAGTTCTTTGATTGCTTCACTAGCTTCATTTGAATTGCTTGAATGGATGTCTTCAATTCTTTCTTCAATGTAGAGTGAATCATTCATCTAGATTGCAAGATTTTTTCTTCTTTTTAGGGATTGGGAGACTTTCCCTTTTTCTTTTTTGAGTCATCCAATGGCCAATTCCAAATCTAGCTTCTCATTATCGATAGCTTTGTCAAGTTTGAATACCTCCATTGCCTTTGATCTTTGATCAAGGTATTAAAATTTTCACTAAGAACCACAATACTCTAATACCAAATGTTGGAAATATTATGACAAGCTAAGTTACTAAGTTGGGAGGGGTGAATCAATAACTTCTAAACCTTTTATCCCAATTATAAATTAACCTTTTATATGAATTTTGATCTAACTTCATGTATGAGAAACTACAAAACATGAAAGCATACACAACACTTTAACACAAGATTTGGTGACCCATAAACCTTCCAAATAGAAAGTTAAACTAGGGTGGGGATGATACCCACAAGATTTAGTATTGCAATATAAAGTTGACCTATTAAGACTTAGAATGATCACTTATGATGATCTACCTTGTTAGGAGCAATAAGGACTGCTAGGTCCACCTTGTGAAAGGATTTACAAACATATAATGAAGTATGCACTTGGTAAAGAGATTTACATAAGACTGTTAGGTCTAACTTGTTAAAGGATTTGATTGATCCACCTATTAGGATGAAATAGTAGCTGATCTCTAATCTACAACTTATTTTTTTGAATGAAATTCCTCTAATAGTACAAATTACCTTGCCATGATAGATGAATCTTTGTTGCTCCTTTTCTCTTCTACTCTTTTTTGATGTTTACATTACTTTCTTCTTCTTTTTTGAATGTGATACAATACATTACATATATATCAATCCAATTACATAATTACAAAGTTGGCTACAATACAAGTTTACACAAATATTACAAAGTCGGCCAAAGTGTAGAAACTTGGGCTCTGAAGACTGACTCGGTGAGATTATAGTACTTGGCATCCACATTTAATGCTCAGCATCATCATGCACTTGGTAGACATAGAAGATTAGTTCATACTGATCACTTCCAAGTAGTTTTGGACTTGGTCTGCACTAGTGACTTGGCGAATACTCTGAAACTCGACATATAAACTAAATCACTTGATTCACACTACATAGCTCGATGAACACTATCAGCTTGAGCTCAGTATAAACTGAGTCTCTTGGTTAACACTGTATAGCTTGGTTAACACTGTATAGCTTGGTTAACACTAGACTTACATCACATCACTATAAACTCTATAAACATTGCACAACTTAGTTTGCACTGGTAAACTTGGCATACACTAAAATGCTCAGTTTACACTATTGATCTTCAACTCTATAGCAACAGCTCAATTCAAACTAAAATCTATTCATAGGACTCAGTCGTAAGTGTATGTCACTAATAAAAAACATGACTAGAATGTCAACAACTTTTCTCATTCAATTGATTCATGTTTTCCTAAGATTTCATCATTCTCTCATTGGTTTTCTTTTCAATGCTGAGATCATTATGTAGTCTTTCATTCTCTGTCCTTAGATTGATAAGCTCTTGATTTGCATCATTGATTTGATCCATAAAGTATGCTTGTTGAAGGGATAGTTTTTGAATTTCATTGTCCTTTTCTTCTATCACTTATTTGGCTTTGTCTTTTTCTTCCATGACTTCACATAATTTGACTAATTGGATTTCTTTCTCTCTTTTCATCTTTGTGACTTCTTCATGATGATTGGAATTTTTCTCCAATAGGTATTTGATTTTTGCATCAGCTTCATCTAAATTTCTTTCTGGACATAAGTCTACAATTGTATTTTCAATGTAGAGATTATCATCCATTTGTACTAAAATATCTTTCCTTCTTTTTAGTGATTAAGAGGGTTGCTCCTTTTCTTTATTCAGTTGTCCAATGGCCAATTCCAAATCCAACTTTTCATTTTTAATAGTCTTATCTAGCCTATATACCTCCATTTCCTCTTATCTTATCTCAAGATGTCAAACTTCTTTTGTGAGAACTAGTGTCTCTGATACCAATTGTTTTAAATATAAGGTAGGCTAGGTTACTAAGAGGGGGGGATGAATCAGGAACCAATAAAACTTTATCTTACTTTACCAATTAATCCTTCATATATTGTTTTAATCTAATTGCTTGAATGAAAGAATGAAAGCAATAAAACATTCATAACACTTTGACACGAGATATGGTAACCTAAAAACCTTCCAATTAGAAAGTAAAATTGGGGTGGGGATGATACCCACAAGCTTTAGTATTATAATATAAAGTTAACTTGTTCAGGTTTACAATTGACCACTTATGGTGATCTTCCCTATTAGGAGCAATAAGGACTATGAGGTCCACCTTGTTAAAAGATTTATAGACATACAATGAAGTATGCACTTAGTTAGGAGATTTAGAAAAAGACTGTTAAGTCTACCCTATTAAAGGATTTGATTGATACACCTATTAGAATGAATCAATGGCTGATCTCTAATCTGAAACTCTAATTTGTTAAATGAGATTCCTTGTATTGCAATAATCATTTGGCTATGATAGATAAATCTTTGTTATCCTTCATACTTCTTTTAGCCTTCCCTAATTCACACTTATCCACTTCTTGTTGATACACACTCATATATGGATATGATAAAATGTATTACATAAATACCAATCTAATTTATTACCTACTAGAGTCGGCTAGAATACCAATTTCACCATAATTCACAAAGTTAGCCCAACTGCTATAACTCAGGTTCTAAAAACAAACTTGGTGATGTTTTGATGCACAAAAAGCACTATCAACACTCAAAAAATTCTAGCACTTAGTTTTAGTTGAAGCTCAATCCATACTGATCACTCTTCAAGTAGCTTGAACTCGGTCATCACTGTGTGACTTAGTGAACACTGAGAAACTCGATAATAACTAAATCACTTGGTTGACACTACATGACTCGATCAACTCTAGATTCACTTTGTTAGCCCTATGAGCTTGGTAGACATTATAGAGCTTAGTTAACACTTCAAAGCTTAGTTAGCACTAGAGTCTCCATCACTTCCATTGGATAGCTCGATAGACACTTCTACACTTAGGCTATACTCCAAAGTTTCTTTGATGCTTGGTAGATACTATGTAGCTTAGCATGAACAAGAAACTGCCTATTTAGCTTGGTATAAACTAACACACTTGGTTAACACTACTAGATGAATGATAAGCTCGATAGAAACTATAAGCTCAATAAAAACTCTAACTATTTCACTAAGTGTTGAGTCACTGATAGACAAATTGACCTTAGGCTAGTGCCCTAGGTGCACTATAGGGTGGGATTGAGGGGCAACAACCCCATGGATATTTTTGGGGGTAGTACCCTCAAAGCCAAAAAGACTCTACTATTGTAAAAGATGTCAATTATTATTTTTCTATTGGATGACTTATTCTAGCCCCAATTTTTTAAGTGGAAAAAGTTTGTATAAAATGACTTAGGGTTAGGGATTTCATAATGTATGATGATATTGTAGCTTCTTGTAGTGGTCTTGAGATATAAGGTATTATGGATTGTAATCATTGTATAATAACAATATTAGATTTGTTGGTGGTGGACATAGCCCAAGGATTGGGTGAACCACATTAAGCCTTTGTGTCTTCTATTCTTCTCTGTATAATTTATTATTTTTAATATTGGTTATATTTGAATGTAATTTTTATAAATAAATTCTATAATGATAGTTAGTAAGTTGTGGGCTACCATTAGTAATAACATGTGTGGATGTATTGTGATAAGCAATGATTTATGGGGAATATGCAGAGTTTTGAGGTGGAAGTATGATATTTCTCATACTTCCCATATCTACAATATCCATCAACCTATGTCAAGTACCACCCTTGGGAAGTGAATTCACAAGGTGAAAAGAAGGTGTAAGAAAATCAGGAGAGCCAAAGGCTTGTAGGTTTTGAATGGTTCCAATATTGACTATAGAGACTACATGGAGAAGAACACCATGGTTGGGGAAAGACATAAGAGGGAACCAGAGGATGAAGCCCAAAAGTGGAGAAGAAGATCCAAGGTGTGGAACATCCTGAGGAGAGGAGAAATAACAAATTATATTGAATGCCCCCATGGATAGAAACCCTCTATAACCAAAAGTAAGATTACAAATTGGAATGAGGGCATAGTTAAAATTAATGGAGTGGAGTTCTTTGTCATGGAAGAAATTATCTCCCAGATAACTAGCATCCCTATTATTGGCAAGAAATTTTATAGAGACCAAAAAGTTTCTAGGCAAGCGGTGGTGGAGTTTACTAAGAACCAAGAGGAGAAATATGCACTGGTAAAGAAAGGTACCCATTATCTCCTGAGCTCCATCAAGCCTCTATGGAGATTTGTGCTCTATAAAATCATCAAATATATTACTTTTCATACCAAGTTTTGATCACATATGCACTTACCACTTTGTGCTACTCAACCATTTTAGCTATGGGGCAAAAATCTCTATCCCCTTCTAACTTTTACTCATCCATGAATGATAATATTAATGAGTATAAAGAAATGAAAACTAGAAATCTAGCACTCCATGAGGGGCTACTATTGTTAATCTATGAATACTTCAAAGCTGGGACTATTAGCAAACAAATCAAAGATAGGAAATAGGGCAAGAAAATAAAATTGGAGTCTAATGAGTCTAAGGAGACTTATTCGCCTTTGGATACAGAGGAAAGCCTTGAGATGTACATAAATTCAAAGGACTTTGAGACATTGCACCATGGCTCCAAGAAAAAAACCCTCAAAACTAATAGCAAGGAGAAAATTGTGCACCCTGAGCCCACACAAGACATTGACACTTCTTCAAATAGGGGTTATAATGAGTGGGTTGAAGGGATGGACATGGGTGAAGATAGTACTACAGAAGAGGAGAAAATCAAGGAAGGGGATGGTAAGGAATGAAAGAAGCGTAAAAGGATCATCACTATCAAAGTGTTAGCAAGAAAAGAGGATGCCACAATGTTAGGGAATCAAAAAAGGAAAACTCCAGATGACAACAAGGACAAACAAGGGGAGGAGAGTGAGAAGGTAGAAGGGGACCCCATTGATAGGGAGGGACCTAAACATGGCTACAAGGACTTTGGCACTAGTATCTATGGATGCTCAATAATGGAAGGATAGGAAGGTAGTGTGGAGGAACTTTGACTCTACTTCAACCAATATGGGCATTAAACAAGAGCTAATTAGAACTCGGGTCAAGGAAAATGAAGAGGGTAGAATCTAGTTGGAGGAGTTGATTGTTCCTACTCTAGTTATTTTCAGTGACATTACTAAGGAGAACCAAAACATGGATGTCCTTAATAATGCAAAGAATAGTGTGGTGGACAGCTTCTGAACCACTAAATGGCTTTTCTATGAAATCCTTGACCTCAAACATAGAATGAGCACTCTATAAAGGTAGACCTATAGTTTAAAGAATAGGGTTAATGAGGATGAACAAAGCATGGATATAAGGGTGGAGGAAGTCAACAATAGAGCTCATGAGATGGATAGGACAATGTAAAGTATAGTTGAGCAAAGCTCTAGCATCCTCAAGGACAATGAGAACATTATGTGGATGATTAGAGCATTAGCAAGGAGCAGGACCCTAACACCCATAGCTTAAAGGATAGGACTTTGGATGAAGGTGTAAGGAAGCAAACCAAATATAGCAATAGGAAAAAGGATACCCTAGCCCTAGATCAAGAGATTTTTGAGATGAAGGAGGTAGCAGGCAAGCTATTGGAGCTAGAGACTAATGCAGCTGAAATGTTGAGAGACATCATCACAGTGCCCTGGCCTTTTTTTGGTTGCCCTAGTTTTTTGGCATCTCTCCCTAGCTTTATTTTTGTTTGTATCTTTGTTTAGGGAGATGTTCTTTCTTTTTTCTTTTGGACTTCATTGGTAGCCTTTTGTGCTCTATTGTAGACTAATTTTTTATGTTCAAGTTTTAGGTCCCTTTTAAAGTCTATTTTCCTTAATAAAAAATAAGTGGTATCAAAGCTAGGATGTCATCATTTTTTTATTTTTAGCCTAGACCCTCATCATTTTTATTTGTTTAACTATCCTCTACAAGAAGGTCTCGTGATTGAGTGGAAGTCTCATGATTGAGTGGGAGTAATGGAAGACAAGGGTAAGCTAAAGCTTGAGAAGTTTAATGGGTAGAACTTTTATTTAAGGAAGATGCAAATGGAGGACTATCTTTATTAGAAGGATTTATGGTGGCCATTGGAAGGATAATTTAACAAATTAGGAGTGGGAAATTTTGGATATAAAAGCACTTGGAAATATTCTATTATTCCTAGTACAATCAATGACATTTAATATTACACAAGTGAAGATGACTGAAGAGTTGATACTAACCCTAGCAAGGTTGCATGAAAAGCCTCTGCTTCAAACAAGGTATTTCTCATGAAATATTATTTAATAAGAATATGGTAGAAGGTGCCCTATTAAAAATCATTTAAATGAGTTCAATATGCTTACTACTCAATTATATTTTATAATTGTTAATTTTGATGATGAAATTAGGGCTCTCTTGATCTTATGTTCTTTACATGAAAATTGGAATGGCTTCGTAATGGATGTGAAAATTTTTTCTTATGGATCTAATACCCTAAAATTTGATGATGTGATTGGTGTTATTCTAATTGAGAAAACTCATAGGAAAACCTTAGGTGGATCTACATCAGGAGGTTCTTTGAATGCACAAAGAAAAGGTAGAATGATTGAGAGGGGATGCAATTCTAGAAATAAAGAGGAAAGTTAAAGTTGAAGAGGTCCCAATCAAGAGGACCAAGAGGTTTTTGGCACTGTGGGAAACCAAGGCATAAGAAGAAAGATAATATTTTACTTCTTTCATTAGGAAGTTCTTTGAATGCACAAAGAAAAGGTAGAATGACTAAGAGGGGATGTAATTCTAGAAATAAAGAGGAAAGTTAAAGGTGAAGAGGGCCCAATCAAGAGGAAATAAAGAGGACCAAGAGGTTGTTCATACTATGGGAAACCAAGGCATAAGAAGAAAGATAATATTTTACTTCTTTCATTAGAAAGTTTTGATGATTCTTGGGTTTTAGATTCTGGGGCTTCATTTCATGCTACACGCTTTAGAGCTTATTTCATTGATTATTTCCAAGTGGATTTGTGTTTTTTTATTTGGGGGATAATGAACCCTATTAGATTGTTGAAAAGAAAAAAGTCAAGATTAAGTTGTAGAACAAAAATCATTGGCTACTACATGAGGTAAGACATGTTCCAAGGCTGAGTAGGAATTTAATTTTAGTAAGGAAACTAGGTGATGAGGGTTGCATGGTTACTTTTAATAATAAAAATTGGAAGGTTAAAAAGGTTCCATTTTAGTATAAATATGTATGAAAGTAGGCACCTTAAATCTTTGTATGGCTCATAATGTTTCTTCTACTTTAATTTTTTTTTTTAAAAATGGATGTTCAGGAACAAATATTGTAATTAAACAAGAAGAACAAATAGTAATTGTAGATTTTGATACAACACTACGGCACTACAGACTTGGGCACATGAGAGAGAAAGATATGAAATTACTTGATTCAAAGAAAGTTTTCCTAGGTATAAAATGTGTCAATATGGTTTTTTGTGAAAGCTGTGCATATTAGAAAAAAAAGAGAATGAGTTTTGTGAATTTTGGGAAAGAAAAGAAAAATGAGAAATTAGAGCTTGTGCATATAAATGTATGGGGACCAGCTTAGGTATCTTCACTTGGTGGTTGTTATTAGTACGATACATTTATTGATGATGCAACTATAAAAGTATGGGTTTCTTTCCTTAGACAAAAATTTGATGTATTCATAACTTTAAAAAAATGGAAATGCTTGGTTGAGAATGAGACTTTTAAAAGCTAAAATGTCTTAGATTTGATAATGGTGGTGAGTATTGCAGCAAAAAACTTGAATATTATTTCTCTGCTAATGTTACTCATAGACATAAAACTATTCCAAAGACTCCACAGGAAAATGGAGTGTTTGAATGCACGAATAGGGAAATAATGGAGCGGTCACAAAGCATAAGGTTGCATGTTGGACTGACCTTGAATATGTGGGTGAAGGTTGTCAATACTTCTATATATTTTATTAATAGAGGTCCATCTACTCCTTTGGGTTGTGGTATTATAGAGGAAGCATGGAGTAGTAAGAACATGATTTATTCTTTTCTCAAAACCTTCAACTATGAAGAATTTGCACATATAGATTCTGAAAATAGAACCAAGTTGGAAGCTAAGTCAAAGAAATGTGTATTTATTGGATATGGCATTGATGAATTAGGTTATAGGCTTTAACATTTGAAAATAATAAAATTGTAAGAAGGGATGTCATATTCAATGAGAAAGTGTTGTACATAGATCTATTGTAAAAGCATGAGAAGAAAGAACATGATATGTAGTGTTGGATGATACTCAATAGGAAGATGTTCTAGTAGTCCCTCATGCTCTATAATAATTGCAACAAATACCACACACCCCAGTAAACGTTAGACCATCAACAAGGCTAAGTAGACCTCCAAAAACATTTCTCCCCTCTTTGTATTCTATTTTATTAACAGATGTGGGTGAACCTAAATGTTATGATGAAGTTGTGCAAGTGGATACAAAGATTCAGTGAGAGTCTCCAATGAAAGAAGAAATGGGCACTTTTCTAAAAAATCAGACATGGGATTTATGCAAGTTGCCTGCAAGTAAAAGGGTTTTATAGAATAAATGGGTTTGCAAGTTGAAAGAAGATGATGGAGGTAAGAAAATATTTAAAGCTTGGTTAGTTGTAAATGGATTTGCATAGAAAAAAGGACATTGATTTTGATGAGATATTCTCTCGTGTTGTTAAATGACTTCTATTCACATTGTTTTAAGTATTGTGGCTAATGAAGATTTGTATTTGGAGTAGATTGATGTTAAAATAACTTTTTTCATGGTGATTTGGATGAAGAAATATATATGGTACAACCATAGAAATTTGAGGTCAAAGGTAAGGAGAATCTCGTGTGCAAATTGAAAAAAAGTTTATATGGCTTGAAGCAAGCACCTCATAAATGGTATATTAAATTTGGCAATTTTATGAATAAGAATGGTTATACTCAATGTCATTCTAACCATTGTGTTTATTTTAAGAGGTTAAATGATGACAACTACATTATTTTATGTTTATATATTGATGATATGCTTTTAGTTGGGTCTAACATGGATCACATTAAGGGGTTAAAACAACAAATAGCACATTCATTTTCTATGAAGGATTTAGGTGCAACAATGCAAATCCTTGCATGAAAATTTTTAGAGATAGGAAGAACAAAAAATGATCATTATCTTAAGTTGATTATATTAAGTTGTTGCAATGTTTCTCGATGCGAAATGTCAAAGTTGTCATCACACATTTACCTGTTAATTTGAAGTTGACTAAGGAGATGTGTCCAAAGACAAAAGCGAAGGGGGATAAGATGTCCAAGTTACCTTATGCTTCAGCTATAGGAAGCTTGATGTATGTTATGGTATGTATGAGGCTGGATATTGCACATGTAGTTCAATTTGTTAGTAGGTATATGAGTCATTCTAGAATTGAGAATTAGAATTTAGTCAAATAGATTCCCAAGGATTTGAGAGGAACAATCAATAAGTGTTTACATTTTTGGGGATCTACTACTAATTTATATGGCTATGTTGACTTAGATTTGGTAGGGGATATTAATACTAGGTAGAGTACTATAGGTTATGTATTTACTATTGGTGAGGTAGTACTGATTTGGGTTTCTTGATTACAGAAGGTGAATGAATTATCCACTATAGAGGAAGAGTATGTTGTTGCTATACAAGCAGCCAAGGAGATGATATGGCTTTAGTTCTTCATAGAAGAATTGGGAAACCTGTAGAGGGGTAATTATTTATTTACAAATAGATAGAGTTTTATTCATCTTGCCAAGAATTTTGCTCTTCATTCAAAGACAAAACACATACAGTTGTGGTACCACTTGTAATTCCTCTCTTGAAAAGAAAATCTATTTAAGGATCCACTCCAAGGTTCAATTTTTGTCTTGTGACGTACCAAAATTTGCTCAGTAGAAGATAAATGTGAATTTTCATGAGGAGGCTTTTGCTGGTTCCAAAACTCTTTTACCTTGGAATCAAGTAAAATCTGTTTGCTGCCTCAAAATATCACACCAAAAGAACAATATTTTCTATTTTTTATTTTTCAATGAATGCAACTCTAACAATGCAACTACTATGAGGTCATATTCTAATAGGGGTTTAGCAAAGAAAATAACAAAATTGAAAGCAAATAACATGAAATCAAATAACTTGAAATTGAAATTCTTAAATAGACATAAGCTACAGAACACAACATGCTACTAGATAAACCTTTGAAGAAATTAGTAAGAAATCAATGAAAATAGGAGCGGCGCTTCCTAGAATCCACTGATGCAATTTTTGGTGAGAATCTTTAACAAATCGAATGATGTTTCACTCTTCATCAAATTGCAAGGCCACGAAAAGTGCGCTCATGCCAAACAAAAAGTTATGTAGACACAATAGGGTGATCTCTTCTCAAGCTTGTTACGTCAACAGAATTCATATATCTGTAGAAAACACCAGAACTAAAAGATCGCACAACTAGAAACAATGCAATAAACCTTTGGCTCAATCATGATCTCATGAATAAAATTCACAAAACAAGGACACATTTAGGCAAGTATAACTACACTCTGAATGCTAGCACCAAAAATATAATTTTATTGCATAATAATAGCGGCCCTTTTTACATTTTACAATGGGGTATTTATAAAAAATCATCTCCTCAATTTGTGTTGAGAGTGAGAGATATCTTGATGCAATAAAATGCTTTTAAAACATTAAAACAAACTAAATATATACAAACTGGTAATCTAACTGGTGCTTAGAGGGAATCCATCCATATTTTATTCATTAATTGGATGCATGAGCCCTTTACATGTTGAAAACAATGAAAGCATGAGAGAGAAAGTAGGAGGAAGCCATCAGTCGAAGTAGAAGTGCATGGAGACACCAAAAATAGAAGTTGGCCCTTCACTTGATGTGTGTCAGAGTTAACTTTCCATCAAAATGCATTTCCAATGCATGGAAAGTGTTATTTTTGGAACTGGCAATCAATTATCGATGCACCTCTAAATTGTAGAGTTGCGGATCTGTGGACCTATGGACCTGCGTACCTATGGACCTGTGGACCTGCAAATCTATGGACCTACGGAGCTCAATTCCCCAAAAGATAAAAGTTTTCAATTTTGAAAATGGTTTCTGAGTTTTTCTCAAATGAGGTTTTAGATCACTTTTTGTATACACTCCATGCCCCTTTATGATGATTTACACCCTCTTTATAGCCAATTACTTTCATAAACTTTCACTCCCTCTACTTCTTCAATCAAAAAATCTCAAGGCACCTGCATTGAATCTTGTACCCAATAGCTGCATAAGATGAGGAACCTAATTTTCTTTATGTGTCCAACCTCTGTATCATTGACCTTTGTCTTCTCTCCACCTAACCAATCCTTCCTAGCAAGAAACCAAGTGATCTAGCTTATCCAAGATGATCAAATGTTTGCAAATTTTTAATATTTTTTCGCAAATTTGTCTAGGCATTTTTTAATGACATTTTTGGAGGTCTTTTGCTCAAAATTTCAAGTCGAAACCTTCCTCAGTCCCTAAAAATGGGCAACTGAAGGCTTGCTATTTTAGGGACTAAAATTAGATTTTTAGTTCTTCTTTTCAATGGTGTAAGCAGTTCTAAATTTTGAGGCTCGAGTCAAAATTTATGACCTCGACAAGTTGAGGATGCCATTTTTACCTACAAAAAAGGAAAACATTAGTTTGTAGAGTTAACAATGCATAGTAAAGACATACTAGCTACTCAAACAAAATTGGAGGTGAATCCTAACTTCTTGCTAAGTTTGAAATCCTGAAGCCTTAAAATTTGGTTAAGTCTTGATTTCTAAAGCCCTAAAATTTGGCTAAGTCTGGATTTCTAAAGCCCTAAAATTTTCTAGAATCTTTACCTTATCTCGGGGAGGTCTGAAACCTATCTCAAAAGATTCGTCACATATATTAAAATATATCTTAAGTATAAGAAATTAAATATATGTTAACTTAGACTTGAACAATATATTTTAAACCCCTTTTATGGCTACTCGAACAAAACTAAAGGTGAAAAAAGTGGCTTCACAAGCACACAAGGCCCTTGGGAGCATGGTAGCCTGAACGCGCACGAGCCTTTGGTGGCGTGCACAAGGCCCTTGGGAGCATGGTAGCACAAACACGCATGAGCCTTTGGTGGCATGCATAGCACTGTCCTTTTGTGGCATGCACACAACCCTCTGGCAGCACGCACGCGCTCTGCCTTGGAGGCACATGTAACTCTCTTTGGCAGCACGCACACGGCCCTTTGTGGCAGTGCACGTGCACTCTACCTTGGGGGCGTGCGCCCGCTCTGCCTTGGCGACGTACGTGGTGCTCTTTGGTGGCATGCACACATGACCCTTTGTGGCGGCATGCACACTACCTTGGGGGCACACACGCACTGCCCTCGGCGATGCGCACACACTGCTGCGCACTCCCCTTTGCGGCACGTGCGCAACCTTTTGGGGCATGCACGTGGCCTTTGGTAGTGCTTTATTTTATTTTATTTTTTGATTTTTTGATTTTTTTGTGATTTTTGGACTCAACTTTTAAATAAAAACTCTTCTCCTGACTCAAATTGTGAGTCTAACAGTCAAAACAAAATACGGGGTCCCCATTCCTAGTGAGGAATGGGGCGTTTGTTGTGGACACCACAACAAATAGCCCCAAAAAAAAGAAGAAATGACCAAGGCATTTCTTCATCAGCAAACATTCCTCTGACATGTGTTAAACACCAACTGAACTTTGAACACCTTCAGCATATTTCAGATGACTTTACAGTTAAAATCTCAAAATTCAAAACCTTCAAACTTAGTGTGTGCATTGTATTTGTTCCCTTTGATGTGTTAGGATGCAGTCAATCAAAGTTTTCCAACAACTCAAAAAAATCTTCCACTCCTTCCAGCTCATTCATTAAGAATATCCATGAAGACTCTTTATGAATCAATTGTTTGACCAGATGAGAGAATTAGTTTGAGGGCTCTTGGTAGGATGTCATGTTCTTTTAATTTCTAGCCTTTTTCATAATTGCTTCGTGTCATTCAACATGTTACTTTTGATGAAACAGTACTTTTGAATATAAGACACTTTTTTTTGCAACATATTTTTAGCCATTTCAGATCTTTAGAATCCTTCAAACTTAACACTATCTTTTGTTTCTTTCTTTCTTTCTTTCTTTTTTGAATTTTGTATCCTGACTACGCTTAGACTATGTAGTCAGAACATCAGTGTCAGTTCTTGGATTCGATCTCTTATGAACATCCCTTACGTTCCTCTTTTAGAACTTTTTAGGAAACTCTCATGCCAAACAATGATCTTAGCAACCTTTCGAGGAGACCCCTCCTGTTTGCACTAGTCAGAGTTTGGATCATTTCTCATCATCTTCAACTTGAATTCAATAGCACCCAAAATGATCAGTTCTTAAAATTTTCAAAGTGTTGAGAGCTTGTTGGTCTAGGCTTCTGATTTCTAAACTAAAAGTCCCCTAATTCCACAAGGAATTTCTATTGCTTGGTTGGTATAAAACACACAATCATCCAAATGTTTTGACAAAGAAATACCTCCTCCTAAAATTGGGACTAAAGAGTGGTTAGTAAAGTCTTGAGAAAAATCCCAAGTTCACCTTACCCCCTAGGACTGACATAACTTTTTTTTAAAAATGAACACACGACTTAAAGAAAACATGCAACACCTAACTAGAAAGACTAAAAAGACTAAGAAAAACAAAAATAAAGCAAAAATAAAAACTTATCTACAGAAAAACTTGAGCAATAAGAATGTGGGGTGGTTGTCTGTAGATTTCTCATTATGTGCAATAGTAATGAACCACCCCATATAGTTCTCAAAAATGCTAACTTGTCTTTGTACTCAAAAAAAATAAAGTTTGGACAATCTTGGTTCAAATTCGGGGCACAAATCACACAAAATCAGAAGTTGTGGTAACTCTTTATGGCCATGATTAATCCACAAACAAGTTCTCTTACCTTTAGCATCATATTCAAATTGAAAATTATCAAACTGAGAGGGACAATGGAAAGATATCACCTAATCCAGAAAGTCCCCCACCATAGGAGTACACTCACACATTGTAATTTCTCCTTCTGGTGGTCTCATCTCATGCTACACCACTTCACGCACACATGGAGACACTTTAGGTTTCGCTCTAGTCTCCCTTGGACTAAAAAACTCAATTACCAGCCTCTCTTCTGAATTATAGGATTCATTACTATCATTGACCAAGATGTTTTTTGCCTCAAATCCCATAGAATGTTGTTCAAAATCATTCTTTCCCTCCATTGCGATCTCCCAAGCTAACAAGAAATTGGGGCAACTTTCTTCTGAATGGAACCCAAATGGATGGATTCTACATGACTTAGTTATTGAATGGTTTGATATATGTGTAGAATACCCACAAATAGACATTTTCTCAGTCAAACTTGAGACCAAATTGAACACTTTGTCCATCTCTTCTAATGACAAATCTTGTTTTGAGGGAGATATCTTATCTTTATCTAATGGGGAATCAATATCACCACAGGAAGAATTGGTGTCTTCTTCTTGATGACATTCTGATTCAAAGATCTCACCAACCTCAAGATCTTTTGCATTTCCATCACTTTTTGCAACTTCATGGAGTTTTGGAACTTCAAAATTTCTCACACCCTCAAGATTTCTTGGCATATCCACACTTATTGCGACATCAACACTTGGAAGAATTTCTTCATTGAATGGGAATGCAAACTCCTCTTGACCATCTTCATCATTTAGTCCTCCTGTAGATTCATCATATGATTCAAACATCATTGCACTAAACTGCAAAGGTTGTTTCTCCATGGTTTGGGGAGGCTGATCCGAAACATCATTGTGCCCATACCCATTTTTACTTGGACTTATTCCTTTAATATTATTATTCTCATTGTTGATGTTGTTGTAGAGGCCAAAATTTTCGCTCTAATTTTGAGAATAATTGTTCTGAGTAGCAAGTTGTCTTGGATGATTGACTTGGTTTCTTGAAGAATTCAACTTTATTCTCACAAGTTCATTAGATAAAAGAGACATCATCTCCTTTATGGCCTTAAGCTCTCTAGCCATATTATTTTCTACTTCAACGGATGCAACTGCCTTTGCTCAAAGAAAGCGGTCTTTTGAGACCCATATCCGAAATATGTAATTGTTGGCATTGGAGTAGTAGTAACTTGACTTGTGAATGTAATAGCCTCTTTGAAAACCTTTTCAATGGTATCAATGTCTCTAGGTGGGAGCCTTCTTAGAAAAATAGAGGTTAATGAATCCATTGTTCCAAAATAGACTCGGATGGCAGCCTCCTGTGGTACAGTGTATGGAAACTCCATTCTTTTATACATCCTATAGAAGCAATGATTGAACTATGAAATAGTCTCATGGGGATCCCTCTTAATTGATATGAACTGATGATACAAGAGAGCTGGATCAACATAGATCTTGAATTGTTCCAAAAAATTGCTCTCAAAAGAGTTCCAATCTCTTATTGATGCTGGTGGCAAATTGAGGTACCAATTGAATGCCATTTCCCCCAAAGTGTAAGGAAAAAGGCAACATACCATGTCCATATGTTGAATCTAGTTTTGATTACAAATCTCCTTAAAGATTTTGATATGATCTTCTATTGTTCGTGATTCTCCATAGATGAACCATGGGCAAAACTTTTTAGAATTTTTGGGCAAGTCATGTAATGGTCTAGTTAGGTTCAAAGGTGAACTTTGGGCATTGAAGAAAGACATGGTGCATAATGATGAAAATGTGTGAAGTGAAATGTAAAGTGAATGATGATGATGAAATGTGAAATGTGAATGGGTGGAGTTTTTGGAATCCCTTTATCACTGTGATGCTTGTGAAAGTGGCTAAGTTCTAACAACTTGTGTTTATTTTCAAAAAATGCACCTCTGGAGAAACACACTTCCTCAAAATAGTGCACCACCAAATTTTGCAGACCTACAGATCTGCGGAGCTATGAACCTGCGGATCTATGAAGCTACAGATCTACAAACTTGTGCAGCTATAGATCTGCGGACCTGCGGACTTATGGAGCTACAGATCTGCAGACCTATGGATCTACAGAGCTGTAGACCTACTCACCTAAATTTTTGAAAAACTCAAAAAAAAATTTGAACTTGTGCGAAGTGCAAATTATTGCAAGAGTGCAAAACTTTCAAAACTTTATCAAATCTTTCTTGTTTCCAAGAGTAGGTTCTTTTTTTTTAGGCCTCCTTCTAGTGCCACTTCTGTTGGGTGTTCATTTTGCATGAGGTCAATAGTAGGAATCCATGGTGTAATTCCTCTCTTGAAAAGAAAATCTTTTTAAGGATCTACTCCAAGGTTTAGTGTTTGTCTTGTGATGTACCAAAATCTGCTCAGTACAAGATAAATGTGAAAGTTCGCGAGGAGGCCTTTGCTAGTTCCAAAACTCTTTTACCTTGGAATAAAGTAAAATTTGTTTGTTGCCTCAAAATATCACACCAAAAGAACAATATTTTGTATTTTTTGTTTTTCAATGAATGCAACTCTAACAATGCAGCTACTATGAGGTCCTATTCTAACAGGGGGTTAGCAAAGCAAATAATGAAACTGAAAGCAAATAATATGAAATCAAATAACTTGAAATTGAAATTCCTAAATGGACATAAGCTACACAACACAACATGCTGCGAGTTAAACCTTTGAAAAAATTGGTAGGAAACCAATGAAAATAGGAGTAGCGCTTCCTAGAATCCACTGATGCAATCGTCAGTGAGAATCTTTAACAAATCGAATGGTGTTTCACTCTTCATCAAATTGCAAGGCCACAGAAAGTGTGACAAAAAGTTATTTGACACAATTGGGTGATCTCTTCTTAAGCTCATTATGTTCATATATCTATAGCAAACACCAGAACTAAAAGATCACACAACCAAAAACAACGCAATAAACCTTTGGCTCAATCATAATCTCATGAATAAAATTCACAAAACAATGACACATTCAGGCAAGTATAACTACACTCCAAATGCTAGCACCAAAAACATAATTTTATTGCATAATAATGGCGGCCCTTTTTACATTTTACAATGGGGTATTTATAATAAATTGTCTCCTCAATTTGTATTGAGAGTGAGAGATATCTTGATGCAATAAAATGCTTTTAAAACATCAAAACAAACTAAATATATACAAACTGGTAATCTAACTGGTGCTTAGAGGAACTCCATCCATATTTTATTCAATAATTGGATGCATGAGCCCTTTACATGTCAAAAATAATGAAAGCATGAGAGAGAAAGGAGGAAGCCATCAATCAAAGTAGAAGTGCATGGAGACACCAAAAATAGAAGCTAGCCATTCACTTGATGTGTGTTAGAGTTAACTTGCCATCAAAATGTGTTTCCAATGCATGGAAAGTGCTATTTTTGGAACTAGCAGTCAACTATCAGCGCACCTCTGAATTGTGGAGCTATGGATCTGCGGAGCTACAAACCTATGGAGCTACGGACCTATCAAGCTATGTACCTATAGAGCTATGGACCTACGGATCTGTGGACCTGTGGACCTACGAATTTGTGGAGCTCAATTCGCCAAAAAAATCAAAGTTCTCAATTTTGAAAATAGTTTTTGGGTTTTGATCAAATAAGGTTTTAGATCACTTTTTGTATATGCTCCATGCCCCTTTCTGATGGTTTACACCCTCTTTATAGCTAATTACTTTCATAAACTTTCACTCCCTTTGCTTCTTCAATTGAAAAATCTCAAGGCACCTGCGTTGAATCTTGTCCCCAATAGTTACATAAGATGATGAACCTGATTTTCTTTATGTGTCCAACCTCTGTATCTTTGACCTTTGTCTTCTCTCCACCTATCCAATCCTTCCTAGAAATAAACCAAGTGATCCAAATCATCCAAGATGATCAAATGTTTGCAACTTTTTAATATTTTTTCGCAAATTTGTCTAGGCATTTTTAAATGACATTTTTGGAGGTCTTTTGCTCAAAATTTCAAGTCAAAACCTTCGTCAGTCCCTAAAATTGGGCAATCGAAGGCTTACTATTTTAGGGACTAAAATTAGATCTTCAGTTCTTCTTTCCAACAGTGTAAACAGTTTTGAATCTCGAGGCTCGAGTCAAAAGTTATGACCTCGACAAGTTGAGGATGCCATTTTTACCTACAAAAAAGGAAAACATTAGTTCGTAGAGTTAACAATGCATAGTAAAGACATACTAGCTACTCAAACAAAATTGGAGGTGAATCTTGACTTCTAGCTAAGTCTGAAATCCTGAAGCCCTGAAATTTGGCTAAGTCTGGATTTCTAAAGCCTTGAAATTTGGCTAAGTCTAGATTTCTGAAGCCCTAAAATTTTCTACAATCTTTACCTTATCTTGGGGAGGTCTGAAACCTATCTCAAAAGATTCATCACATATATTAAAATATATCTTAACTATAAGAAATTAAATATACATTAATTTCTTATACTTAAATGATATATTTTAAACCCCTTTTATGGCTACTCAGAAAAAACTAAAGGTGAAAAAGTGGCTTGACAAGCATACAAGGCCCTTGGGAGCACTGCGGCTCGAACGCGCACGAGCCTTTGGTGGCATGCATGGCGCTGCCCTTTTGTGGTGCACACACTCAACCTTGGCGACGCGTGCACAGCCCTTTGGTGATGCGCGTGCTCCACCTTGGAGGTGCATGCACAACCCTTTGGTGGCACACGCGTGCTCTATCTTGGAGGTGCGCACAACCCTCTTTGGCGATGCTCAAGCGGCCCTTTGTGGCAGTGTGCGTGTGCTCTACCTTGGGTGAGCGCACGCACTCTGCCTTGGTGACACGCGCAACCCTCTTTAGTGGTGTGCATGATTGGCCCTTTGTGGCGGCACATGCACTACCTTGGGGGCATGCATGCTGCCTTGGTGGTGCGTGCGCTCCCCTCGGCAACATGTGCACATTGCCTCTGGGGGCACGCGCATGGCCTTAGGTAGTGCTTTTTTTTCTTTTCTTTTTTTTAATTTTATTTTTCAATTTTTTGAATTTTTTTAAATTTTTGGACTCAACTTTTAAACAAAAATTCTTCTCTTGACTCGAATTGTGAGTCTAGGAGTCGAAAAAAAAGGGGGTCCATCTTGGAGGTGCGCATGACCCTCTTTGGCGGTGCTCGAGCGGCCCTTTGTGGCAATGCGCGCGTGCTCTACCTTGGGTGAGCACATGCACTCTGCCTTGGTGATACGCGCGGCCCTCTTTAGTGGCATGCATGCGTGGCCCTTTGTGGCAGCACGTGCACTGCCTTGGGGGCATGCGCGCTGCCTTGGTGGTGTGTGCGCTCCCCTCGGCAACATGCGCACATTGCCTCTGGGGGCACGCGCATGGCCTTAGGTAGTGCTTTTTTTTCTTTTCTTTTTTTTAATTTTATTTTGGAATTTTTTGAATTTTTTTTAATTTTTGGACTCAACTTTTAAACAAAAATTCTTCTCCTGACTCGAATTGTGAGTCTGGGAGTCGAAAAAAATAGGGGGTCCCCATTCCTAGTGAGGAATGGGGTGTGTGTTGTGGACACCACAAAAAATGGATCAAAATAGTTTTGAGTGAAATTCATGACATGAAGTTATGGTTGGAAAATAGGCTAGTGAAGATAACTAAATTGGTCATTCAACAAGTTATTGGTTACCCTACCCTAGGTCATGCAAAGATCACATGATGCTTAGCCAAGAATGTGATAGATGAATAGATAAAGGTAAAATGGAATGGCCAAGGGATGTTAATTGATGGATTTAAAGATGTTGTTATAGATTTTGTAGTTAGGGTGATTTCTCATCAATTATATCAGTTAATCAGACTGAGTAGTGTACCCTATGTAGCTATTAATTTAGGCTATAAAATTATTGAAAAGGACCATATCTATGATTTGGCCAAGATGTGGTTAATTCAATTGAAAGAGTATTTTGGATCCATAAGGAAAGTGAATAACGCTTCATGTAAATTTGGCTCACTTTTTTTGTGCATATTCTTCTATGTACAAAATTCATTTCCCACCATTAGTGAAGTGGTATGAGACAAGACCATTTTTGTAACCAAGGAGATTATTGGTTACATTGAACAGTTGGGTGAGAATTTTGAAACACTTTTGGATGGTTAATTTGATGAGTTTAAGAGGCAAATCAAGAATCACTGAGAATCCCTATGTTAGTTGTGGATCAATATTACGATCACATTTGTTTTATATTTGTGGAAATTGGCTACACCTATTCTCAGGAATTTATGTCAAGGGTTGCATGGTTGAGGCCAATATAATATGAAGTAAATATTGATGAAGTTTTTGCAATAGTGATAGCTTTACTATCAAAAGAAATAGATAAGAATGTTGAGCCATTTGACACATATGAAGCTGCTAAGATAAAGATGATGATGCAGACCAAGGTTTCAAAGATGTATAGAAAAAGAAAGAAAAAAATTGAAGATTTAGAGGGAAAACCTAGTGAGAAACCCCTTAAAATCACATAAAGTAAAGGGGAATACCAAGAGAGTGAAGATAGTGTAGAAGACAATGAGTCTAAGGGAAAGTAGTTGGTGGTTGTTGAGCCTTAGGCACCAAAAAGAAAGAAGATAGTAATTGTTGATCCAAAGGTCAAGAGAAGCTTGAAGAAAGTGGTTACTCCACCTACTTCTTAGAGAGGAGTCACCAGACAAGGATCAAAAGCAACATCTCTTGCAATTGTCAAGACAAAGAAAGGAATTTTAAATATTACTAAGCCAACAAAGGACAAGTTTCCCAAGAAAAGGAAACCAAAGGCCAAAGAGACCAAGGTCAAAAGAAGAGACCGAGGAGGAATTTGATTATAAAGCCTAGTGATGAAGAGGAGGAGGATGAAGAATAAAGAACAAAATATGACAATCTGAGAAAATTTTAGATTGTACCCAAGTAGGCTCCTCAAGATATAGAAAAGGTATGTGAAAACATTTTAAGTTCACTAGACCTTTCTTGATTTAAATATGTAGAACATGATTCTTTGAATAAAGGCAATAAGGAAAAAGTAGAAAAAGTAGTATTTGATATGATGATAAATTTTAATTATACTCCTATAAAGCTAGGCAAATCATTACTAGAGGAGTTGTATATTAAAATGGATTCAAAATAGAAATGTTCATTATCTATTGGGAGACAAATAAGAGCAACAACTCTAACCCAAATAATGCCAAATTTAGGGAAGATGCATATGTATATATCCCTAAGGGATTATGAAAATATGTTTGTTCCAAAGAGAAGGGCTTAAATTTTTTTGAGAAATAAGATTGAGGATGTAGTTCAAGAAAGTAAGTTGGTGTGGAAGAAATTATTTGGATTGTTGGCACCAACTACAAAAGAAGAAGAAGAAAAGGAAGATGAGAAAAAAGAATTGGACAATACAAAAGATCTGTGTAGTGATGATGAACAATTTTTAGAGATTGTAGAGAAGATGGCTCAAGACAAGGTAAATTAGATAGAGGTGGTCACCATTGAGGATAAAACTCCTGAAGTGAATCTAGTGTCAACCAAGCCAAAATAGATAGTATATGTTGAGTAAAAACAAAAAGATCAAACTCCAAATCTATCGAAGACATGTTGATTGATACATCCAATCCAATATTAGTACAAATTAAAGAATATTTTAAGGTTGGAGAGCAAGGAATAGAGAAATAGGTAATTGTAACAATTACTAATATATCCATTATTACTGTTGAGTCTAATGACCAATTAAGATGAATAGAACAAAAGACTTTGGTAATAGATGTCAAGGAAAAGAGTGGATAAATAATTGAAAAGGAGAAAGGAGAAGATCCTATTAAGGATGATCATACCATAAAGGGTTTGAATGATGAGTACAATGAACAAGTAGATAATTCTATTTATTGGTGAGATCCAAGCACCAGTCTCAAGACCTCTTATAGAGGGTAATAAATAGATAGAACAATAGTGTTAGTGTTAGGATGAAATAAAGAAAGGACTTGGTATATAACTCTCTACACAATCTAAGACTAAAGAAGGTGGTATACATGAACATCAAGTGATTATGTTCCAGAAGGAGTTAGTCTCAGCAAGCATGGATGCTAGTGGAGCAAGAGATCTATAGAGACTAAGTCATTACATTTCATCACACTCACTCTAGCTAGCACTATCGAGTAGTAACACTCCAAAGAAGAAATTGATGAAGGTTTGGTTCCTCACAATCTAGGGTGCACCTAACTAAGACTTAAAAGGAAAAGGGAGAGAGATACAAAAAGTAAATGCTTGAGGGAAAGGAGGGTGATGCACCAAGATTGAATTATGGTTATGACTCTACCTACAAATACACAAAACATGCATACAAATCCCAAATACATAGATCTCAAAACTCGCACATAGGTTAGGACTGATGAGGTGATACAAAGGGAAATTACTTTCACAATGTAGCTTTTATGTAAAAATTGACACAACATGTAAAACTAGGAAGACAAAACGAGATCAGTCAACATAAGACAAGATGTTTTCTATTGGAAATGAGAATGGAGTAACTGAGAGGGGGAGGGGTGAATTAGTTACCACAAAAAGATTTCACAGTCCCTTAGATGTCTAAAAGCTTGATCTTAGTTACAAATTACTAAAATTTGATAATGCAGCAAATAATTATTATTATTAAGAACTGATAACCAAAAACAATTTAGCAATCATGAACACTAGAGACACTAGATTTAACATGGAAACCCAGTATGGGAAAAACCACCAATGTAAATAGTTACTATTTTTCACTCTTCTAAAGTGAGCCCTGTTAGGAGCCAACCCTGTTAAAGGTTACAAAACACACTGTTAGGTGTGACCCTGTTAGAGGATTTAATCACCCTATTAGGAGTGGCCTTGCTAGAGGTCTTTAGAACAATTCAACTGAACTATCACCTTGTTAGAGGATTTATAGAATGGTTGTTAAACCAACCCTGTTAAGAGATTTTGAGTTCACTATTACAATGGTTAGAAAGCAACAATGAAGTGATCTGATACAATATGCAACTTATCTTTGCTGATTATAGATCTTTGTTATTCTTGACTGAATCTTTACTGATCAAATACAACTTTTCAGCTCCTTCAACGCATCTGATCCTTCATCAGACTTTTCTCAACATTCACCTTTTCATTTCACACTATAATGCACCTTCATAACTTTTTCACACTTCTATTTTGATTTACAACTTGAGTGACCATATATACCTTTCAGATTATCTTAGTCGGCTCAAATCATTGACCAATAATCAAACAAATACAATAGTCAGCTAGAAATAATTAAAATTACAAACTAACAAATCCCTTTACTGGCTGACCCTACTCGGTTAATACTATTCAAAAAATAATTCATGTGTTAACTGACTCAGCTCGGTTAATATAGCGAACTCCGTGACAACCCTTCAATCATCGGGAGAACTTGATAAGTACTGAGTTTCCATAGATGACCGAGTGATCTCAGTGCAAACTACTCTTTGGTGACCGAGTGAAGCTCGGTTAATACTGACTTCTTTATAATTTCTTTGATGATCGAGTGGGCTTGGTGAAAACTGTCTTTGCCAAATTCCTTTGTTGACCGAGTGATATCGGTTAATACTGTCTGCCTCATTTTCTTTGATAACCAAGTGAGCTCGGTTAACACTTGTCTGCCTTATTTTCTTTGATGAATGAATAAGCTCAGTTAACACTTTTCTACCTTATTTTCTTTGATGACCGAGTAAGCTTGGTTAATACTGACTGCTTCATTTTCTTTGATGATCGAGTGAGCTCGGTTGACACTATCTGCCTCATTTTCTTCGATGACCGAGTGAGCTCAATTGACACTGTAGCTGAGATCGGTTAGCTAAGACTAATAACTGATATGACATTTGTGTGACATTAAGGACAGCATTATCCAACAATCTCCCTCTTTGGAATTGATGGCAACACAGCATGTCATAACAGAATGAAATTTTGAAATAAGTCCAACAAGATAATAGACTTCTCCCTCTTTTAATAGTCTCCCTCTTTTAAGGAACTTCATAGCAAATTTTTCAAATTTCACAAATTTCAAAAGGATATGACATTAGATCTCTCCCTCTTTGACAACACATGCCAAAGACAACAGAAGTAAAGTGAATTGCAATGTACCTTTAGTACTGATTCATATGCAATGATTTTTGATTAAATTGCATCAACAAATAGACCTTCAATCTTATATGCGTTGATGCATCACTAAAACCTATTTTAGTGAACTTTAGATAGGGGAATGACCTAAGATACAAAAATGCATCCTTAGATAAGGGCTTTGTGAATATATCGGCAATTTGTTCCTTTGTGTGAACATATTCCAATCTGATCTCCTTGTCTTGCACCAATTCTCTGACAAAAAGATATTTGATTGCAATATGCTTGGTCTTGGAATGCATCACTGGATTCTTGGATATGTTGATTGCACTAGTATTGTCACAAAACATAACAACTAGTTCTTTGATTCCATCTTCATTCCTTGTAATAACTGCTTAAACCAAACAATGTTGGAATAGTTTACTACTGCAGCAACATACTCTACCTCTGTTGTAGATTGGGATGTACAATTTTGCTTTTTGCTTGTCCAAGAAACCAATCTCTTTCCAAGAAAGAATGCTCCTCCACTTGTGCTTTTTCTGTCATCAAGATTCCTTGCCCAATCAGAGCATCAGTAAAAAATTTCAAATCCAAATTACCTCCAAATTTATACCATAGTCCATAATCTTCAATTCCTTTCAAATATCTCATTATTCTCTTGATTGCCATTAGGTGAGTTTCTCTTGGTTTTGCTGAAAATCTTGCAACAATACCAACTGCAAGAGCAATATTTGGCCTGGTATGAACTACATACTGCAACTTTCCAATCATAGATCTATACAATGTTTGATCTACTTCTTTGGAATCATCATCTTTGGTAAGTTTCAATCCAGTACACATAGGGGTTCCAACAAGTTTACAGTCCTCCATACCAAACTTTTTCAATATCTCCTTGATGTATTTTGATTGAGTAATGAAGATGCCATTCTTATTTTGTTGAATTTGAAGACCAACAAAGAATTTTATTTCACCAAAAATAGACATTTCAAATTCCTTGTTCATTTGTTCTAAAAATTCTTTGCAAAGATCATCACTCCCTGTGAAAACAATATCATCTACAAATATTTTTGCCAAGACAATCTTATTATCTAGTCCTTCCTTTATATACAAGCTACTATTATCATTAGTTCTTTGAAAACCAATCTGAATAAGATAGTTATGCAATCTTTCATACCATGCTCTAGGGGCTTGTTTCAGACCATACAGTGCCTTGTGTAATTTGCAGACCATGTTCCTTTTATCTGGATCAACAAAACCTTTAGGTTGTTCAATGTAAACCTCTTCATCCAATATTCCATTGAGGAATTCTAACTTGGCATCCATCTAATAAACTTTGAATCCTTTGTGAGCAGCATATGCAAGTAAGGTTCTGACTCCTTCCAATCTTGCAACAGGAGCAAAAGTTTCCCCATAATATATGCCTTCTTCTTGAGAGTATCCTTTGCATACCAATCTAGCTTTGTTTCTGGATACCTTACCATCTTTAGTCAACTTGTTTCTGAATACCCACTTGGTTCCAATTATATTCTTATCTTTAGGCCTGGGTACAAGAGTCCATGTCTTGTTCTTCTCTATCTGTTCTATTTTCTCATTCATTGCCTCAATCCAACTATCATTTGCCAATGCATCTTTAATACTTCTAGGTTCAAAATCAGTAAGTAAACAAGTATTTTTCAACTTACTTCTTGTCAGGGTTCCTTCAAATTTGTCTCCAATGATCTAATCTGGTGTATGATGTCTTCTGACATATTTAGCTAATACAGGTTCTTTACCTCTTGAATGAGTTTCATTGATATCTGCTTGTGCTTCAATTTCATGTTCAGGTTGTTCTGGCTTGGTTGCTTCAGACTCGATAGGTACTTGCTCGGTAGTGTTTGAATGTTGTTGTGGCTCGGTTTGAACTTTTTGCAACTTGGTTATTGAAGACTCGGGAGTTGAGGATTCTTGAGTGAACGGTATACTTGGTATAGTATCTGGTTAAATGTAAACAAATCTCTTGTAGTCTTCAGGTATCTTTTTGCTTTCTTCTTCTGATTTGTCTGCAAACTCATCAACTTTCACATGTGCACTTTCTATGACTTTGTGAGTGGATATATTTAAACATCTATATGCTTGGCTTTTGCAAGAATATCCCAAAAATATTCCTTCATCACCTTTTACATCAAATTTTCCTTTTCTAGATTTTTTCAAAATATAACATTTGCTTCCAAATACTTTCAGATAACTTACATTGGGTTTGTAGCCATACCATAATTCATAGGGAGTCTTGAATGAGTCCTTCTTCAACTATACTCGATTTAAGGTATGAACTATAGTGCTGATGGCTTCCTTCGAGTATTTGATAGCAATGGTTTTTTCTATCATCAGGGTTCTTGCACAATCCATAATGGATCTATTTCTTCTTCCAGCTATTCCATTTTGTTCTGGAGTTCCTGGTGCTGAAACCTATCTTTTAATACCTCTTTCAATGTAGAAGTTATTGAATTCATGTGAAATGAATTCACCACCTCTGTCTGACCTTAAACATTTTAGCCTTTTCCCTGTTTCTTTTTCTACTCTTTCCAAATACCATTTGAATTTCTCAAATGCTTCTGATTTATTCCTTAGATACATGACAGTCATCATTCTTGAATAGTCATCAACAAAAAGAACGAAAAACTTTTCTCCAGTATAGCTTTCTATTCCAATGGGTCCACATAAATCAGTATGCACAATTTCTAATATATCTTCAGACTGATAGTTTTTACCTTTAAAAGTAGTCTTTCCCATTTTACCAATCTGACAATTCTTGCATAGACCAACCTCAAGTTTCTTAATGTTAGGAATGCCTCTTACTTTCTTGAATTTTCTTATTTTTACCAAATTATCAAAATTGACATGACACAACCTTTTATGCCATAACCAACTCTCTTCAATTTGAGAAATAAAACATGAGCATTTACCAAGTTCTAGATAGAACAAGTTACCTTTAGTTTAGGTACCAGATCCTATCATTTTTCCTTGCTCATTCAACAGTCTTGCCTTTCCATGCATGAATTCCACCTTGAATCTAGTATTTAGTAACTGTGCAACACTTAGCAAATTATGTTTGAGACCTTCAACCCAATAGGCATTATTACATATAAGTTCTTTGGATAGATGGATTCTTCCTCTTCCTTTTATGAAACGAGGTTCATTATTACCAAACCTTACACTGCCACCATCATAGTCTTCAAACTGATCAAACTTAGTTTTATCACCAGTCATATGATGTGAGCAACCGATGTCTATAATCCATGTATCATTCTTACTTACATGAGAGATAAGAGCCATTTTATCTTCGTCATCACTGTCAGAGTCATCTTTAACAGCAATATAAACAATTTCATCCTCACTATTTTCAAAATCCTTAGAATTTTCAGCCATGAAACATGATTTCTTACCTTTGTTCTTGGATGATTTAAAGTCTTTCTTGCCATTCCATTTGTGATCTTTCTTTTCATCATTTTTTTGCTTGTTTGGGCACCTTGCTGCAATATGACCAATTTCATCACAAGAAAAATAGATTACAGGAACTTTACCTTTGTATTTTCCTCTGCCTCTAGAATATTTCCTTGCTAGTAGAGCTTCAATCACTTCGAGATCACTATCTGAACTTTTGCTTGATTCATTTTCACTTTCTGACTGTGATTCTATCTTCTTTTTGTTTTTCTCTTTGAGTGAGAGCTTGGCTTGAAATGCTGATTCAATGTTTTTGGAGGCTGAAACATAGTTGTCAAAGTTATCTAGTTCAAATGCAGTTAGTCTTCCGACTATGGCCTCAAGATTTATCTTATGATTTGCTTCACACCTTCTTTCCTGAATTGCAGAGACTCTGATTGCATAAACAGGAAGCAAGGTTCTGAGAACTTTGCTTACAATTGTTTCTCTTTTGATGTTACCTCTAGCTGCCCTGATTGTACTTACACATGCTTTAACTCTTTCAACATACTTCACAATATTTTCATCCTCTCTCATCCTCATTTGATCAAATTGTCCTCTTAGAGTTTCTGCTTTTGCTCTTCTCACATTATCATTTCCTCCATAGATCTCTTTTAGCTTGTTCCACATGTCAAAGGTAGTTTTGCAGTCCTTAATGTCATCAAATTCTTCATAGCTGAGAGCAGATGCTATGTCTATCATCATATTGTTGTGAGGCTTCTTTTCAGCAATATCATTAACTGACAATGTGCCAGAAGGTTCTTCATATTCTTCTTCAAGGTATTTTAGTCCAGTATCACCAATAGTAGCCAGATGAAGTTTCATCAATCCTTGCCATGATGAGAAGTTATCTCTGTTAAGTTTTGGAATTTCTCTTTTGTAAGAAATCTTGATCTTTGGCTTAGAACCTTGAAATCTTTTCCTGCAAGCACCAAAAGCTCTGATACCAATTGTTGAAAATGAGAATGGAGTAACTGAGAGGGGGAGGGGGTGAATCAGTTACCACAAAAACATTTCACAGTCCCTTAGATGTCTAAAAGCTTGATCTTAGTTACAAATTATTGAAACTTGATAATGCGGAAAATAATTATTATTATTAAGAACTGATAACCAAAAACAATTCAGCAATCATGAACACTAGAGACACCAGATTTAACGTGGAAATCCAATATGGGAAAAACCACCAATGTAACTAGTTACTATTTTTCACTCTTCTAAAGTGAGCCCTGTTAGGAGCCAACCCTGTTAAAGGTTACAAAACACACTGTTAGGTGTGACCCTGTTAGAGGATTTAATCACCCTGTTAGGAGTGGCCTTGCTAGAGGTCTTTAGAACAATTCAACTGAACTGTCACCTTGTTAGAGGATTTATAGAATGGTTGTTAAACCAACTCTATTAAGAGATTTTGAGTTCACTATTACAATGGTTAGAAAGCAACAATGAAGTGATCTGATACAATATGCAACTTATCTTTGCCGATTACAGATCTCTATTATTCTTGACCGAATCCTTACTGATCAAATACAACTTTTCAGCTCCTTCAACGCATTTGATCCTTCATCAGACTTTTCTCAACATTTTCCTTTTCATTTCACACTATAATGCACCTTCATAACTTTTTCACACTTCTATTTTGATTTACAACTTGAGTGACCATATATACCTTTCAGATTATCTTAGTCGGCTCAAATCACTGACCAATAATCAAACAAATACAATAGTCGGCTAGAAATAATTAAACTTACAAACTAACAAATCCCTTTACTGGCCGACCCTGCTTGGTTAATACTATTTAGAAAATAATTCCTTTGTTAACCGACTGAGCTCGGTTAATACAGCAAACTCCATGACAACCCTTCAATCGCCGGGAGAATTCGATAAGTACTGAGTTTCCATAGATGACCAAGTGAGCTCGGTGGAAACTACCCTTTGGTGATCGAGTGAAGCTCAGTTAATACTGACTTCTTTATAATTTCTTTGATGATCGAGTGGGCTTGGTGAAAACTGTCTTTTCCAAATTCCTTTGTTGACCGAGTGATCTCGGTTAACACTGTCAGCCTCATTTTCTTCGATAACCGAGTGAGCTTGGTTAACACTTGTCTGCCTTATTTTCTTTGATGACCGAGTAAGCTTGGTTAACACTTTTCTGCCTTATTTTCTTTGATGATCAAGTAAGCTCGATTAATACTGACTGCTTCATTTTCTTCAATGATCGAGTGAGCTTGGTTGACACTATCTGCCTCATTTTCTTCGATGACCGAGTGAGCTCGGTTGACACTGTAGTTGATCTTGGTTAGCTAAGACTAATAACTAATATGACATTTGTGTGACATTAAGGAAAAAATTATCCAACAGTTTTCATATGCAATTGAATGTGAGAGAAGGTAAGAAACTAAGTTTTCCATTCATGAAAGGAAAAACAAAGTTACAAATACAAAGCCTAAGGCTACTATCATGAACCAAAGAAGATAGAGAAGAACCTAGAAAACATATTTATAACTACCTTTATAAATTTTAAGCATAACTCTGATTTAACTCTAGAGTTCAAACCCCAATCGAGATGGAGTTGAGTTGTAAAGGAAGCAATAACTAAGAATCAAAATAAAATCTGATCATGAAATGCAATTGTTGTTGGAAGTGACAGGACTAGAAAAATGATGCATCCAACTATAAGAGGTCAAATCACAAAGGATTTTATCATTTCATGCATTAAAGAGACATGGAGTGCATTGGTACCATAGAAACAAGGCTTGAGAATTTGATGGGCATTGAAAAACTGGCCCTGATGGTGTGCCATGGAAAAAAATAATCGTAGGGAAGGGTATATGTAATACCCCAAAATTGGCACATTGCCATGTTAACCAATTTTGGTCTATTCAATCATTTCTAAGTCCTATCTTACTAGGAAATTCTAATTTTGATACTTGCTACTTGACCTACGTGGCAAATGTAGAAAACCCTAATCTACATTAATCATATTTTTGTTTAATTCCTAAGTATTGACTCAAATTAGCTACATTAAACCTATTGATTAAAAGTTAATTTAATTATCAGTATTCATACTTTAATTAAATTAAATTACTTCTTTAGCTAATGTACAAAGGAATTAAATGTATTCAATTTAATAATGTCCTCATTTTAATTAATTTATTTAATTATTTAATTAATTAAATTTTATGCATTTATGAGGTCATATCTTATTTTATAAAATTAAATAATCTCTTCAAATCTTTTCTTCAATTTTAGAATAGAAAATTTGAGTGAACTAGACCTTGAAATGGAATCAACTTAGTTAACTCTTTCTCACACTTAGATGAGAATCAATTAACTCTCCATCACACTAAAATCTAAAATAGGCAACTACATCTACACAAGGAAGTTTCCATTTTGACTGAGTCTCATCTTCAATCCTGACCATTCATTCCAATTGATCTTGACTGTTGATTGATTTTTGGAATTCTATTTAAGAGGCCTTCAATTCTTCATTAATGTGGTTGAATTGAATTTGCATTGAATCTATGCTAGAATTTTTACTCATTTGCTAGCTTAAATTTATTACATTTGAATCTCATGTTAGTTTAATATGCATTCATTTAGCATAATATGTTTCTTTTATTTATTAGCTTAACAATACATTCCATCTAGCATAATTGCATTATCATTTAGCTATAAATCCTTCATAATAGAGGTATGGTTGCCAACTTCTCATTCTAAGAGCAAGGAAAAATCCTTCTAGTTAGAAGGCAACAAGTTGATTTGCCAAACTATTTTAGATGAACAATTCAATGTTCATTTTGAGATGATTTCACATGTAATGAATGTGTTGAACTATGTGTAAGTATCTAAGGCCCACATTTCACATATACAGTATCAAACATGTTATCAACCCACAACATGCAGGGTTGACTGTGGGGGGAATCTAGTTTTCCCCAAAAATGAACAATGCCCATCGATGAAGATCTTTCATTGAAATGGATGGCCAAGATGCCATGAAAAATCTCCTAGATGAGCCATAGCTAATGTCTATTATGCAATTTTGGGCTTTGGAGCCTCATGAAGACTCCATACCATGAAGAAATGTCAAAACGGAAATGTGTGGCAGCATGAGTGCACCCAAGACTAGACACTTGGTAGAATCTTGCACTTTGTCATTTGATAGAATGTATAGTGATATTTTAATCATTTTTTTCATCTTAGTTTTAGATCTATGCATTTTCATATTATATTAACTTAAACCCTGGAGGTGGGACCCTCTACCATGTGGAACAATTCCAGGTTCTGGAGCCTTGAGAAAGATTTGTAGTATGAGTAAGTGTTGACATGGTAATGTGTGGAAGCATCTCATGCTATTCTAGGTTTGAAGCCTTGTAGAGACTCCACAGCATGAAGAAACATTGAAATGGTGACATGTAGCATTATCTCTAGATTTTGGGAAGATGGGTAGATAGCCTGTGAAAATATGAGAGTTTTTGGATCTCATCTGCATGGGTCAACCCAACCAAGAATAAACTAAGTTCACTCGGTCAATGAAAAAATTACAATTTGGTTAAGAAAAAATTGAGTCAACTTGGTCAATGAAGGGGTTGAGACACAAAATTTTAGCTACCAACCTTAGTGGCTTAACCCAAAACATGAATCTAGCCCATTGAAGATCTCTTAGATCAATTATCAGTGATGGGCTAAATGGGGGGCAAAAATGGCCAACATTCTTGGTGACTCAGAGGGGATGCTTGTCTACTAAGCATAGATCAATGGCCTTAAGTAGTCCATTAGGCATAAATTCACCAAAAATAATGAGACATCATTCCACCTGAAACTTCACAAAAAATCTATCTCTACAACTATCAAAATTACAAAAATTGTTATATTCAAGAAGGAATAGTTGTGCTCATGCACTTCTTGGAAAGTAGAAAATGCCTACTCTACCATGTATAGGTATTTAAAAATAAAAATGATCAAACAAATCCATTGACTATCTTATTGAAATAGTTTCCCTTCCTTATGAGTTGATTTCTCCTTCCATGTATGCGGGTAGCTTAAAATAGCAACAAGCACACTACTGCATGGAGTTCCTTTCCAATGCTGAAAACAAAGAAGCTCTCTAGTACTAGGACATCTTGAGCTTGAGAAAGGAAAACTTGCTCCTCCTTTTACTCTTCACCCTCATGCTCTAGAATGAGCATGATTGAGGAAAACATGTATTATTGTAGAGCTAGATGGCTAATTAGGCATCCTCTTGATGGCACTAGGTCTAAGGAATCATCCTTGATCACATTGTGCTCTACAACCTCCAAATCTTTATGGCCAATAGGGGTTGGCTCTAATGGTGTGACTAGTGGTGTCTATGTTTCTTCATGTTTTGGTTGCAACATATGTTCCTCCTCTAACCCATGTGAATCCTTGAAAACAAGGGGTTTCACCTCCTTCACTTGTGTAGGCTCTTGTGATGTGGAAGAAAGAGTTGGATGTGCCTCTTTTGATGTCTTTATTATAGAAGAAACATTCTCATTAGGTTAACTTGTAGTTCTTTCTCACACTTTTCTTTTTTATAGCCAACTCCCTTGCAAGAATTACTTCATGCTCTTGTTGTTGGGATTCCAACTGCTTTGCAAGCTCTCCTTCAAACTACCTTCATTTTTCTTCTAACTACTACAACAATATTTCTCCCTCTGGAGTATGTGTTGGCTCATGAGTAGCAACTTGTACTTCATGTACTTGGGGAAGTCTAGGAAATTTTTCTTTCTCTACCGTATCATGGGAGACCTCCTACTACAACACATGGTCTAACTTTTCTTCCTTTTGCAATAGGCCCTCAAGTTCCACCCTAGGCTCAAAAGCCAAATTTCATTCCTCAAGAATAGGAACAACCTCATTGTATTTTCCCTCCATGGCCCCTTATTGTAACACATGCTCCACAATTTTAAGCCTCTTTTGGTATCTCTAATGTGGGCAGAGGTATGTCCACTTCATCAATGATGAAGAAGGGACAATAATTATTTGGGGTCTCAATATCATTTACATGTGGAGGTGTCTAAAGCATAGGCTAAGGGTCAGAATAGCTTAAAGTAGAAATCCTAGGAGGGCTACTTTGTCTAAAGCTAGAAAATTTTCTCCTTTGAGGCTCTTGTGCTTCAACTTCTTGCATTTGGGAAAACATAATCCTTGCCTCCTCTTCATATTTATTTTTTCTTAACTCTTTCTCTTAATGCCAAATAATGAGGGCTTGGTGAGCCTCATTAAAAATATCAAGAGCTTCAAACACCATACTTCAAACATGAGGATCATTCTTCCAAATCTCCTTCTCATTATGTAAATCATTAAGTTAAGAAGTCATAATGAGCATAACATAAGTAGAATTTCCATAGTCTATATCCTCATAAGGATTATGAATATATGTGAAAATCTTATGTATATCAAAAAATCCAAGGCCCAAATTAATTATGTGATTAGAAATCTCTCCTACCTTGGCCTTGGGATCATTATAGGGTTCTATGGAAGACTCAGTAGGTTGATCGTTTGAAGTTGCAGGGGAGACTAGACCTAAGGAAGGACCAACATATGGGCTTGATTTATTTGTCCTCTCTTATTTCTCTTGAAACTCATGGACTAATATAAACTTGCAAGGGGGAATCTTAACAAATTCATATCCAAAAATAATATGAAGATTTGGGGTAAAACTAGCATCATGCTATAGGGGAAAGTGGGAGGGATTTCTATGAATTGGGTTTATGATAAAGCATTTAAACAAAAAACTTCATAGAAATTTGGAAGAAACATAAAAAACTTGAAAATCATACTAGCACTTGGTCTATTGAACTAGTGGATGCATAGAGTTGCCATCATGTTTGATGAATTACTCCAAAGGCTTATGATATTGAGAAAAACATGCAATCTCCCAATGAATAAATATCAATTGGCTAACCAACAGACTTATGAAGTTGAATCTATGTCCCACCGAGTCTACCAAAAACTATTGACATAAAAATCTACACCTTTTCTTGAGGTATGACCCTAAAGTGACCTTGTGTAACATGGAAAAAACTTCCAACCATGGGACTTGCACTCAAAGGTTGAATCTCTGGAGAAGGCTGGCTTTCTCACAATCTGGGGTGCACCTAACTAAGACTTAAGAGGAAAAGGGGGAGAGATACACAAAGTAAATGTTGAATAGAAAGGGGGGTGATGCACCAAGATTGAATTGCGATCACAAATCTCCCTAAAAATGCACAAAACATACATGCAAAGCCCAAATACATAGATCTCGACTCTATTTATCTCTCAAAACTCACACATGGGTCAAGATTGATGAGACGATACAAAGGGAAATGACTTTCACAATGTAACATTCATGGGAAAATTGACACAACATGTAAACTAGGAAGAAAAAAGGAGAGCATTCAACATAAGGTAAGATGTTTTTATATGCAATTGAATGTGAGAGAAGGTAAGAAACTGAGTTTTCCATTCATGAAAGGAAACAAATACAGAGCCTAGGGCTACTGTCATGAACTAGAGAAGACAAAGAAGAACCCAAGAAACATATTTACAACTACCTTTATAGAGTTTAGGCATAACTGTGATTTAATAGTAGAATTCAAACCCCAACCAAGACAAAATTTAGTTGTAGAGGAAGAAATAAATAATAATCAAAAGATAATCTAATCATGAAGTGCAATTGCTGATGGAAGTGATAGGAAGAGAAAAATGATGCATCCAGTCATAAGAGGTAAAATCCCCAAGGATTTGATCATTTCATGCATTAAAGAGGCATGGAGTGCATTTGCATCATGGAAGCAAGGCCCAATAAGTTATTTTTCATTGAGGAACTAGACCTGATGGCATTCCATAGATAAATAAAACCATAGGGAAGGATATTAGACGTGTTATCTACCTGCAACATCTAGGGTTGACTGTGGGGGGGATTTGGTTTTCCCCAAAAATGAACATTTCCCATCAATGAAGACCTTCCATTGAAATGGAAGATTGAGAAGCCATAGGAAATCTCCCAATGAGACAAATCTAATGGGTGTCATGCAATTTATGGCTTCAAAGCCTCACAAAGGCTTTACAATGTGAAGAAACATCGTAATGGTGATGTGTGGTAGCATAAGCCCACCCGAGACTGCACACTTGGAAACATCTCACACTTTGTCATTTGAAAAGATAGATGGTGATCTTTTAATCCTTCATTGAATCTTGGTCATAGATTTTTTCATGTGCATATTGGGTTAACTTAAACCCTAGAGGTGGAACCCTCCACCGCATGGCACAATTCTAGGTTCTGGAGCCTTGAAAAAGATTTGCAATATGAGAAAGCATTGGAATGGTAATGCGTAGAAACATCTTGTGTTATTCCAAGATTTAAAGCTTCATAAAGACTCCCTAGTGTCAAGAAATACTAGAATGGTGACATGCGGCAGCATCTTTGGATTTCGGGAAGATGGGCAGATAGCCCATGAAAACATGAGAGCTGTTAGATCTTCTCTGCATGGGTCAACCTAACCAAGAATAAATTGAGTACACTCAGTCAATAAAGAAATTATAATTTGGTTAATGAAGGGGTTGAGCTAACACAAAATGTTAGCCACCAATCTTAGTGGGTTAACCCAGAAGAAGAATCAAGCCCATTAAAGATCTCTCAGATTCATTATCAATGATGGGCTGAATGGGGGAAAAAATGGCCAATAGTCACCTAGAAAGCTAATAACCTTAGATGAGGTCATTTCATAACTAAATTTGATATTACTAATCTAATGTTTGAACATATGTAAATTTTCCAAGGTATGTTAGCAAGAAAGACTAAATAGGAATAAATGAGGAGAGAGATACAACAAAGGCAAGTGCTATGAGAGATAAAGGATATTTTCCTTAAATCATTTGATGTGGAAAATCTTTATGATAATGCTCCTATAATAGCTAAATTGATTCATATTATGGAGAAGATCAATAAAGATGATGTGGATGCAAATGAAAATTTGATTGACTAGAGTTCAAAAAAAATTGAGAAGTCATTGAAAAGGTCTCCACTAAGATTGTAATAAGACAAGTACATTTGTCAAGTTTAATAAATATTATGGAGGATGTTATATAGAACATTCTTTCTTTGTATAAAAATTTTTCTGATGTTGAATTATTTACAAAGGAGAATCAAGGTTTTATTGATAAACAATAAGAAAATTTGCAAGCATCACCAAATTCATTAAACATAGACCCAAGTTTTAGTTTAAATTATTTCAACAAATTAATGGTTTCCCAAGGTAGATTAGTCAAGCTAGTGGCTAATGATGGAAGAATAGGGGCTAAGCTTTTCTTTATTCAGATAATTGTGTTACCTCATTTAGAGGTTAGCAGAGAGAGTTTATACTAGCCAAGGAAGTAGTAGAGAGATCCAAACCTTTGAACCACTAAAATTTTAATTGATCTACCTATTATTAATCACATGACAAGATATATTGTCAATTAATGTCAAAATACTTGGTCATAATGAAAATATAGTTACAACTAAGTCACTAGTATGTAGTGTTAATAAAGCTCACAAAGGATCCAAGAAAAAAAGTTAACCTTGTAGAAAGTTTCAGTGTCAACCGAGTTGATAGTTCACACCAAGCTCTAGTGTCAACTGAGTTGAATGTGTCTACCAAGCTCCAATGTGAACTGAGATAGCATAGAAGTCTTGTTCCATGGTAATAATCAAGATGGCAGAATAGTACAAGACAAGTCAAAAGCATCTACTGAGTGATCAGTGTGAACCGATCACCCATCATCTACCAAGTGCTACAGCTAGCCAAGGAGATAGTGGTGACCAAGTGTTTCTAGTATAGCTTGAGTATGACATTGACTCAAGTTATTGCACAGAGCCAACCTAGTGATTATTTTTGGAACTATTCATATTGTAGCTGACCTATGTCACAACTATTTGGATGGATATAACTATGAGATATATTTTTTATCCACAGTGTATTATTCAATTATATCATCATTCAAGCATTAGTGAGTATGAAAGGGCAAATTGTCTAGAAGGCTTCAAGTGCCACAAAAAAAGGAAGAGAGTCAACTATCATATTTAAGTGATTAGTTTACATCAAAAGATCTACATCAGCAATCAAGCTTCATTTTAGAGATCAATCCACTAATTCATCCTAACAGGTGCACAAGTCCCAAATCCTTTAATAGGATGGACCTAACAGTCCTTGTAGAAACTCCTAACATAGTACATACTTTATTGTATTGTATAAATCCTTTCAAAAGGTGGACCTTTTAGTCCTTATTACTCCTAATAAGGTAAGATCACCAGAATTGATCATATGTAAGCCTTAACTAGAAAACTTTATTACTATAGTAGTGAAGCATTGTGGGTGTCATCAGAACCTAGTTATAACTTCTACTTGGAGGGTTTATGGGTTACTAAATATTATTTTACGGTGTTATTACTTTAATATTTTAATGTTTCATGCATGCAACTAGATTAGAAAATATAACATAGTGGTTGAAGTTTAAGAAGTTTATGTCAAAGGGGGAGATTTGTTATCCCTATATTTTTTTGTCTATTAGTGTCAAACACCTCTTCATTTATTTGGAAGTGTTTTTGAGTCATCACTATGACTGAGTCATCCTACTATGGTCAAGCAATGTATTTAGAATTGTTCATATTTTAATTAAGATGAAGAAATCATTATTGCTGAGAAAATTTTATGGTCATCAAGTCCTCCTATTCATGTCTAGTAAGATAGAAATTTGTTTGTGCCAAGCAACATAAAGTTAGTTCATGCTAGGTTATCCAATGAATGTCCAACATTCAAAAGCTAAGGGACAACATGAAGAACTAGTCATGACTGAGCATCAGAGTGTTGATGTGCTAAGTGAACCAATTTTGATATATTAGTTTAGAATTGCACAAATACTGAGGTAGATATATTTTGGCTAACTTATTGCATGATTTAATGATCAAGAAGTAATTTAAGGAGTTGATTATGCATTTTGAGATGGATCATTAATCCCTATGCAAGGTGTGTAACCAATCAAAAAAATAAAAATTTTAAGTGGAAAAAGGGAGAAATATGGATCATTGATCTTGATCTATAACCATCTCTTGTTGTTTATATAAGGTGGATCCAAACCCTAATTTAAGAAAGGAGAATATATGTCTGAGAAGCAAAGTTTGGATGCTTAAGAAAATTTTGAAGATGAAGAAAAGGAGAGTGACCATGAAAATAAGTGAAGTATAGAACAAGGTTATATCAGAACAAAGAAGGATTAGATAGTGAAAAGAGGAGATTTATAATCAAGTATTATAGTGCTAACCAAAGGATCAAGTACTGATGCATTTTAGCGGAGTGAAGAAGGCTAAATCTCTTAATAGATTTTTCTTAGCAAGCCTATGTAAATCTCCTAATGTAAGTTTTAAATCCTTTAATCAAGGTAGATTGAATAATCATTTTAAGCTCTTAGCAAGGTAAACCCCTCATAGGGTAGATCATCAAGAGTGATCAAAATTATAGCCCTAATAAACAAACTTTGTTACTGTAGTAGTGAAGATTTATGGGTCTCATCTCCACCCTATTTTTACCTTCACCTTGAAGGGTTTCTGAGAAACCAAATATTTGTGTTATGTGTTGATTATATACTTTTATGTTTATGGTTGTGATCAATAGAATAGATCTAATACATCATTGCAATATATGTTTATGTGATCTACGATATAAATGGGATAAGGTTTAGCATTGAAAAGATATTAGTTTGATCATTGTTAAGAAGGTTAAAATTTTATATATCCTAAGTCACCACACCCACCCCACCCCCCCCCCCCCCCCCCCCCCCGGCCCCTGCCCCCCCAACTCTCAATATCTCACTTTCCCAATAAACTTCCATCATATAATAATTTCATCTTTTGAATGACTACACCATGTTAAAATTATCTAATATGCTATTAGGATTATCTACAACCTTGTTGAAGACTACTCGATTAAGATATGTAATCCCACTTATATAGTGTTCACCCAATTAACAGATTTACAATAAGTTCTAACATAGAGCTCCTATGTCTTATTAAAGAATACCTTGTTAAAGGATTTGACAATCGTGTTGAGACACTCTTAAGGATAAAACAACAAGAGACTTCACCTATGATCACCTTTCTTTAAAGCTTGATAGGTCCTTTATACTCCCTTGTTGTTCTTCCACCTTAGTTTTACTACTCACTCCTTTCCAATAATAGCATTAGCTCATTTATTCCTCTACTCCAACTTCAATAACTTACTCCTATTTCTTCATTTATTTCATTTATAATCTTACTTAACATAATTTTTCTCTAGTTTCTTCACCTAATTAGGGTTTCATAAAACTTCATGAATATTTTATAAACCATTTTGGACTTTTTTCTTAGCATTTCCAATAATCATTTCTATATTCCAATAATTTTGTATTTGGCTAGATAGAGTGCTTCCTAGTTTCTAATAGTACCTCCTATTTATGATAGCTCCACTTGTTTGTCAATAACAACTCCACTAAGTTATTAACATTATTTTTCCAACAATGACAACCTTCAAAATGAAAACCAATTATGTGTGAGATTGATTTTTTCAAAAATGTCCCCCTTTGGGATTGATGTCAAAACCTTCAAAATGTCAAAAAAGTATTATGCTCACCCCTCATTCCCTTTGTTTGTATTTCTAAAATGATCCTCATATTTTCCACTTCTTCTCTAGTTACTGACTCTCTCCCGTTTGACTAACTTCTGCCCCTTTGACTAAACTTGTCCACCTTTGACAGAAATGCCAAAGGCAAGGAAAAATATATTATCTATTAGGGTATTAACTAGCATCTTCTCTTTGTTGACTATGTCTCTTTTTATTTCCAACCTTCACCAAATTTTTATTCCATTCTTCTCTTAATTTTTTTATGTTATTGATATGACCTTTGATTTGTATTATGTTGTCAATAGTGTCCTCTTGTCATGCCCAAAATATCGGGGAAAAAACACACAAAAAATTTCTTTTAAAAAGTTAATTAATCCACTATGTTATTACAAACTACACTAAATAGGTTATGGAAATTTGAAAAAGGATTAAAAGTGAATTTCATCTATTTTCAATAAGATGCAGAGTAGACATTCTGACCATAATATATAGGTTCAGAACACCCAAGTCAAGGTGTTATAGGAACATTGAGTTTGGGTTGGATAAACCATAATTATTGACTAATTCAACCTTAATTTGACTACTTATCATTTCACATTATTAATTTTATAAAGTATCATAAGTTCTATTAGGTTATCAAGTTCTTTCATATTCATTTGGTGTGTTGATTCAATCTACTTGCTGAACCGGTTTCATTATTTCAAAAAAAAATTCTAATTACCTTAATACTATGTTTCTATTATTTAAATAACTTTTAAACTAGTTAAAATCCTTAAATTTTGATTTATTAAATTATACATTACATTAGTTTCCTCCTTACATCATATTTCTAACCATTGTCAGGTTATCAACCTAAGGTTTTTTAAATGACCCTTTAGTTCGATAACCCTCAGAATTTGAATTAAAAAAACTATGGAATAAAAGTATAAAAAAATTAAAATTCCATATTTAATTACTTTTTGAACCTTATAATTTCATTTTATAAGTTATTCCAATGTGTTAAAACAAATCATCCTTGAGACACAATCACCTAGCAAAACTTTTGAGTTATATCAGTACCTCAATTTAACAAAGCTAATATTAACCCTAAGAACTAAAGTTTGCAATCCCTTAATAAATATATTATAATTAAGAATGTAAATTTCATCCCCAACACATTAAAAATATTTTTAATGGAATAATAAAACTAACTTAAAATATTTTACTTCCTATCCATTCACCTTTCAATATTAATCTAAACCTTACTTAAACCTAAACTTGATTTCTCTACTATGCCTTATTACTAAACAACTAAACTTAATTATTAAAGTTCTCACATTTACCTTTATGTAATTCTAAAACAACTATTAATTAAATCAACTAATCTAAATTAATATTAACATATTTAAATCATTTCCTAACTACTAAGTAACCCATCATGACCATCCCTATCACCTAAGGCCACTTGGCCACAAAACTCTTTCCCATGACATGGGTGGTCCCTAGTGTCTTGCACATGACCCTAGACCTATGTTTTGCAGCCAAAGGTATAGATTTGGTCTCCTTTTTTGAGGGTATGTATGGAACCATGAATTTGGTAGCTTTAAATTTCCATTGTTTCGATTGGAGGAAGGAGTTCAGTGTTCCATTTCAATGCATTCAAAAACCTTTATTCCCCCTTCCACACCTTCACATGCATCACATGGATTAAGAGGGGATGCTACCCCATGCTTTACATGCTATCCCAAAAATTTAATTCAGACTTACCCCTCCCTTCCACTTGTTTGAACATGACTTTAAGTTTGGAAGGAATACGGGATGTGGGAGTAAAAAGGTAAAGTTGGAGTTTGAAAAAATAAATCTATCAATCAATGCCTTGGTTTATTTTTAATTTAGTACATCCCACATCATCAAGATAGTATGCATGTGGAGGTGGAGTGCTCAAATGTCAAAATTACAAGTGGGAAGAGAGTAAACTTTTGAGAGGGGGGGTGAATCAGGAGTTTAAACGTGTACCCATAAAGCTTTCACCATTCATACATCACATGCATTAATATATTGAAATAATATGTAAAGAAAATGCATCTAAATCATATAAAAATGCAATCAAACACACACATAACACCAAATATGATCACCCAGAAACCCTTCAAGTGAGAAGGTAAAATTGGGGTGGGGATTACACCCACAAATCTTCACTACTACAATAATAAAGTGTATCCAATGAAGGTTATAATGATTTGATCATGAATCATGATCTTCCCTATGAAAGGCCTACCCTGTTAAAGGCTTACAAAGACTGTTAAGTCCCACCTTGTTAGAGGATTTTAACACCTTATTAGAAGTGTTCCTAGTTAGAGGACCTTAACTTACGATAAATATTTATGGACCTCCATCATGATTTTAAGAGTTGCATCCCAATTTTCACATGCAATATTTAATGACTTGATTTGGATAGCAATCTTGGCAGCAAGGTTTATTAGGCCATCTAAGGTAGAAATATTGGGGTCTTCCTTTAGTAGAGTCTCATCATAATGTAGTTCCTTATGTAGTATCTCCATATGTGGGATAAGGGATGCATGTATACATGTCAATTTAGCTCTTATGCTAGTCCCTTTTTTTGTTAACATAGCTAATTGAATTTGTGTCTAAAGCAATGTATGAAAATGCTTCTCACTCTAAGTAGGGTTTTGAGGTAACCTTATACCTAATATATTGAGATTTCTCTCCAGACTCAGAATATGATGTCTACTCTCCTGGGTGAAGAGTGTAGGGTCACACAATTTGGTGTACAATGAGAATATATTCTCAAGTACCTTCTTCACATCCTCAACCATTGTTGCCAATGCAACTTGAGTGAGTGTTATATCACCAGATATCGTTTCATTTACCTTGCTCTGGAATTTCTTTTCAAACCATTCTAAGAGTTCAACATTACTATTAATGTCTTCATTATTGACGTTTTTCATTATATATGATAGTTTTTCTAGTAGTGGCTTGGTCTCTTTAGGATTTGGTAGATTAAATGCATCCAAAAATATGTCTTTAATGTCTTGAAGTGCTTGCTTCTTCCTATGTTCTCTCTTAAGCATTTCTTGATGCTTTTTATTTTCTAAGGCTTGCTGAAAAATGCCTATTTGGTCTAATGTCATTGTATGATAATCAAAATTAGGTATACTATCTCTTCATCAAGAGTGATATGTCCATAGTGAGTTACCTTTTCAATGTTTGAAGAGCTAGAGCCTAGCACTGGTTGCAATGGTATAGCTTATGTGCTCAACTTCTAAAGAGTCTGTATAGGTAGAGTGCTAGATGTTGGTAGAGTTACCAATTCTTGGATGGATTCTTTCTCCTTTACCTTAGGTGCTTGCTCACTCTCTTCAAATTTGCTCATTTCTATCACAATGACATGACTAGCACATTGTCCTTGTGCTTTAGGTACAACTGAATCTATATGTCTTGCTTCCTATTATCTAGTAGTAGTGTCTTTCTCTTCTACAGTCTACTTCTGCTCAACTATATCAATTTTAACAAATGTATCAACCTTAGTAGATGTATCTATTGTTATTTGAGTCAAAGGTTGTGTTAGGATAAACCACGGACAGAAATAAAAACTACATACAAATATAACCAATAACAGAAAATAATAGAACACACAGAAATGAACACAAGGCACCAAGATTTAACATGGTTCACCCAATCCTTGGGCTACGTCCACCAAACAGCAAGTTTGACCTTATCAGTCACCACAATCTAACAATCTCCCACTTGGGGACTGATCAGACTCCACACTAAACAACAATCTCCCACTTGGAGACTGATCCTGTAGCAATACAACTACCACATAGGGCTCCCACTGGATCAAACCACTCTGGACTCTGTTGTTCTTTTATTCACATTTAGTCTAAAAGACCAACTGAAGCTGAAGAGGAGTTCAGCTTCTCTCGTGTTACAACCTTTGTCAACATATCTACTGGATTTTCATTGGTATGTATCTTCTCCAGCTTTAACTGGCCAACCTCCAAAACTGATCGAATGAAATGGTACCGCAACTATATGTGTTTGGTCTTAGAATGCAGAGCTGAATTCTTAGCAAGATGAATGGCACTCTGACTATCTGTGAACAAATAATTATCTTTCTGAGGATGTCCCAATTCTTCCAAGAAGAACTGAAGCCATATCATCTCTTTGGCTACCTCTGTAGTAGCAACATACTCTGCCTCTGTAGTGGAGAGAGCATTAATCTTCTGTAGCCTAGAAACCCAGCTCATGGCTGCCCCACCAACAGTAAAGACATAACCTGTAGTACTTCGCCTGGTATCAATATCCCCAGCCAAATCTGAGTCAACATAGCCCTGTAAATCAATAGTAGAGCCCCCAAAGTGTAAACACTTATTGGATGTTCCTCTCAAATATCTGAGAATCCACTTGACAGCATTCCAATAATCAAATCCTGGATGACTCATATACCTGCTAATGACTCCCACTGCATGTGCAATATCTGGCCTAGTGCATACCATAGCATACATCAAACTTCCTACAGCTGAAGCATAGGGTACCTTGGACATCTTATCCTCCTCTTCCTGTGTCTTGGGACACATCTCCTTAGTCAATTTCAAATGACCAGGTAAAGGTGTGCTGACAGCTTTAGCATTCTCCATAGAGAAACGTTGCAACACCTTCTCAACATAATCAGCTTGAGATAGCGTCAATGTTTTGTTCTTCCTATCTCTGCAAATCTTCATACCAAGGATTTTTTTTTTTGCCCCCAAATCCTTCATAGCAAATGCATGTGCTAATTGGCATTTCAGCCCCTTAATATGATCCATGTTAGACCCAGCTATAAGCATATCATCAACATATAAACATAAAATAATGTAGCTATCATCATCCAACCTCTTAAAATAAACACAGTAATATGAATGACACCTATTATATCCATGCTCATGCATAAAACTGTCAAATTTCAGATACCATTGCCGAGGTGCTTGCTTCAAGCCATATAAACTTTTCTTCAATTTGCACACTAAGTTCTCCTTACCTTTGACCTCAAAACCCTGTGGCTGAGCCATATATATTTCTTCATCCAAATCACCATGAAGAAAGGTTGTTTTAACATCCATCTGCTCTAAATGCAAATCTTTAGTAGCCACAAGACTTAAAACAGTACGAATAGAAGTCATTTTAACAACAGGAGAAAATATCTCATCAAAATCAATTCCCTTTTTCTGTGCAAATCCTTTTACAACTAACCTGGCCTTAAATATTTTCTTACCTCCTTCCTCTTCTTTCAACTTGTAAACCCATTTATTCTGTAAAGCCTTTTTACCTGCAGGAAACTTGCACAAATCCCATGTCTTATTTTTCAGCAAAGAGTCCATTTCATCTTTCATTGCAGACTCCCACTGAATCTTAGTATCCACCTGCACAACTTCATCATAACTTTCAGGTTCACCAACATCAGTAAGTAAAATAGAATACAAAGAGGGAGAAAACCTTTATGGAGGTCTAATTGGCATTGTTGACCATCTAACATTCACTAGTGTGTGTGGTATTTGTTGTTGCAGTTGTTGCACATCATGAGGAATCGCTGGAACATCAGCTTTTGGAGTATCATCCAGAACTACATAATCATCTTCTTTCTTCTCATGTTGCTGCAATAGATCTTTGTACAACACTTTTTCATTGAATATGACATCTCGGCTTCTTATAATTTTATGATTTTCAAAATCCCAAAGCCTATAGCCAAATTCATTAATGCCATATCCAACAAAGACACATTTCTTTGATTTAGCTTCTAGCTTGGTTCTATTTTCAGAGTCTATATGAACAAAAGCTTCACAACCAAAGGTCTTGAGAAAAGAATAACTCACCTTCTTACCAGTCCATGCTTCCTCTGGAATACCACAGCCCAAAGGAGTAGAGGGTACTCTATTAATCAAATATATTGCAATATTTACAGCCTCCGCCCACATGTGTAAGGGAAACCCAACATGCAACCTCATGCTCCTTGCGCGCTCCATTATACTCCTGTTCATGCGTTCAACCACTCCATTTTCCTGTGGAGTCCTTGGAACAGTTTTTTGTCTACAAATACCATTAGTGGAGCAATAACCTTCAAATTCATGATTGCAATACTCACCACCATTATCAGATCTGAGACATTTTAATTTCTTACCAGTCTCATTTTCAACCAAGCATTTCCATTTCTTAAAAGTTTGAAATACATCAGATTTTTGTCTAAGGAAATAAACCCATACTTTTCTAGTTGCATCATCAATAAATGTAACATAATAATGAGAGCCACCAAGGGAAGATACCTCAACCGGTCCCCATACATCTATATGCACAAGCTCTAATTTCTCCTTTTTGTTTTCCTTTCCAGTCTTTACAAAACTCACTCTCTTTTGTTTTCCATACACACAACTTTCACAGAAATCCATATTCACACATTTTAGACCTGGTAAAACTTTCCTTGAATGAAGTACTTTCATACCTTTCTCACTCATGTGCCCAAGTCTATTGTGCCACAACGTTGTATCAGAATCTACAGCAGCTATTTGTTCTCCCTGCTCAACTGTAGTAATTGTTCCTGAATATTCATTTTTCTCTGAATCAATCAAAGTAGAAGGAACAATATGACCTGTGCAAAGATATAAGGTGCCTACTTTCACACCTTTTGCTACTACAAGGGAACCTTTTGAAACCTTCCAATTTTTATCATTAAAAGTAACTACACAACCCTCATCACCAAGTTGCCCTACTAAAATTAAATTCCTACTCAGCTTTGGAACATGTCTTACCTCATGTAGTAGCCAATGATTCCCATTCTGCAACTTAATCTTAATTTTTCCCTTTCCAACAATCTGACAGGGTTCATTATCCCCCAAATAAACAAGCCCAAAATCCCCTTGGACATAATCAATGAAATAACCTCTATGAGGTGTAGCATGAAAAGAAGCACCAGAATCTAAAACCCATGAATCATCAACACTCTCTAAAGACAGAAGCAAAGCATCCTCTTTGGATTTGTTACTTACCACATTTGCCTCTTTGTCTCCATCTGATTTATCTCCTTCATTTTTCTTTCGAGTCCAGCAATCTTTCTTTTTGTGCCCTGGTTTCCCACAGTACCAGCAATCATTTGGTCCTCTCGATTGAGACCTCCTCCCCTTTGACTTTCCTCTTGATTTCCCATGATTTCCAGAGTTACTTCCTCTTTTAGTCATTCTGCCCTTGCTTTGTGCATTTAAAGCACTTCCTGATGTAGATCCACCTAAGGATTTTCTACGAGTTTCCTCACTTAAAATAACACCAATCACATCATCATATTTTAGGGTACTAGATCTAGGAATAGAATTACTCACCGCCATTACCAAGCCATTCCAGCTTTCAGGCAAAGAACACAAAATCAAGAGAGCCCTAATTTCTTCATCAAAATTGATACCCACAGAAGATAATTGACTAGTAATAGTATTAAACTCATTTAAATGATCTGCAACAGATCCACCTTCTGCCATTTTCATATTAAATAAATGCTTCATGAGAAATACCTTATTTGAAGCGGAGGGTATTTCATACAGTGTCGCTAGGGTTTTCATCAAATCTTCTGTCATCTTTTCTTTTGTAATATTAAATGCCACCGATGGTGCCAAGCATAACCAAATGCTTTCGAGTGCCTTTCTATCTAAAAGATCCCATTCAGCCTCTGACATAGTTCCCTGATTCTTGGCTTTTCCTTCCAACGGCTTCCATAAATCCTTCTGATATAAATAGTCTTCCATTTGCATCTTCCATAACTAGAAGTTCTACCCATTAAACCTATCAACCCTCAACTTACCCTCATCTGCCATTGCTCCCACTCAACTGTGAGACTCCCACTTAACCGTGAGACTTTCCTGCAGAGGATAACTGAAAGACAACCTTGCTCTGATACCACTTCTTAGGATAAACCACAGACAGAAATAAAAACTACATGCAAATATAACCAATAAAAAAAATAATAGAACACACAGAAATGAACACAAGGCACAAGATTTAATGTGGTTCACCCAATCCCTGGGCTACGTCCACCAAACAGCAAGTCCGACCTTATTACAATCCAGTGATTACAACCTGATTACAATTCGTAATCCCTTACAACTCAATACCGCCGCAAGAACCAATTTCATATCACCACATATGAAAAATACCCAACCCTAAGCCCTTTTTATACAAGTATTAAACCACTTTAGGGTTATAACATGTCGGCCATATGTCGGCCATAATATGTCGGCTACTTCCCAAAAATAAAATTACTATTTATGAAGTATGTACAGTACTTTCCTGATCAGTCACCACAATCTAACAGGTTGTACTTGAGTAACTAAAGGGATGACAAAAGGTGGTTCTTACATATTCACCTTGTCCCTTGTGATATCAGTTACTGCCTTTTGGAGCTCATATATACTAAACAAAATTGGATTATCACATAGCTTAGCTTGTAGTGTAGATTGGTCTAATATCTTCTTATATCTTCTTTAATTCTTCTACAGTCAAGGGATTTATGTTCTAATCTAAAACATCATAAACATCCCTAACAATAATAGTTTCAGTAGACTTAACTATGTCATGTGGGGGACTGACACTCAGCACTTGTGTGTCTTGCATACTCTATTCATCTTGTTGTTGTTCAGTTGTTTCCTTGTCATCAATTTATTTTTTAGTTTCCTCCCCAACTATATTTTAGTTTCCTCCCCAACTATATTATCTTTCTTATCATCTTCTTTCTTTTCATCATGCTTTTCCTCATCTTTACCTTCAAAGGGATCAACTTCTCCTTGTTTAACAATGGTTAACCCATAGATAATTTTCTATATTTGGGTTGATTTCTTGACCACATATTCAATAATATTTTGAAGAATGTTGAAGGCTCTATATTTAGGTGTAAACCTAACAACATATCTTTTGATAGCCTTAGAAATCTATCCCTTTGTTAGCTCTACCATCAGTTGAGCTAAAGTTGTTTCCCTAATCTACTTTTCTAAATTTAAATAGTAATGCCACTTTTTCTCAACAATGTCATATAAACCTTTTGGTATAATGTTTGCAAACTCTAGTGGAGTATTCTTAAACTTAGATATCATGGCATATAATGCCTCTTCTACTTGATTCTTTTCTTCTTTCCCAAGTTTCTCTAAATCAATATGCTTTAAACCAAATAAACCTACATTACTCTCGACATTTTTAGACAAATTTTCAAGATCAGGGAGTGGTTTGTGACTTACTACTTTGAATGGCTTATACCATTTGATTTTTTTCTTTCTTCATTTGAATCTAGTTGAGCCAAATTTTTTCTTCATTTTTTCTTTTGCACTTGGCCACCTTGCTCTATTTTCTTGGACTTCTCCTTGGCATTCTATGTTGTGGCTTGTGTGCTAGCTCAGGTGGTAGGTGCGTTTGGCTTGGCTTGGCTAGGTTTGATAATTTTCTTTTCCTTAGTCATTGGTTATGCCTTAGCCTTCATTTTCTTTGGCTTAGCATGAGTAGGTGCTTCCTTGGCTTATTCTCCCTCAGCACCTTCTATTTCCTCCTCTTCCTTATCCTCTCCCATGCCTTGAGTCAATGTAAGAGGTTCTTGAGTTTGTTCGTATTCTTCCTTTTCACCCTCTTCTTCCTCATCTACACCCTCATAAAATTTGGCCTTTAGCTTCTTTAATAGCTTATCTTTCTTCTTAAGTGTCGAGGTAGTTTTCAACTCCATGGTAATCTTTGATCTTACCATTTCATAGTTGCCAAATATCTTTGCATTTTTATCAATTTCTTGTACTAGGAGTGTAGTGATGGCTACTAAAGCTTCATCAACATTAATCTCATACCCAAGTGGCCTTAACCATCTAACCCTTGGTGTGGTAGCTTGCACAAAAGTGTAATCAACATCAACAAGAAAGCATATATCATTATAATGTTTCTCAACCAACGAAATGGGTATCCTCATTCTTTATTTCATTGATTTCTTAATGTCTTCAAAATAATGTGTAATCAATGATTCAAAATTTTCTCCCATCTGTTCAATATACTCATTGATCTATAATAGAATTAACCTTCTTTTTTTCCAATTTATAGTACCAAAAGAGGGAAATTTATTCTGCACATAAAAGAATATACAGACAAGTATTGAACCAAATTTTCATTGAGCACTCTTGGTCTTCCTGATTGCTCCAAGATTTTCCATTGATTGTTGTAGTTGAAGCTCAACTAGATCATAAGTATGATCTTTCTTCACAATCTTGTGGCTTTTTAACATAGGTTTCTCTGATGGCTTTTGAATATATAGGTACTTCCTTGATTGCATCAAGCAAGGGAATTTTTACCGTCATTTGCTTGAGTTTCTCAAGCAAATCTAGTGCAGCTTGATTTTCACTTGGCAGTATTTGCTCTGTTAACCTACTAGGAAATGGTGGTGTTTTGGCTATAGGAGAAATAGTGGTGGCAAGTTCTTGAACTGACTCAGCATTTGTATCATCTATTTCTATTATAATGTTCTAAGGTGAGGCAAGCATTATTCTAGATCTTAGATGGATATCATTCAGGGTGATGGAATAACTTTGTTGCTAGGCGGAAGGTTTTGCACTATTAGGATTAGGTACAGGTTGTGCAGGCAACTATGGTTGTTTTGGAAGGGCTATATTGGCTACAAGAGGCATTAAGGCTTGCTGTTGAGGAGATTGAGTAAAAGCTAGTTGATGCTAGTGTTGCTGCTAATTCTGGGTTTGTTGCCAACCCTGCTAAGGTTGGTGCCAACCTTGGTTAGGCTATTGCCATCCTTGGTTGGTCTGCGGCCAACCTTGGTTAGGCTACTGCCACCCTTGGTTAGGTTGCTGCCAATAATTATAATTACCATGTTGTTGTTGCCATTGACTATTACCACCATAATTATGGAGTGGGTCTTGAGGAATACTTGATCTTGGAGCCCATGGCCTTTGTTGAGCAACATAGAGGACTTCCCCATCTTCATCAATTTCCTTGAACTCAGTAGGCACATGCTGTTCCAAGCTATCAATAGGCTAACATTGGTAGTTGCATTTCTTTTCTTTGCAATGGGGGCAATATTCTGCCAACATACTATCAGCATCCTCCTTCTTCCTTAGTGCTTGCATGGTATCCAATTGTGTAGCAACATCATTAATGATGTCTTGCTTGAAATATAACAAGAGGTTTGACAATTCTGTCTTAGATACTCCTGCCCCAGGAGTCTTTTGGAGTAAATCCCTCAAACCTCATCTGTTGCTCTAGAATAGTTCAAACAGATATTCCAAATTCTAGCCCACATCTTCTGTGTAATGTCACCTCCAACCATTAAGTCTAAAGCTTCCATACTCATGTCATGTACTCCTTTTAGAAAGATATGCTTTTGAGACTCCTCATTCAGCTGATGTTGTGTGTTGCATTATAGGTTAAACATGAACTGGGCAATATAGTCCTCCAAAGTGTCATCCTCCTTTTGTGACATTTTAAAAATGCCATCTCCTTTCAAATCATGGCCTCTGCAATATTCCTTATATTTAATAAGGAATAGGTTACTCATAGTTGGCCAATCTGTCATAGCATTGGCACCTAAACTCATGAACCATCTCAAAGCAGCTTCTTTGAGAGTTGATGGAAACAATTTCAGCTTATGGTCATCAGTTGTGTAGTCATAACTTCGACAAAGGATGTCAAACTCAAAGAGAAAAGTTTTTGGATCTTCAATAATAAGGCCATAGAATTTAGGCAGGGCAGCTGAGGGTATATTTTTCAAATTTTGATTACCCTGCTAAGGAGGAATTGGAAAGGGAAAGGTAGGCTGAGTTGCTACCATTTGTAGATGTCCCAGTGGTGGCTAATAAATGACTAGAGCTAATGGATTATCTTGATATTCTAGCTCAGCAAAAAGATTATTCAAATGAAAAGATTCTTTAGATGTGGTCGATGATTGTACTTGTTTTGGTACTTCTACAAATATGTTCTCAAACAGTTCTTCTTCTCTCTCTTCCCTTTCTTCAAGGTCAGGATAAAAAGGATCTTCTTGATTGAAGTTGGGAAGAAATCTTCCAAGGTGATCTCTTCTTCTATGCATGCAAGAATGCTAAAAATGAAACTAAATGACTAAATAGTAAATACTCGACTGACACCATCCCCGGCAATGGCGCCAAAAATATGTCTAATCAATATAACACCCTTTTAGTTGTAGGATTGGACATCCCTTACCACCAAAGTACTATGCTGATTTTCATTAAATGTCAATCCGAGAGCGTGAACTTGAGATGATGTCTACAAAGTATATGCTCTAGTTTTCACTAAAAGTCACTACTACTTTGAATACAATAACCATTAAGAAAATCTAGTTTATCCAAAGGAAAGACAACTATCGAATACTTGGAAGGAAATTCTAATTATTTAGCCATACATCTATGCACCTACTGTTGTAGGAACAGTGACTAGTTCTATTTCCAGTGGTTGCAAGAACAGCAGTTCTAACCTTAATTTAGAAAACTGACTCTAACTCCTACTTACTAAAGAAAACTCCACCTTCTACGTGGGCCCCCATGGAAGAATGAAGGAAAGAAAAACTCAAATAAAAGTGTAGAAACTCAGCAAATTCATGTATTCATCCAATATGCATTATTACAATAAATTGGAAAAATGATAAGATGTCTATCAACTCTGTCTATCTACTCACTACTTAGCCTCATAGATATAGACGAGGTCTTATTTATAGAGAAGAACAACAAACTCCTAAAATTACGACTTCCTAATGAAGGAAAGTTAGTTACAACTTAAGACTACAAACATGCAATCTGAAAGACGTTAATTATCCCTTAAATTTCCCACAAATATAGATCATAGAAAATGCTAGATTTTCTCTTTTCTCTGTCTTCAAACAACTTTCCAAGAATCCAGGTATCGTGCGTTGCATGTTTAACTAATTGCTTTGATGCTTGCTTCCTTGCTCAGCCACTTTATCAAGTCCTTCTTTGTTATTCATTAAAATAGGTCCCTTCTAACTTTGCCACCAAGTCTTCTAGCTGCAACGGTGTCATAAGGCTTCTCCTTAATGTCATCAATGCCTTAGCGCTATTCCTTCATAGTTTGTTTAACTCCCGCTCAGCTTGTATCCTGCAATCAACATTTAATACACACAAGACTTCCCGTAAACATTTATTTAATTTATTATTTTTTTAGGAAAGCATGTTATTTCAATTTTCAAAATTTGCAATCTTTACAGTCTGGTGGAACCCAGTCTCTGCTAGTTTGGGGGGAGGGAAAATCAAAATCATGAATGCAAAATCAAGGAAATCTTAAGTTGGCATATAGGATGTACGGGGAAGGGTCATTTCAGTAATGAGTTGGCACACCTTTGTACTTTTGAAATGTGTGAAATAATGTAAAGAAGGCTAACTATTAAATCATGATTTTGCATAACTCCTCATTAATATGGTGTATACTTTTTAGCATGATCTTTATCCTCATTATGGTTTGGTGATTAAAATGTCATCATGAAGTACTAAAGGATCTAATGTTGGAAAGTATTGAAGTATTGTAATTTCCCTTTGTTGAAACCCATGTAGGTATCACTGCCCATACTCTCAAAATCATTTGTAGTGAATTTGCTTGTACTGGCATATATTTTTTTTCAAAAATATGAGTGGAGAACCTCAGCGGCATGAACCAGCAGATCATAGAGTCTTACTGGTAGACCCAATGACATGTAGTTTGTTTCAGCAATGAGGATGACTATCTTATTGTCTCAGTTTGAAGCAGTTTGATCAGGAAATTGTGCTCCAATTTCATAATACATTGAGGGATGGATGTGCAATTGTTAAGGGCATTCGGGTAGAATTCACCGAAGAAGTGGTGAAAAAAATTTTGGGTTACCCACAAATGGAGAACGTTGGATAGAGGACATGGTTGCATGACAAGCAAAAGAGAAATTCTCAGTACTGGGAGATCCTCAGCTAGAGGAAAACAAAAAGAAAGGTACATTACAGTTATCTCTCCCTCTGCAGTTCATCCACCTTGCCAAATTTATCATAAGATATTTTACCTGTGAAGGAAGATATTCCTATTTGCATGTTGTTCATTTCAAAATTCTAAGTGGTTTGCGGCATGGGGATTGTCCTATAAATCTTTCAAGTTTCCTTTATAATATTATCAAAAGGCAAGCTACCTATGTACAGCAAGGCAAAACCCAATTGGTATCCCACCATTGCTTGATTAGGGCTATAATTGAAAATAAATTGACTAGGCAGCACTTGGGAACATGGGATGATTTTGTAAAGCTAAGGTTAGAGGGACCTAAAATGGGTGGACCTAAAGGGCAAGGAGTAGGGACAAGAGAGAAAATTTTTGTAGGAGTCAAGAAAGTAGTATATAGAATGGCTCAAGAAGCTTCGGCTTCTGCTTCTACAACTACACAGAGGAAAACTTTGACCATAGAAGCCTCAACTTCTAGGAAGAGAAAATCACGCACAGTTGCCACAGAGGAAGGTTTAGAAGAAGTATCTCCAATATCACAAGAACCTGCACTTAACCCAAATAAAGGGAAATCTGTTGATAAGGGCAAGAAACCAATTTCTACTCCATGGAAAGTCACCAAAATGTCAGGGGTAAATTTAAGAACTGAACCTCCTGCACCACCTACTGAGCCTCCTATACCACCTATTGATATTGAAACTCTAATACCTACACCTGCATAGTCACCAAAGCACACAGCACCTACTCCTGAACATGAAAATGACCTTGAAGAAATTCTCACAAAACCAAATACCCCTATTAATGTTGATAGTGACATAGAATCCTCAAAAGAAATAGTGTCAGGATTTGAACAACCAGCAGAGGAAACTGATAATCTACCACCAGAGGAATATCCATCTGTTGCACAAGAAATGGTTTAGGAAATTGTTGAAACATTTCAAGTTAAAATGACTATTGTACCCTATCCTACAGTTGTTGCCCCTTCAGAAAAAGTTGATAACACTGTTGCCTGTCAAAATAAAAGCTTTGTTGAATGTCAACATTCTCAGGATGACAACAATGTTGACCACCATCATCCTGAGCACCACCTTGAAGATTATAGACCTATTGTCTATCATCATACACCATCAGACATTTACACTCCGTTAATAGCTAGCTTTAGTTTATACCAACAGTTTCAATGGGAAAAGCAAACTAGGATTTAGAAAGGAAACAATTGTTCAGAACTATCAGGGAACAAGCACAGCAAATTGAAGAAAAGGATAATGAAATTATGATCCTATAGCAATGTGTCACAAAAATTACAAAGCTCATTCTAGAGCTTGTAAATTGCAGGTCCCCATCTCCAGTTTACACACTATTCCTAAAGGAGAAAATGATTAATTTTTAGTTGTCTTGAATTACTCGAGGGTTGAACCCTTCCTTACACACTCCCCAAGAATTTTATGCAACATTTAATTCAGTCCTAATGACTCTACAGAATCTCCTCTGTGATTTATATGTTCATAATCTTGCTATATCAGGTGATAAAGATTGGAATTCATTGTTATATGTGGGAGATGTACAGTTTAGGGTCGCTATGTCATGGATGCAGAATGAGATCAGTCAAGAGAACCAGGCTACTCCCTATAGGTAAAAAGAAATGTTTGAACCATTTTACATTTAGCCAGAAGTACAAAACACTTGCAGAGTATTCTTCAATTGGCTATTCATTAACAATAATCGAAGTGCTACTGCCAAAATCCACCCTGTCCACAAATAGGCATTTCTGGATTGGGAGCAGCATTGTTCTGCAAATGCCTCTGATGCTATACAAGCCTCTCTTCAAAGATGGATTCGATTTCTAGAAGACCTAAAAACAAGGGATTTGCACTCTCCCTAAAATTTGGAATTAGTCATCAGCAGGATGCCAAAGTATCTGACGTTGGGAAGAAATCAAAAAAATTATTGGGTACCTCTTCGTTTCCAACCGCCAATACTCTTGCATCCTATGCTTGGAAAATATAATTTGTTTGTTGAACATAACATGACTGTTGAAGATAGAAATGGGAAAGGTTGAAACAAAATCATGGATATTTTAATTACAGAGCTCATGAATCAGGGGAGAAAATTGGTAATGACCTTAGACTGTGGATGAGGATCAGAAACCTATAGATGCTAAAGAGACTAGCCTCAGGACGGTTGGGGGGGAAAATGATGAAATGAAGAAATAGAAGTTTTATTAGCCGTTTTCGTGAACATTTTTCTATAACATACTAAACTTTATCATCCTTTAGTATAAATTTTTTGAACTTTTGATGTATAAAGTATGGACATAGGGCATAAAATGATAATCAAAATTATATTTAAAAAGGGGTTCATTTTGTGGTAAAAATCTTTCTTCATGAATGTTTGATATGGGTAGATCTTCCTACAGCTGAAGAGATTGCAAAAACTATTAGTTGAATAATTAATGCCTTTTCTTTATAAACTAATAAATGAAAATAAATGTTTGCAGGAAGTCTTGTGTGTATTAAATGTTGATCGTAGGATACAAGCTGAGTGGGAGTTAAACAAACTACAAAGGAATAGCTCTAAGGCATTGATGACATTAAGGAGAAGCGTTATGACACCGTTGCAGCTAGAAGACTTGGCGGTAAAGTCAGAAGGGACCTATTTTAATGAATAACAAAGTAAGACCTGATAAAGTGGCTGAGCAAGGAAGCAAGCATCAAAGCAATCAGTTAAACATGCAACGCACAATACCTGGATTCCTGGAAAGCTGTTTGAAGACAAATAAAATAGAAAATCTAACATTTGTTATGATCTATATTTGTGGGAAATTTAAGGGATAATTAATGTCTTTCAAATTGCATGTTTGCAGTCTTAAGTTGTAACTGAGTTTCCTTCATGAGAAAGTTGTAGTTTTAGGAGTTTTTTGTTCTTCCCTATAAAGAAGACATCATCTTTATCTATGAGGCTAAGTAGTGAGTAAACAGGCAGAGTTGATAGACATCTTATCATTTTTCCAAGTTATTGTAATACTGCATATTAGATGAATACATGCCTTTGCTGAGTTTCTACACTTTTATTTGAGTTTGTCTTTCCTTAATTCTTCCATGGGGGCCCATGCAAAAGGTGGATTTTTCTTTACTAAGTAGGAGTTAGACTCAATTTTCTAAGTTAAGGTTAGAACTATTGTTCCTGCAGCCACTGGAAATAGAACTAGTCATTGTTCCTGTAGTAGTAGGTGCATAGATGTATGGCTAAATAATTAGAATTTCCTTCCAAGTATTTGATAGTTGTCTTTCCTTTGGATAAACTAGATTTCCTTAATGGCTATTCCATTCAAAGTAGTAGTGACTTTTAGTGAAAACTAGAGCATATACTTTGTAGACATCATCTCAAGTTCACACTCCTGGATTGACATTTAATGAAAATTAGCATAGTACTTTGGTGGTAAGGGATGTCCAATCCTACAAGTAAAAGGGTGTTATATTGATTAGACACAAGGTACACTATTTGATCTACTAGATTGATAGAATTTATGAGAAATTACCTTTACGAAAAAGTTCAACAATGGATCATCAATAGTATCTATTGTCATGCCTCTCTTATTCCATTTTGCTCCAATGTGTTTCTCTATTACTTCCTTCGAATCACTCCTTGGAGTCTTGGGCCAATCTAGGGTTGGGTAGCTAGTAACCCTATGAATTATTTTTTTGGTAATCTTAATCGGTCCACCTTCCAACCATAATGATCCATCATGTATTCAACTTAACACAATTTTAATCCATTTAGTTTTAAATACAATAGGATAATATAAAGCATGTGTTAAACCCTTCTCAATGATTTTATACTCCTCCTTTAGAACACTATTCTCACACAATTTGTCATATACATATCTAATTTCCATGTCTCTTATACCTCCAATTTTATAATTGTAACATCTCCTTACATCTTGCACCATTATTACATTTGGCAGGATCATGGATAAAGTGCTAGAAGGATCTTGTTTGTAAGCTATGTTAGGAATAGCCTTAAACACAGGTTGTTTGAATTCATTACTGACAAGCTAAACATTTAAACCTCTTTCCCTTATCTATTCTTTGAACTAGATTATATATGTCAAACTAGGGTTTATGCAAAGTAAAACTATGTAGCTTGTCTTGTGATAAATACCTTGTGAAATTTGTTGCTGAAGTGAAATATTTGCTAGATTTTCTACAAATGCTTTGGATAGGTTTTTGAATCTCTGTCAACTTTTCTTTCTCTTTCTTGAATTTTTAATGATGAATAATGAATAGAAATTGATCATATACCCTTTAAAAACCTTGCATTTAATGCTTAGTGCTTGTATAGTTGTAAGCTTGGCATCAACTCAATTTTAGAATCACTTGGCATCTATAGATATTACCATCACTCGACAGCTACTATAGGCTCAACATCAAATGGCTAATCTAGTAGCTTGGCATCAACTAGCATTCTACTCAGCATACACAGAAAACATTTCATGCTCAAAAACAACATGAAAAACTTAAAGATTTAACTTGAATTTTTCAACATCTTGCATCTTTATTCATGCTAATGTAGTCTTTTCATTACTATCTCCTTTGGAATTGATGCATCTTTATTCATGCTAATGTAGTCTTTTCATTACTATCTCCTTTGGAATTGATGTATGATATAACACTTGAATATTAGTCCCACATACTTCTTATTTGTTCAGTTTGATGAGGTGTGATCACCTGACCTATTAGGTGAAGTGATCCATTCTTCATTTGATGTACTACAAGCATCTTTCTTTTTCCATTTCTTTTTCATCTCACCTCTGATGTGTTCAACATCTACCTTGCTTTTACCTTTATCAAATTCACAACTTGGTGCCTTTGACCTAGTTGGACAATGCTTGTTGATGTGGCCAGTCTTTAAATAGTTAATACATGTAGTTTGAATCAACTACCTTTTGTAGTTTCCATTGAAGTGTGTTCTAATACAATTCTTAGAAATATGTCCATATTCTTGACAATAGTGATAGCTATATCTTGTATTGTAATCCCAATTATAAAAGTTTACATAGCTTCTTACCTTTGCTAGCTTGTTTGATGACCACATGAATTTAGATCTACATTCAAAAGCTTTATGTCCATACTTCTAATCGTTGTAGAAATATCCTTCAAATCATTGTTTATGCATGGTCCTAGTTCTACATTCATGTGCCTGATGACCTTGCTTGTTGCACTTATGACAATGAGTCATGTTTTTAGGCTTGACATTTTCATTTGTATTCTTTCTCCTACACACATTAGCAGTATGTTCTTTCTTTCCAAAATTATGACAAGTAGGTTTGGAGTTCTTACCTTTGATGTTCCTTTCTTCAGCAAATTTGGTTGATTCTCCTTCTTTAGTGCTTGTGCAACCCAATGCTGATGTATCTTTGGTTGATCTAGGGGATCTCAATAATTGCTCAAAGTATTTAATGGCTCCATTTGGCTTGTTGAGACTTTCAACAAATTCCTTTTCTCTTTTTAGGTCACTCTACAATTTTTCATTATGGAACTTCAATGTAGTTATCTCAATGTCTTTAACATTTGGTTTATAGTTGGCATTCATCATTTTACTTAGAGTATCCAATTGCATGTTGGAAATATTGGTTAACTCTGTTGACTTCTCTTCTAATCTATTTGCCAAAATTATTTTGTCTTCTTCAATCATGGCTTTGTCTTCCATGGCTTTCTTCTTTTTTTTAGCCACCTCACATAGTAGTATAGCTTGTGATTCTTGCTCTAGCTTGAGATTTCCAATTTTCTCAGCTTGGATTATATTCTTTTCCATTAGATCTAAAACTACTACATCAAATTCATTGGTGTTACCATATACAAATAGCTTGGTGGTGTCTATCTATTTGTATAGTGTGTCATTCTCTACAATAGCAATTTCTTTCCTTCTCTTCAAGGATTTCTTTAGTTCCTCTCTTGCCTCATTCAATTGATGTAGTATGAGATGTATTTCAATCTCTTAGTTCTCAATATTCTTTCCCAGCTTATAGACTTCCATTTCAAGATCTTTGCTCTAAGTTGCAAAGCTTCTTTTTTAGAGAACAAGGCTCTGATACCAATTGTTCAAATTACAAGTGGGAAGAGAGTAAACTTTTTGTGGGGGTGAATTAGGAGTTTAAACTTGTACCCATAAAACTTTCACCATTCATACATCACATTCATTAATATACTGAAATAACATGTAAAGTAAATGCATCTAAATCATATAAACCTGTAATCAAACACACACATAACACTAGATATGATCACCCAGAAATCCTCCAAGTGAGAAGGTAAAATTGGGGTGGAGATGACACCCACAAATCTTCATTATTGTAGCAATAAAGTGTATCCATTGAAGGTTACAATGATTTGACCATCAATCATGATCTACCCTACGAAAGGCATGCCCTGTTAAAGGCTTACAAAGACTGTTAAGTCTCACCTTGTTAGAGGATTTCAACACCCTATTAGAAGTGTGTCTGGTTAGAGGACTTTAACTTACAATTAAGTAAGCACCCTGTTAAAGGATTTAATATAGCCTATTACGACTACTTTGTTAAGAGATTTAAATAAAATCACTATTAAAATGTCTTAGCATAGATCCTGCAATTGGCACTTTATTACCTAATAATAGATCACCTCTATACAATGTCCAATTGATAATTCATGATCTAATGTCTCTAATGTTGTATCATTTTCCATCCTTTGTTCTTCTCTAACTAATTTTGCAATTCAATCTTACTTTTGAGTCACCTTGAATGCTCTACAAACTATCTTGTTTGCTCTTCCAATTTGATCATTCACCCCTTGTACACTGTTAAAGAGTTTAGGGCTTCATCCTCCTTAAGAACACTCTAGTGCCTTAGGGTTAGGTATGAATTTGTAGCTAAGATTCATCCATTTTGTCACTTAAACCTTCCCATTTTCTGATTGGTTGCATGCAATTACATAAGGAATTTGCATATAGATTTTTCCTTATCTCCAAAAGATCATAATCTATCATTAAGTTGACTTAAAAATGGTTTACATAGTTGTTTGTGCTATTACAAACAAATATGTCAAAATTGTGTCACTTGGCATATGAAGTCATTGATGCTCATCATGCACTATATTTTTGCTTCTAACTCAACACCTGCACTACTCAACATCCATTATTTACTTAGCACTTGAATTCACTTGGTATGGTCTATCTGTTTGGCACTTGAATTCACTCAGCATGGTCTATCTATTCGGCACTTGAGTGACTCGACATATGAGTGACTCGGTACTCATTGCAACTTAGTATGGTCTAAAATGTACATGTTGTGCTCAGCATGTATTACTAGTTCAGCATGAACTAAGTAAATGGTTTAAGTGTGTTGACACTCACTTGTCAAAATCAATCTGAGATCAACATCAAACACATTGGTGAGTGAGTTATGTTTTAAAGTTTAATGGGTGAGGGGAGTAAGGTTAAGATAGGATAGACATAGCTTTTTTTTAATTTTTTTAATTTTAAAAACTTATATATTTCTTGTTTAAAAATGGTGTCAATAGGATTTTATTTAAAAATAATCTTTGAAGAATATCCCCTGTTATCAAAAGGGAATTAAAACTCTTCCCATATAAATTCTAGAGAGCATTTTTGCTCCAAAATAGATGAAATTTTTAAGGTTTATTTTTCTTGTCAAGTGTTAGGTTTCCTTATAGAATTTATAACATGACAAGGTATACTAGTGTTAAATTCATTATCTTGGATGGAATATAGGAACAGTTTTTTATGTTATATTTTACATTCAAATAGGAGTGTTTTTCAATAGTTACTAACAATGCAATATAAAGTAACATTCATTTGAATCAAATTTCCTCTAGTGCATAATCATAATTAAATCTAACAACTTTGTGTAACATAATTATATATAATTGCAATTGATCATTTGCATATGGAATGAACTTTCAGGAATGCAAGGAATGTCATAAGAAATGAATTGCTCTTTTTCTTTTTCTAAACATAATTGGGCTAGCTATGTCTTATATATTTTATTAAAAACTTGATTCAAAGACTCAATTGGGAAAGAATCAGGGAGAAAAACTCAATATTATTATCATTACAAATATAAAGTTAGCAATGAATTGTGAAACACTACATTTCTGCATTCATCCAAACCAATCTATTTTCAAGGGATTTATCATGAAATCTATTTAATAGGTTCTCATTTATAATATCAAATTTTATTATGACCATATTTCCCTAGGAGAAGTCTCCATAAAAATGGACTCAAGAACACCAAAAAACTTTGAATCTAGTTTTGCTCCATATCAAGGTATCAACTAAGCAATTTGCAAATTTACATAAAGACAATCATGGATAACCAAAATTGACTAGGTGACAATCAAATCCAATCACGTTGTCACACTCAAAAACTAATTCCATCCAATGCTTGCACAAAAAGTTCCATATTGAACAAAGACTAGGGAGAAGGTGGATTTTTCTAGGGTAGGAGATGTCAATCACAAACACCAAGCATATGCCTCTTTTGAGGCTAATAAGCACAAACAACTTTCATTCTTTCTCTCCTTATCTCCCCAAAAAAAAACCAATTTGTATTGACAAGTAAGGGACCATAACACCTTACTTTCTCCATCTCCTCATCATGAGGAGAGACTTTGCACTGACCTAGAGTCTAATTAAGGTTCTCCTCCCATACATGGCCATTTCTATCCTATCCATGGGTGAGTAATGTCAACACACCCTTAGTAGTTTTCCACACAAAGAAAAAAGGAAAAACATGATGGAAAAAAAATAGAAAACCCACAAATACCCATCTCTCACATGTTTTATCACAAACATGAAATACACACATGCAAGAGATTTACATAAGCAAACAAAGAACAATGCATGAAGAACAAGGTTGAAGAATCCTACCTTCATAAAGGTTATGGCAATGGATTTTTTGAGAAGAGATAATTATTCTTCCTCTTCAATTCCAAGCTTAACTCTCTCTAAATGTAGAGAATGGGTGAACACCCTTCAATCCTCAAAATGGAAACTAAATAGGCTTCTAAACTCACCCACCTAAAATGGCAATAACTCTATACTTGACTTAAGCCTTCTAGGTGTTGATCTAAGATTGATTTTGAAAAATGAGTGTCTATACACTTAAGTCATTTACTTAGTTTACACCAAACAAGTAACATATTCTCAACATAATATATAAGATAGAGCATGTTGAGTAAGCAGTGAGTGTTGCATCACTCAGATGCCAAGCATGTATTATGTGCCAAGTGATTCAAGTCTTGAGCAAGTAGTACATGTCAATTCATTCAAACGTCAAGTGACAACATCGACGTTATAGTTAGTTTCAAGCACCAAAGACTTTAGATTTCAAGTAATACAATTTTAACATAGTTATTTGTATTGGCACAAACTACTATGCAAATCATTTTTGAGCTCGCTTAAGTATTGTTTTATGATCTTTTGTTGATAAGGAAAAATATTAATTGTGAATCCCTATCCATTACATGCATATAATTAGAAAAAGGGAAGGTTTAAGTGGAAATATGGATGAATCACTACCATTGATTCATACCTAACACTAAATCACCTAGGTCTTCTTAAGGAAGATAAACCCTAAACTCTCTATGAAAAAAAAGAATGATAAGGAGAATTGAAGAGAATTTGCATGCACAAACAAAGAATTCATGTTGATTAAGGTGTTATGAATTTACTTACTTTGTAGAATCAATTGAAGGAGAATAGAGGAAAGGAATCAGATAATAGTAAAGGTACATCTAATTAGAAAGAATCAAGTACACATTAGTATAGAGGTGATCTAACATCAAGAAATAGAATGCTAATTGAAGGATCATTGCTAAGACATTTTAATAGTTGAATCAATTAAATCTCTTAATAGAATAGTCCTGGCAATATATTGTAAATTCTTTAATAGGGTGCTTACTTTATTGTAAGTTAAAGTCCTCTTACCAAGCACACTTTTAGTAGGGTGTTTATATCCTTTAATAAGGTAAGATATAACAATCTTGTAAGCCTTTAACAGGGAAGACCTTTCACATGGTAGATCATGTTTCATGGTCAAACATTGTAACCTTCATTTGATATACTTTATTACTACAGTAGTGAAGATTTGTGGGTGTCATCCCCACCCCAGTTTTACCTTCTCCTTGGAGGGTTTCTGGGTAACCAAATATCTTGTGTCATACATGTATTAAATATTTACTTTCATGCTATAGATGTATATGTTTAATTTGGTATTTCAGCTTATATGCATAGATTGTGAGATGGATGTGTGGTGAATAGTTTTAGAGGATAAAAGTTTTAAGTTTTGATTCACACCCCCCACCCCCACCCTGCTCTCATAGTTTACTTTCTTATTGTATTTCCAACACTAGGGTCTTCTTACTTGATCCTACCATTAAGATAACCTTTTAGGAGAAGTGTAAACTTGGCAAACCTCAAGGAGATGTTCATTTTCGCACTAAAGGGAAAATGGGATATTTAGGGGGTCATAAAAGTTAACAAAAGGATCTAGAAGGGTGGAAAATGTCCCCAACCCATACACATACCACTTAGGCACTTGTATTGCAATAATTTTAGTTGCTAGGATCATTTTAGGACCTATATAATTAGCTTAAAATATTTGAACTCGTTAAAACCCTAGGAATGAGAACTTTCTATTAAACCTTAATTAGGTTAATTATTTAGGCTACCAACTAATTAGTCTTAGATTAGTAACTTAATCAAGCTTTAGGTAATAGGTTACTCTACTGACTCTAATTAACATGTTGATACACATATATGAATTACGAGTGTCAAGTGACACCATAAGATTCATTGTTACGTAACATTCAACACCTTATTAAATACATAATGATACACACATTTAGATTATGATACAAATAAAATACAAAAAAATGAGGTTTACATCTTTTAATTAGACTGAACCTTAGTTTCACAGATTGAACATAGGGTCGATTATCGATTCTCTGATAAATTCCATGGTTAATAATCCTACACACTCAATTCGTACATCAGTAGTTCGATAACATCATATTCATATATTTCAACCAAATTGAAAAATCACATTGATCAAAATATCAAACTTCCATTTAAATAACCTTTTTCTCATTTATGGACACATATTTGATCATCACAAATTTCATAATTGAAGTGTTTAACATATCTATAATTTTGAATCATTTACTGTAATACACCATCATTATGCATGCTTATAAAATATCAAATAGCATGATTAAGCATTTTTAAAGTAAAGCATCAGAAGACATAAAATAATATAATAATGTCTAGTCCATTAGATAATGCCTCAACATATCAAGTCATAATGTGTCAAAATAAAATGTATTGGATGTGCTATGATGGATTGGGGTGAGGCCTCACACCTCTTCAACATTTGGTTCCAATGTAGTTAGTAAAACTATGTTTGTTTTATCTGCTTCTACATTATATCTATATACAATGATAACTGACATGATTTCTCTATTGATGTTGTACCTATTACAAAAAAAAATTATCTATTTTAGATTTTTCAATCAGTAATTCTCTTATTTCTTTCTATTTCTCTAATAATGTCCTAATATTGTCTACTAGTTTTCCATATGTAATCCTTTTTGTAGCTTTTCCTCTAACTATATATATATATATATATATATATATATATATATATATATATATATATATATATACACACACACACACACATGCACAATTATGTTATACTTTATTTTGACTTATCAATCTCAATTTCTAGTAGAAAAATTGAACATGCTTTAATAGTCTTATTTACAATATTTTCCCTTTGTTTCTCTTTCAACTATCTCTCAACTTATATTCTTTCCTTGAGTCTCTCTCCATATATTTTATGATCATCGTAACTCAATTTTGTCAGAATCTTCTTTAGTATTGAAAATTCATGTCTAGTGTCTAGATCTTCTTCATCATTGGTATTTGATTCTCTTTTTCTTTTATTTTGTGCTATTTTAATTAATTTCATGAATAGTAGTGTCCTTGCAACTTGAGTTTCTTCAAATTCTACACTAGGCTCCATAACCCATTTTGTGTCCTTAAGTTGCTCACTTATTATTGTTGTGTCTACTATTCCATTGATAGGGAAGTTCTTATCAATAGACTATTTATATTTTTCTATCTCAATTATAGTTTCTTGAACATATTTCTATTCTAATTTCTCTTCTTCCTTATCATTAGCATCTTCATTAAATCCATCATTTATGTCTATTTTTTGTCTATCATACTCCCTATCAGAACTTGTAGGGCTTTCTTCTCCAATCAAATCAATGGTCTACTTTGTTCTGATTTCTCATTCAATTCATACATTGCACCAACCTATATATTTTCTTTTGATTCTTATATTTCTACATTAGAAATTATTTTCTTCTTTCTCAAATCTTCAGTTTCAACATTTTCTTGCATGATTTCCATTATTCTAGCGGTTATGTTCTTAGTAGAAAATCTATTTTCATATTTCTTTATTAGTTGATTAACTTTTTCAACGCATATTTATGGATTTGTAAGTATTAGGAATCTTTCTCCTCCTTGTCTTTCTTGTTCCTCTTTTATTCGATCTCACTATGATTTTGTCAAGTAACTTCTCTACAATATTATTCTTTGGTTGACTTGGGAATGGTGATAATTTGTGAAGTGAGAATGCAATTTCATCTTAGATTACTTTCATTTCCTCTTCTAACCATTTTCTATATTTTGATTCATGTATATATATGATAGTGCCAAGATATCTTATACCTTTTTTATAGTAGTTGATGGACTTATAACCCTTGATCTCAATGGCTCCACTATTGGTTCAAGTTTTTCTCTCTTTCTTTGTATTCTTGAGCTTCCTTCTATTATATTTTGACTCCTTATTCTCCTTCTTGTAAATGATTGTGTTATTTTGGATCATGATTATTGTTAGATAACTAGGGGTGGATTAGTTATGTCTAGTTATCCTACAATCCCTTCAAACACTTTAGTACCAATTCAAAATTCATAAAAATAAATAGTAAACACTCAATGATCTCGTTCAAATTATCAATTAATTCTTTCAAATAATTTACCTTATACTATTAATTTACTATTCTTTGCATTACCAATTATCAGTATATTATCTTAGTTATAACCTAGCTTTTACCTTGCATTTACCAAGTTGTAGGAAAATATTAAAATATGTAAATTAACTTGCAATGAAAATAACATTCACATCTGACACCAATGTTTTTAACATGGAAACCCTATAAAGGGAAAAACCACCTAGGATTGAGAATCCAAAATTTTCACTATTCTAAAGTGAGCTCTTCTAGGAGCCAACCTTGTTAAAGGTTTACATACACATTGTTAATGTGACCTTCTAAGATGATTCTAACCAATAGATCATCTAGACCTTTATAACTCATTGATCATGTCTAAAGAGTGGCTTGATCTAAAGGACTTACAAACATCAATAATCAATGTTACCATATAGGACTTCACAAACTTGTTAGGTCTACTCAATTTTTGATATTTTCTACTAAAATGGTTAGAAATAAATAGAAAAAATGATCGATTAAATATAGAAACTGCCTTTTCTTGTTTAGATCTTTGTTCTTGCTCCTCCTTTCTGATCTCTTACTGGTTGATTTACACTTTCACTTTCACCAATTTTTCTTTGATCTTTCCTCTACTCTAGTTGGTTCACCTTTCTCTACTCTTCTTCTCAAACTCCTTCAATATTTTTCATTCATATCAATAACATTCAACCAGAAACCTCATCAGCAACATCAAAATCCAAAAAGTGTCTTGATAATCTCCTAAAATAGGAGTCTCCTTGCTTCCATATTCTTCCATTTATTGACACTTAATCAAAATCATCAATCTTAGATTCATAATACATACAATGAATTTAGTCAATTGGAAAATAGAACTTTCATAGAAATTTGTGATCATTTTTAAGTACTAGAATTTGCACCCTATACTAAACTGAAAGAGTTCAGTAATTTTGGCATAACATGGGAATCACTTCTTAGTGAGACATACAATCAAAGTGAAACCTTCGATTTCTAGGTCAGCTACTATTGAATGATAGGTGAAATTTCCATGAGTCTAGTCTAAACTTGTGGGAAAAAGGATAGAGATTACTAAAAATAATCCTAAAAACATACAGTCTAAACTAAAGAGATAGGTGATACACCAAAAGTGATATAAAAGTTTGAACATAAATGATAAAGAAGGATTATTCAATTACTTGAGTAGATACAAAATACTCCATTCCTGTAAATACTTGCATAAATAATTTGTAAGAAGGTTTGAAGAATGAACTTGCAAAATGAGGAATACAAATGCCTCTCTCCTATCAGTTTCACTTTCTAAAAACATAGATTACAACCTACAAATAAACTTACTCCTCTACAACCACGTGTTTGAGTGAGACAAAACAACAAGGAATAATAACAATTCACTAATTGTTCTTATCAAATCACTTTGACAATACACACAGAGTTGCAGAAAGAAAAGAAGGTTCAAAAATGGACTCAAATAACATAGACTCAACTGTTGTCACCTGTATTTAACTTTCAAAAATGAATTACTAATTTCTGAAAATAAAATGTTAAGGACTCAAAAGTCACAAAAACCTTTCTCTACATAATCAAAACCCCCTCTACAACCAGTTCAAAACTCACTAAATACAATTCCCAGCTCTTGGGTCGAATGCCAAAAAATAGCCTAGAAATGAGGACTTAATGACTCATGAAATAAAGTCTTATCCCTGAAAAAGCTCCACTAACTCATTATGAACCCCATGACTCACACAAAACTGCCCAAAAAATACTCTAACAATCAATAAAGAGCCCTTAAATGCCAGAGTAAAGTCAAATTTGACTTATGAGTCATATATCCTCTCCACATGTTTCCAAACCACTTCCAAAAAGCTCATAAAGACTTCTCCATCTTCTGACAAATGTTGCTTTTCACCAATAAGCATAGAGTTATGACTTTCTATACATATTTGTATTCTTATAATAATAATATAGCATAAAATAACTTATAAATGTTATTTTAGCTAATATTATTTTATAATGTTTAAAAAGAATACAAAAAACAAAAGGACTTGGAAACATTAAAACACAAACCTAGGAAATAAAAAAATACAAACCTAGGTAAAAACCCCTTAAATGACATAAATATTTACACTTCCAAAAGGAAATAAATCCCATGGAAAAGCATGAAGATTTCAAAAAAAAATGGAAAAGGAAATAGGGCATGATATAGTTTGATAACCCTAAAACAATTTTCATTCTACATTTTCATTGTGAACATTCCGCGGTGAAGGAAGAAATAGGGTTTGCTAGTTTTTGTTTGTTCCTATGGCTTCCATTGTGGACTCACTAGTTTTCAATGATGGAAGGTAGTAAAACTTTGGAGCCTCCATGGACTTTCATGAAAACTATGACTGGAAGCTGCCATTATATTGATATTCACTATGCCAAGAGCTAGGTTTTGTAATGGATATTTAGGTAAGTGTATTTGCTTGTCACAATAGTTGTTATTTTTCTGTAGTTACTCTTGCATTCTTCTAGGTTTTATGCAAATTTCCATTTCTAAATAGATACTATTTGAACCACCTACAAGGGTTTTTCTTTTCTTTTATTTTTTACAATTTCCCTCTAGTGCTCTTGGACCTTCAATGATGAGTACTTATACCATTCAGAGTCTACTGTATGAGGACACATAATGGCAAGGGAAATTCTAGTGCACTCAAAATGGTAACGATGTACCACCTATTCATTTTTCAAGATAGATGAATATACTTTCCCAATTTAGCTTAGTGCCATGGGTTCATTCTTTAAATCTTTTCCTCTACTCAGTATTTGATTCCTTACTTGAAAATGAGTTCAACATGTATGTTATAAAGAGAAGTTCTTAATTTCTATTTCCTTTGACAGCTGTTGGATTGCACATTTTCTAGCAACACATAGAGGTTAACCATTATGGGCTCAAACTACATATTGTGTTTAGAAATCTACTCCCATACCTACTCCAAGATTTTTGTTATGCTACTTTCTACCTACTTTAACCATGCATCTAGTTTACTACTATGGTGCTCTCCAAATTGAATGGCCAATAAAGAAAATTCAAGAGACTTTGATATATGATGTTTGGCAACCCATATGGCTTTTAAGGCTTCAGCCACCCTCTTTCAATTTATGATCTCACTATGTTGAACAAAGGTCATTTCCTTTGCAACTTTCACTGCCTTGTCTTTAGAATTCCATCGCAAAGAAGTCTTAAATAACTCCTGATGTCTTTTTTGCGTTCCACTCATAAAATCCTTAGTCTCTAATATGCAAAATTTAATCAAGTTTTGACACAAAAAATAATATGTATTGTTCCAATTATTGAGACCCTTCTCAAAAAAATCATTTGTCCAGAAAAATGGTTCACATCATTATGTTGTGTTCTCTATGCTTGAATTCTCTCTGTAGATTTTGCTCTAACTTTTTCAAAGAATCTCTTCTTTTCTAATAGTTACAAGGTTAGACCAGGCAATTTCGGGTTATATTCATTACTTATGTTATTGTTTGTCTCTCCTCCTTCCTATCCAAGACTCATGAGAAAATTATCAGGCTTTATATCTCGATGAAGGAAATTCTTGTTGTAGACATATTCCATCCTTTTAATTAGCTGATTAGAAGGCATCAATACGATTTTAAATGAGAGTTTTTTGTTACAGTAATTAAATTAGTCTTCAAGGCTTGGCCCAAGTAGATCAAGTACCATAACATTGTAATCACCATCAACACCAAACCATCTTATATTTGGTACTCCACCTTCTACTCCTCCACCGTGCAACATTCTGTACACTTTGGACTCATACAATAATTGAAGATACTTTGTCTTCACACTTTCTAGTTTAATGCCAACTTCCTCGTGATGACCATCAAGATTACTATTATTATCAACCATGCTAGATAAACCATTTTTGGGAGCTTAAATAATTGTTGAGTCACTCAAGCTTAGTTCATCTTGTTTTTCCTGTTGATTTGGACATTGATTTTTGTGTGAGTCACGGCAGTGATAATGATGTTTAATGTGATAATGATAATAATGATTGCATAGGTTGTTTCTTGATATTTGAAAAAATTATTTCATGAGGTTTGAACATGGGCTCATGACACTCATGAAACTACTCTCCTATGATCTGCACTTGTTTCTTGTGAAATCAACATGCTTGTTCTGGATTATAATGAAAGGTTTCATATCAAAATTAATATGTCCCTTTAACATTATATTTTCTATTTTTTGTCATTTGAGCACTTAGAATACACTTTATTTTTTTATATATATATTCAGAATAGGAAAAATATTGCATGTGTGGGTACATAGTTGTAGGTATTTAGTCATTTCTTAGATCTTTCAAGATCTAACCCTACTTTTTTCCTATGTAGGAGGATGAAGCCCTAGAACTGTCAAACCAAGAGCTCGACTAGGAGTGGCATCAAAGAATATCTAAACTAAAAGGCAATGACTGATTACCTCTAACTCTACCTTCCTATGTTATATTTTTCTTCATTCTCAATATGTATGAAAGACAGTAGTTAGACTCATAGCTTGTGTGAGATTCTTCATTTCCAACATTTTCTATACATTCCATACTTTGGAAAACTAAAAATTGTACATATCAGTTGATGACTTATACAATGAACATTGAACCTCCTTTTGCTCATGATTTCTATATGATTACAAAATTATGAAATGTAGATGAATAGAAAATGAATGATTTGAATGATTTCTTTTGCAATGTTACTATTAAGGTAAAATTCCAACATATGTAGAATTTTAGTAACATTTTTGGCGATCTCTATTGTATGTTTGCTTGCTAGATATTTGACTAGTTTGCTTTATCCATTGGGCATAGAGTCTAAAATTATGCATTTGTAGCACCTAGACCTGATGAAACTTATAAAGTTGTTGGTTTAGCTTTGAATGCATGCACATGAGCTTAATAGGACTCAAGACTCTTATTGGGTTGATGGATATGCATGATCAAACTCAAGTATCAACTTTTAGAAGTCAAAACCTTCATAGTCGACTATTTTGGTTATGTGTGGATGAATGAATGGATTTGAATGGATGCATGCACATGGTAAATATACGAAAATGCATATATGTATGGTTAGCAACCAGACCTATATAGCTACAATGGTATGTATATGCATATGTATGTGTATACTAGGTACAAGTAAATGTTCAAACACATACATTGATGCATGCATAAATGAGATGGGTGGAATATGATAGCTTAACAACATAAACCAGCAACTTGACTATCCTAAAACTACAAAACAAGACAAGAAACTAACCTAGGATAGAAGACAACACCTAAAAACTTAACTAAAATATAGACGCACTTATTGAAAACATGAAAACTAACCTAGTATATATAAGATAGGATTGAAACTCATACCTCAAAATAGGGTTTGAGGTGAATGCCATTTAGAAGGATTGGTAAAACGTCTCCTTCCATTGTGGTCAACTAGAAAGTATTATGTTCCTTACATTCAGCAATCAGAAATGGCCCAGCCCACATGTGATCAAACTTAGTATGATGGCCTAGCTTTATTTTAAGAACATCCCATTTCAGCACAATATCACCCACACTAAATTCTCTGGCTTTTGCCTTCCTATCAAAGCTTCACTTGACTTACATCTGCTAAAACTCCATAGTTTGCATAGCTTTTCTTCTACTTTCTTCTAACTCCATTAACTATACACATCGCACTAGAATAGGATCACCTTCTTCAAAAAGAACCAATTGAGTGGCAAGATCAAGTGCTAGCAACTCTATTTCAATAGACAATCGAGCTTCTTTTCCATACACTAACTGATAGGGTGAATTTCTAATAATCTATTTTGGAGTGATTCTATCTACCCATAAGGCAGCCTTCAATTCAGAGTGCCAATCTCATTGATTCTCCTACAGAGTTCTTTTAATAATCCTTATCAAATTCTTATTGGAGGATTTTGCTAACCCATTACCTTGTGCATAATAATTGGAACTAGTACTAAGATAAATTCCATGCTTGAATGCCCAATCAGTCACGTTTAATCCAATGAAAGCAAGTGCATTATCAAAAATGATAGAATTAGGTACCCCAAATCTATTCACAATATCATCATAAAAATTAAGGATTGTTGTCTCATTATCCTCTTTTAGTTCTACTGCTTCTATCCAACGTGTGAAGTAATCAGTAGTAGTAATTATCCATTTGTGTCCTACACTTGATGGAGGGTTGATAGGCCCTATAAAGTCAACACCCCATTTTTGAAAAGGTTGTTCTATTTTAATTGGCTATAAAGGCAAAGCTAGCAGCCTTTCTTTTCCTGCAAATATGGCACACTTGATACATTTTCTAACATATATATGGTTGTCTTTAAAAATATTAGGCCAATAATATCCACCTCAAATAATCTTATATGTTGTTGTTCTGGGGGGAAATGTCCTCTTGAATGACCATCATGGAATTCATGCAAAATATTTGTAACTTGATCTGAATCAACACATTTGAGAAGGACACCATTGTGATCTTTTCTATATAAAACATCATTAATTAGGATGAAGGGAATACATTGTAACCAATAATACCTCCATTTTTCCTTGTTCAAATTTGCTAGACACTCACTGGTCTTTAAGAAATGAACCATATCCTATAACCAGCTTTCTGGTCTGTCATTGTTTTCTACGGTACCAATCAACAAAAATGGTGTTTTCTTGCCCTCGAAGTTCTAAAACTTCTTTATCAAAAATTTTTTCACACAAGCCTTTGCCTCTCACCATCTTGGTTATCTAAATATCCACATCATACTCCATGACCCATGTTATCCAGCTAGCTCATTTTTCATTCAAATCTTTACCCAAAAGAAATTCCTTAACACTTGGATGAGCCACATGCAAAATTACTTTATTATGTGTCAACAAGTGCCAAAAATTTTTAAGGCTCTTAACAATAGAAAGTACATGTTTCTCAACAAAACAATACCTTTGCTCATAGTCTTCAAGTTCTTTGCTGAAAAAATTGATTGGCTATTCCAATCCTTCCAAATTATTTTGTACTAGCATAGCAAAAATAACATCAAAGCCACCATATGCATAAAGAATAAAATCTTTACTAAAATTGGGATCTATCAACACTGGGGCTGCTGCTAAAGCATCTTTAATTGCCTGAAATTTTTCCTTTGCCTCTTTAGTCCATGAAAAAATAGTTTTTTTCTTGAGCATAGTTGTTAGTGGCTTAAGCAATGCTGCAATATTAGGTAGAAACCTTCTCACAAAATTTATACAGCCAATGAAACTTTGAAGACCCTTTTTATGCTAAGGTAAAGGCAACTCCAAAATTGTTGCAACTTGTTCAAGATCCATAGTAATACCTTCTTTTGATACAACATATCCAAGAAATTTACCTTCATGGACAGAAAAAATGCACTTTTTTGGATTTAATGAGATACCAAATTCCCTACAATGCTCAAAGATCTACTTCAAGTGGTTAATATGATCTACCACTTTTTGAGAATAAATAGTGATGTCATCAGGATATACTAAAACAAACTTATACATCAAAATTGCTGAAAGCCATCTCCATTGCTTTCTAAAAAGTTGCTCCAGCATTGAACAGTCCAAATGGCATTCTTTTATATGCCATTGTTCCCCACTTCGTAGTAAATGTTGTTTTGAATTGGTCTTCTTTCTTCACCAAAATTTGATTATAGCCTAAATATCCATCTAGCAAGGAAAACCATTAAGCTCCTGATACGTACTATAACATTTTCTCCATTGATAGAAGTGGATGTTTATCTTTTAACAAAACTCTATTCAAGTTTCTAAAATCCACACACAATCTTAGTTCTCCATTCTTTTTCCTTACAGGGACCAAATTAGCAACCCAGCTTGTATGCTTAATGGGAAAAATTATTTTTCTTTCAATTAGTCTAAAAACCTCCTTTTTCATTAAAGGCTCCAATCTAGGATTAATTGGCCTTTGTTTCTATTGAACAGATTTAGCTGTTGATTCTAGCTCTATGGTGTGTTGTGCAAGCAGTAGATCAAAACCTTTCAAATCACTATATTCCCATGCAAAAACATTACTAAATTCCTGAAATAAATGAAGTAAAAATTATTTTTCTTCAATAGAATTAACTTTACCAAATTTAAGACATTTTTTAGGTGCAATTTCCAAGCCTTCATACTGATTTTGTTTTACCAATAGATTTGCTTTACAAGCTTTTACTTGGTCATCTGAATTAAAAACATTTTCCAGCATTAATAACCCTTTAGGAAACTTATTATTCTTTAGCTACAACACTTTATCTCCATATTGATCTTTATACCTCTGTTGGTTTGAATTAGCAAAAATATCCTCTTCAAACAAGAATTGCAAAATTTGTTCATCACTTTCAAAAACTTGCCAATTCACATTATTATCAGGTACTAAAGGCCTAGTAATAATTTTTATATGTTGTTGATAAAATTGTGCTTTAATGTTGTTTACAATATCATACTGAGCACCTACAGCTGCTAACCTATCAGCATGTTGATTTTTACTTCTGGAAATAGCAAGTATGTTAAAGGCATCAAAATTCTCAAGAAGATCCCACACTCTATGCCTATAAGATTTGAGAACATCATTTTTAACAACATTTAGGCCTCTTACTTGGTTTACTATTAATTCACTATCACCATATACCTTTAAACATTTGATGTCATGCTTTTGCGCCCATTCCAACCCATGAATCAAACCCTCATACTCAATTGTATTATTTGTGCATGAAAAATTGAATCTGAAAGTAGCATAATATTTTTCATTTTTAGGTGAAACTAATGTAACACCCCCACTAGCACCTTGTTTACCCCTTGAACTATCAAAAAACATACTCCATAACTGATTTTGTGATTCTTCCAACTGATTTTTTGGTTTAACTAAATTGGGAATAACTACATCTTTCTCATGTATGACATAAGTCTCTAAATCAGCATGTTTCAAATCATAAAAATGATTTTTAGAAGTTTGACTTAACCCCCATTCATCAAGGAGGATATCTGGAACATCATCTAGTTGGGTTCTAGCTTTAGTAGTTATATCATGCTCTTCTTCATCAAATGAAAGAAAATTTGCATTCAAGGCACTAGGTACATATGGCTCTATATGATTTCTTGCAAGTAATTTAGACTTAATTGTTACCTTAGTACCATATCTAGTCCTAAAAAGTATGTGAGACGAGTCAAATAATAAATAGCCCCCAATTTTTGTAGTAGAGTCTCTAGATGAATAGATGGAAAAATATGGAGGTAAGTCTATTACATAAATATCTTGTTGAATGGAAAAATTAGGACAGGCATGAAGAGTAAGATTTGCATCCTTGATTAGACCTGTAGTAACAATAGATGTTCCATCAAGTTGAATAACACCTCTTTCAATGGCCTAATATTTTAATCCTAACTGGTCAGCTACCTTTTTGGGCATAACCAAGCTTGTAGCCCCACTATTAATCATACAGTTATGAACTAAGTTATCACTAATAATTAATGAAAGATAGAAAGAAGGAGGTTTAATTATCTTACTTGATTCACTGGCAATTTTATCACTATCCTCTTACTTCTCATCATCATTCATCAATACAGCCTTTTCTAGTTCATCCATAGTTCCCTTAAGATCTCCCTCATCAAATAAATCTTTTTACAAAATATCAGTTTGGCCTGGAATAGCCAATGTCTCCCACATTGACATGGACACATTCATCTTCTTTATATTCTCCACAATATTAAAAGGTATAGTAACATGTGACTTTTGATGTGTTTTAGCAACAACATGTTATGCTTGCTTGTGAAAATTGTCCTTGGTGACAGGGACATGAGTATCTTCCATAGTATTTGTGGAACATAATGGTTTAACTGTATCAAGTGCTTTACTTTTATTTGCCATCTACTTTGTTTCAAGAGCCCTTTTCTTAGCTTGAGTATTGGCTGATATAGGTGAATCATTATTTGTTGTGCAAAACTAATCTCTTTTCCAGTTAAGGAAAGTAATTTCAGCAGTATGTGAATCATCTTGCTATTCAGGTGCATCATTCATTGCATTCTACTATCCTATAGCTATTTTTTGTACCATCAATGCCTGATTAATCACTCCATTGGTGCAAGTAGCCTAATTCTATGGTTCATTGTAGAGATAACACCATTCAAAATTGGTTGCAAGGTTATTTTGCATAGGCACAATGTCTTTCATTGGATTAACAACATTAAGAGGGGTCAGGTTATAAGGTCAAAAAGGTCTTTGATTGTTATTTTTCCTATAACCCATTGCATTACCCTGATATGGTTGTCTATTTTCATAGGCTTGGCCTTGGTTTTACTGGTGGTAAGATGGATTTACAACTTGATTTTGTTGTTGATAAGGTGGTCTAGCCTAAAATTGTTGTTTTTTCAAATTTACCAGCTCATTGCTAAATGTTTGCATCATATTCTCAATTTTGAGTTGACTATTTTTTATCTCCTATAGCTCTTGTGAAGGACTTGCTACAGAAATTTCTTAAATAGGAACAGTAGGTAAAGGATTAAAAGGTGGGATTGATAATGGCATATTTGACTAAATATCTGGAAAAATAGGCATTAGAGGCCTAGCAGCTATTTTTCCTGCTTGGATAAGGCTATTTTTAGCTCTAATAGAAATATCATATGCTTGAGGCAATCAAACACCTCCCATTGATTGAATCATTATAGAAATATCACTATTTAAGTTTTTCAAGAAATATAGAAAAGCATGGTCTACTAAAGGTCTTACCGAGATAGGTATTCTAGTCCAAGTCCTTTGAAACAAATTGTTGAAATCCATCATTTTCTCTTGGGGAGCACAATTTATAGTTGTGAGCTACTCTACTAGAGAAAAATAATCTGACTTATCTTCACAATGCCTTGTCAAAGCAAGACCCAAAGCATCCCATGAATTGATTGAACCAATACCCAAACTTCTAAACCATTGAAGCACCTTTCCTTTAAGAGATGTTGCAAGTAACTTGGAAATGACATCTTCCTTTGTAACATGATGAACACTACACAATGTAGCAACATCTCTAATATGTTCATATCCTATAGTTTGAGTCTCTCCAATGAAATCTGGTAAACTTTTTAAAGCAGCTAGAGGTATATCATGATGCTAGGCAAAATTTAAAGGGTTCCCGATTCCCCTAATTGAATGGCACAAAAGAAAATGCTCTTGCCATTAGAGGAGGTAATGATACTTGCTGTTGTGGTATTGAAATTTGGATAGGAATAGGTTGTGTAACTAATACACTATGTTTCAACAAAAAAATTGTATTTGTTATAGTTGTTGTTATGAAGCTAGTACTTGTTGTAGTTACAGTTAAAGCAGTAGAAATATTAGTTTCAAATGATTTAGTTCTCAATGTTGGACTTCTTGAATGCCTAAATTTTCCTTGACATGATTAATTTCTTCTACCATACACATGAATATCAAGGGCTAAAAGTTTCCTTCTTGATGTTGGCTTAGTTCTGGCAAGAGTTCTTTCATGCCTTTTTGGAGTTTCCAGCTATAAATATTCAAAAGAAGTACAACTTCTTGTCTAAATCTTTATCATAAATTTATTGAACTTTGTTGGCTAGTTGAAATATGGCTATCTATTGTATCAGTATAGTTGATATTTTTTTGAAAAATGTGCTCGTGTCCCATCGGGCATGCCAAAATTGTTAAGTACAAGAATTTGCACCCTATACTAAACTAAAGGAGTTTAGTAATTCTGGCATAACATGGGAATCACTTCTTGGTGAGACATACAATCAAAGTGAAACCTCTAGTTTCTAGGGTGGCTCCTATTTAATGATTAGTGAAATTTCAATGAATCTAATCTAAACTTGTGGGAAAAAGGATAGAGATTACTGAAAGTAATCCTAAAAACATACAGTCTAAACTAAAGAGACTGGTGATACACCAAAATTAATATGAAAGTTTGAACATAAATGATAAAGATGGATTATTTAGTTGAGTAGATACAAAACACTCCCTTCCTATAAAGACTTGCATAAATAATTTGTAATAAGGTTTAAAGAATGAACTTGCAAAATGAGGAATACAAATGCCTCTCTCCTATCAATTTCACTTTCTAAAAACATAGATTACAACCTACAAATAAACTTTCTCCTCTACAACTAGGTGTTTAAGTGAGACAAAACAACAAGGAATAATAACAGTTCACTAATTGTTCTTATCAAATCACTCTGACAATACACAGAGTTGTAGAAAGAAAACAAGGTTCAAAAATGGACTCAAATAACATGGACTCAACTATTGTCACCTATATTTAACTTTCAAAAATGAATTACTAATTTCTACAAACAAAATGCTAAGGACTCAAAAGTCACAAAAACCTTTCTCTGCATAATCAAAACCCCCTCTACAACCAGTTCAAAAATCATTAAATACAATGCCCAGCTCTTGGATCAAATGCCAAAAAATAGCCCAAAAATGAGGGCTTAATGACTCCTGAAATAAAGTCCTATCCCTAAAAAAACTCCACTAACTCATTATGAACCCCATCACTCACACAAAACTACCTAGAAAATACTCTAATAGTCAATAAAGAGCCCTTGAATGCCAAGGCAAATTCAAATTTGACTCATGAGTCCTATATTCTCTATGTTTCCAAACCACTTCTAAAAATCTCATAAAGACTTCTCCATCTTATGACAAATGTTTCTTTTCACCAATAAGCATAGAGTTATGACTTTCTATACATATTTGTATTCTTATAATAATAATATAATGTAAAATAACTTATAAATGTTAATTATTTTAGCAAATATTATTTTACAATGTTTAAAAAGAATACAAAAAACAAAAGGACTTGGAAACATTAAAACACAAACCTAGGTAAAAAACCCTTTCACGACATAAATACTTACACTTCCAAAAGGAAATAATCCCATGGAAAAGTATGCAGACTTCAAAAAAAATGAAAAAGCAAATAGGGCACGATATATTTTGATAACCCTAAAACAATTTTCATTCTGCATTTTTACAGTGAACATCTGTGGTGAAGGAAGAAATAGGGTTTGTTGGTTTTTGTTTGTTCCTGTGGCCACCATTGTGGACTCACTAGTCTTTGATGATGGAAGGTAGTAAAACTTTGGAACCACCATGGACTTTCATGAAAACTGTGACTAGAAGCTACTATTATATTGATATTCACTCTGTTGAGAGTTGGGTTTTGCAATGGATATTTAGGTAACTTTATTTGATTGTCACAATAGCTATTCTTTTTTTGTAGTTACTCTTGCATTCTTCTAGGGTTTTTGCAAATGTCCATTGTTGAATAGATACTATTTGAGCTAACTACAAGGGTTTTGCTCTTCTTTCTTTTTTTTTACAATTTCCCTCTAGTGCTCCTAGACCTTCAATGATGCGTACTTATACCATTCAAACTCTACTATAGGAGGACACATAATGGAAAGGGTAATTATTGTACACTCAAAATGGAAATGTTATACCCCTTATTCATTTTTCAAGATAGATGAATATACCTTCCCAATTCGGCTTAGTGCCATGGTTTCATTCTTTAAATCTTTTCCTCTACTCAGTATTTGATTCCTTTCTTGAAAATGAGTTCAACATGCATGTTATAAAGAGAAGTTCTTAATTTCTATTTCCTTTGATAGCTGTCAGACTACACATTTTCTAGCAATACATAGAGCTCAACCATTATGGGCTCAAACTACATATTGTGTTTAGAAATCTGCTCACTTACCTACTCAAAGATTTGTGTTATGTTGTCTTCTGACTGCTTTAACCATGTGTCTAGTTTACTACCTGTTAGTTATCCAATGAGTTGCCATATTTAAAAATCTTTCCTTAAATTTTTGCCCATACAGCTAACAGAGTCCTTCTTCTGTTGCTCCATGTATTTGTTATCATTCGAAGTGTTGTACAAAGTTCCTGAACACTTCCCATCATTTTCTCTTCATTTGAACCACTTTGAAAAACTTTGAACTCCAGTTTGAAGTAGTTCAAAGTAGTTCAATCAAAGGATTTTTGCTATAACAATTTTCTTGCAGGAAATGCATGCCAAAGCAATGAGGACTTCTTTTAAATCACTTTGAATCACTTTGAACCTCAGTTCAAAGTAGTTCAAAGTTGTTCAATCATAAAGGCTTCTTGGTGAAAGTGGACCATGTTGTACAAATGAGTTGTCATCTCAAAAGGAACTAATTACAGTGTCAAAGAATAATAATTAAAAAGGTGTTTTAATTCCCAATGTGAAGAATCATCATTATGATTGAAAGTAGAAAATATTTTTCTGAAAAGGGGATTGGATATCACAATGAGGCTAATCATTATTGATATAGCTGCAAAGGGAGTCATTAAATAAGATGGTTATGTAAGAAGGCCTTCAAATGTGTGAACCTTAATGTAAGTGATTTGTCATGAATACCTCATAATGAGGTTGTACTTTCACACATAAGTACTCTTTCCTTCTTAAAATGAGCTCAACTTTCCCTTTTTGTTTTTCATGTGAAGAATTAAGAATTTGAAGAAGAAGCTATTAAGGAGAAAAGAAAGGGAAAACTATTGTTTTTTTATAGATTACAGGTGAGAAACATAGAAATTCTTGTTTTTTTTATGTAATCTATGTGTTTTCAAAGATAATTAGTTTGAAGCCTTACTGTATTTGATTTAAAGATGAAATCTATGTTACATTTCTTTGGTAACATTTCAAGTTTAGAATGTAAGAAGCTTTTCATATGTGAAACCAACCTAAAGGGTGTTAAGTTGGAGAAATTGCAAAAAAAAATTCTTGAGCATGTTGATGAATCAAATGGGTGTATGGAAATTTTGACCAGTGGTCTAGTTGAAGCTGCAGCTTTTCCCCTAGCCCTTCTGAGTCCTGAATTGCTTCAAATTTGTATTGATCACTATGATGTAAGGAGTAAAAGTATTGTAAACAAGGATGGTGAACTAGTTTTATCAATTTCAATGGAAACTATTGCCTCTATAATGTGTCTACCTGATGCATGATGCTCTTGATGGGGACACAACAGAAAAACAGAATGGACACAATAGAAAAGGGAAATTATATTAACTGAGAAAATAAGCTAGTACAAATAGTACAAAGAAAATAAACTTCAAAACATGCCCTAAGGGCTTACAATAGCATAAATTTGGAGAATATTTCTCCTTTTAGCACCTCCTCTCAAACTCCACTCTAAACTGCCTTTTACAATGCTAGAAATCTCCTTAAATAGACCCCAGAGGGTTAAGGACTAGGAGTACATTCTAGAAAGTGCTAGTAGGCATCCACCGACCAAATAGAAGGTTCCAAAAGCTGTGTTAGAAGTCGGTGCAATTCTAGAAGAATCCAGAAACAGTAACCAAACTTTCGGGAGGCATAACTTTTGAACCGTAGCTCTGATTGACAAACCGTTTACATTTTTGGAAAGCTCTCAAAGTGCTCTATAGCCCTATGGACAAGCTTGGCTTGTCCCCCATTTTTTGTCCCTTTTCAAGGTCATTTAATTCCCCTAACCTAACTTTGAAGCATTCTCAGGGGGTCTCCAAAACTCAAAAAACTACAATAACTTTCAAACCGTGGGGCCTTTTGACCTGATTCTTTTTCTGGAATGCTCTAAATCACAATTACATTCATCTGGTCAATTCACACATTCTAGGTCACCAAAATGATGGCCAAATTGCATGCTCCTATTTTTTTAGGATTTTCAAATGCACTGATAGTGGAACTGTGAGAGTTGGAACCTTTATTTGACCCAAATGGGTATCCAAAAATGTAAAGACATGAAACAGAAACTAAGTCTAAGTACATTTTTTTGGGTGACACAGGATTGCCCTTATACCTCTGGATGCTCCTGCATCAGACACCCAGGGTAGATTGAAAAGTGACCCTGTCACTTTATGGATGGTAGAGGAAATCCCAAATGGAAAACCTCAGCTACTGAAATCCAAGTTGAGTCCTCGATCAATCATCCTTTCCATTTGACCAAATACTCTTCATACTGCCTATTTCTAGTACTCCTACCCACACGATGATCTAGAATGTCTTCTATCTCCTCCTTCTTAGAAGTAGGAATTGGACATGGCTCTAACACCAGCTCATCATCTGCACCATCATCATGATACTCTGTTAAATCTGCAATGTTGAAAATGGGAGAAATGTGAATACCATCTGGCAACTCCACTTCATATGCATTTCCTGAGTCATGTTTCTTCAGAATTTTGCAGGGGCCAAATTTCTTCATTTTCAGCTTGTTGTAAGTACCGGCTGGAAATCTTTCTTTTCGTAAGTGCACCATGACTAAATCTCCTACTTGGAATTCCTTATGTCTTCTCCTTTGATCAACCCTAGCTTTATACTCTTGATTCATCTTGGTAATGTGTGCTTGAACCTCCTCATGTAGACGCTTGATATGTTCAGCAAATTCCTCAACTTCAGCACTTGTCCTCTCCCCTTGTTCTATCTTCCTCAATTCTGGTGTAGTCCTTGGGCTATTCCCGTATACAATTTGGAATGGTGATTTTCTAGTACTCCTATTTATAGAGTTATTGTATGCAAACTCTGCTTGTGGTAGAATCAAATCCCATCCCTTGGGCTTATCCCCAACTAAACATCTTAGCAAATTACCCAGACTTCTGTTTACCACTTCTGTGTGGTCGTCAGTTTGTGGGTGATCCGTGGAACTGAATTTCAAGTCTGTTCTCAACTTTTTCCATAATGTCCTTCAGAAATACCCCACAAATTTAGTATCTCTATCAGAAACTATACTCCTTGGAAGACCATGTAGTCTTACCACCTCTTTGAAAAACAAGTCTGCAATATGGACAGCATCATGAGTTTTGTGGCATGGAATGAAATGTGCCATTTTGGAGAACCTATCAACCACCACAAATACTAAGTCATTACCCCTTTGTGTCCTTGGCAATCCAAGAACAAAATCCATACTTATGTCCTCCCATGGCCTTGATGGAACAGGCAATGGCTGATATAGACCAGTATTGTGACTAAACCCCTTGGCAACTTGACAAACCTGGCAACTTTTTATGAACTTCTTCACATCCTGTGAAATTTGAGGCCAAAAATAATATTCTCTAAGAATGGCAATGGTCTTATCTCAACCAAAATGTCCTGCCATCCCTCCACTGTGTTTCTCCTTAATCAGATTTTCCCTCATGGAACTCCTTGGAATGCACAATTGACTACCTTTGAACAACATGCCATCCTGAATCAAATAATCTAACCACTTGGTTCTATCTACAGCAACAGGCTCTTTACAAGCTTTCCATGCTTCAGCAAAATCAAGATCCTCGGGTTACAAATTCTTGAGTTCATCAAACCCAACTACTTCAACCTGCATTGTTGTAAGCAGTGACTGTCTCCTACTTAGTGCATCTGCAACCCTATTAGATATTCCACTTCTATGCTTCAACACAAATGTATAACTCTGCAAGAATTCTACCCACTTCATATGCCTCTGATTCAATTTACCTTGGCTATTTAGGTACTGCAATGCCTGATGATCAATATACAAAACAAATTCCTTTGCTAATAAATAGTGCCTCCATTTCTTTAAGGCCTAAACTATTGCATAGAACTCTTGATCATAAACAGAATACTTCTTCTTTGCATCATTCAATTTTTCACTAAAATATGCAATAGGCTTACCTTCTTGGCTTAATACAGCCCCAATAGCACTGCCACTAGCATCACAATCCACCTGGAACACTTTTCTAAAATCTGGAAGTGCCAACACAGGCTGTTCTGTCACCTTCTTCTTCAGCAATTCAAAACTTCTCACAGTTGTTGCAGTCCATTTGAACTCTTTTCTATCCCCTCTTATTGTATCAGTTAGGGGTGCACATATGCCACTGAAATTTTTAATAAACTTCCTGTAAAAACTAACCAGACCATGAAATGATCTTACCTCAGTAGCAGACCTCGGAGTAGGCCATTCCAAGATGGCTTTTACCTTCTTTGGATCCATTTTGAGACCTTCGGGTGATATAACAAACCCCAAATAGACTAACTCCCTTTTTGCAAAGACACACTTCTTTAGATTAATTAACAGTTTATCTTCCCTTAGCCTTTCAAGGACACTACGAATATGCAGTAAATGTTCTTCCAAAGTCTTGCTGAAAATTAAAATATCATCCAAATAGACAATAACAAATTTTCCCAAGAATTTCTTAAGTACCTCATTCATGAGCCGCATGAAGGTGCTTGGGGTGTTCATCAATCCAAAGGGCATGACTAACCACTCATAAAGACCCTCCTTGGTCTTGAAGGTTGTTTTCCACTCATATCCTTCTCAAATCCATATCTGATGATAGCCACTCTTCAGATCTATCTTTGTGAAGTACTGAGCTCCACTCAAGCAGTCCATAAGATCATCCATCCTTGGTAAAGGAAACCGGTACTTGATGGTTATCCTATTTATAGCTTGAGAATCTGTACACATCCTCCACTCTCCATCCTTTTTTGGTGCAAGTACTGAAGGTATTGCACATGGACTCAGGCTCTCTCGAATCAAGCCCTTCCTCAACAGCTCCTGAACCTGTCTATTTAGCTCCTCTGTTTCAGTAGGATTCATCCTGTGAGCAGCCTTGTTAGGCAAACTAGCTTCTGGAATCAGATCTATCTGATGATTGATTTTCCTTACTAGTGGCAATCCATCTGGAACATTATCAGAGATAATATCTCCAAATTCCCCTAGTAAATCTGAAACATCATGTATTGCATGTCTATCAAACTGCCATGGTCTACCCAACAATAGATGGCAAACATCCATCGAAATAACGTCACAGAGAACTTCATCATGGTAACTCCCAATTTTGAATTTTACTAAACATTGTTCACTTACCAGGACCTTATGATCATCTTTTACCAAAGAAATCCGATAGGGCTGGGGATGTTTCTCCCTCTTGAGCTTTAGCTTAGAGACCATCTCTTCTGATACCAAGTTATCAGTGCTACCACCATCAATGATCACATCACAACATTTATCCTCACACTTGCATCTGGTACGGAACAAACTCCTCCATTGTCCTAGTTCATTCTCACCACTTAGTAGGACTCTTTCATTTACCAAGGTCTCTCCTCTTTCTGCATCCTTTGAATGTGATGATTGTGCATCCTCATCCACATGAGCAACCCTAGCTTGGCCCTCAGCTCTCCTATCTGTCCTTCCTTGTCATTGAGGGCATTCAAAGGCACGATGACCTTCTTCATTGCAATGGAAATAGGTACCACGGAAGCCTCCTCTTCCTTGTCCACGTCCTCTACCTCTTCCTCTTTGATTTCCAAAGTCTTGATCATGGGAACGGTTGAAACCCTCATTCCTTTGGTTTCTGCTAGTACCCACATCTTCATTTTTCTTTTGGGTTTCATTACGGCCTCCAAATGATCTACCGCTTCCCCTTCCTCCTTGACCACGCCCTCTTTGTCTTCCTTCAAACCTTTTACTCAGCTTCTCTTCAACTCGTAGGGCAAACTGGTATGCTTCTTCAACGCTGGTCATTCTTACCAGACTTAATTCCTCCTGGATGCTAGGTCGCAACCCACTAATATAACGAGCAACCTTCTCCTTATTTGCTTCTACATGCCCCGCTCTAATCAAGAGTTGGTAAAACTCCTCTGTATATTCTTGGACTAATCTTCCTGCTTGCTTTAACCCATGCATCTTCTTAAACAGATCAAGCTCGTAGTCCACAGGAATGAACTGCTTCTTCAATTTGTCCACCATGCAATCCCATCTTGTGATCTTCTCCTTTCCTCTTCTAAGTCTTTCCAGTTGAACCTCTTGCCACCAGATTTTGGCATGGCCTTTCAGTTTGGCCTTTGCAAACTTAACTCTATCTGGGTCCCTTATATCCTCATACTCAAAGTATTCTTTTAGTTCATTGATCCAATCGATCAACTCATCTGGTTTTCGATTTCCTGAAAATATACCCACTTCAATTGTAGGTCTTTTCCCAAACTTAGTAATGGCCCTAAAAGGCCTTTCCTCTATAGGATTTAGAACTTCCCCATCAACTTCCTCTTCTGGTCCCATTACTTCCTCTTCATTGTCATCCTCACTATTGTCACCTACGGCAACATTTGCTCCTCTACAAAGCTCCTCTTGCAATGCTTGTACCTGCCTCTGGAGGGCTCTAACCTCCTCAGGATCAATAGCTCTGGCCCTTCCACCATGCTCTCTTCATGGAGGCATCTTCTAACTCAAACCCACAACCACACAGTCTTGGTGCAAACTACCTCACAGTCGGCGCTCTGTCTACACACTCAGGAAAACCCACTCTGATACCACTTGATGGGGACACAACAGAAGAACAGAATGGACACAACAGAAAAGGGAAATTATATTAACTGAGAAAATAAGCTAGTACAAATAGTACAGAGAAAATAAACTTTAGAACATGCCCTAAGGGCTTACAATAGCATAAATCTGGAGAATATTTCTCCTTTTAGCACCTCCTCTCAAACTCCACTCCGAACTACCTTTTACAATGCCAGAAATCTCCTTAAATAGACCCCAGAGGGTTAAGGACTAGGAGTACATTCTAGAAAGTGTTAGTAGGCATCCACTGACCAAATAGAAGGTTCTGGAAGCTGCATTAGAAGTCGGTGCAATTCTAGAAGAATCCAGAAATGGTAACCGAACTTTCGGGAGGCATAACTTTTGAACCGTAGCTCTGATTGACGAACCATTTACATTTTTGGAAAGCTCTCACAACCAAAATCACAACAAGATGGAGATAGAGAGATAACAAAAATGCTTCATAAAGCATCCATTAATACTGGAAATTCATTACAATATCCTCCAAATGAAAGGACTCCAAATTCTTACAATATAAGAGATATTTGCTCACTAAGAGCTTCTACTTCCCCAAACTTCTACTTCTCAAGCTTCCTTAAAAGAGATTACATTCGAAGAGCTTCTATTTCCCCAACTTGATTACAAATGATAATAAGCCTTGCTTAAATAGGCACTTCTAACCCAAGACATTACAAACACAACCAATGTGGGATAAAAGGTAAATACAACTACCTTTAAATAAATATTAAATTCCCACCCCAAATACAACTAAGCACCAAACAAATATTAAATACATGATTTAAGGAGCTTTCCACAAACTTCTAAATTGCCACCTATACACCTCGATTAATGGAATGACAACTATTTTTATTATTTTCTATTTATGCCACCCATGCACCTTGAAAATAGAAATTCCTCTTTTCTCCATTTTTCCTATTTTCTATTTTTTATTATTTTCCTTCCATTTTTGTCACTTTCTCTCTCCTCCACAAATTTATTTATTATTTTTTTTAAAAAAAATTTCTGATGCAGGAGCATCTTGCATGGGAAAACTAAATTATTAGAGAAAAAAAAAAGGAAAAAAAAAAAATTTGTGGAGAGAGAAAGTGACGAAAATAGAAAAATAATAATAAAAAAAGGAAAATAGGAAAAAACAAGAAAGAGGAATTTCTATTTTCAAGGTGCATGGGTGGCATAAAAAGAAAAATAATAAAAATAGTTATCATTCCATTAATCGAGGTGTGTACGTGGCATCTTAGACGTTTGTGGAAAGTTCCTTAAATCATGTATTTAATATTTGTTGGGTGCTTAGTTGTATTTGGGTGGGAATTTAATATTTATTTAAATGTAGTTGTATTTACCTTTTATCCCACATTGCTTGTGTTTGTAATGTCTTGGGTTAGAAGTGCCTATTTAAGCAAGGCTTATTATCATTTGTAATGAAGTTCGGAAATAGAAGCTCTTCGAATGTAATCTCTTGTAAGAAAGCTTGAGAAGTAGAAGTTTGGGAAGTAGAAGCTCTTAGTGAGGAATCTCTCTTATATTTGAAGAATTTGGAGTCCTTTCATTTGGAGGATATTGTAATGAATTTCCAGTATTAATGGATGCTTTATGAAGCATTTTTGTTATCTCTCTATCTCCATCTTGTTGTGATTTTGGTTGTGAGTTGGTAAGGGTGGTGTGGCCCTTCATCAGTGGTATCAGAGTAGGAGTTCCTGAGTGTGCAGATGGACAGATCGTCGAACCTGAGGCAGTTTGCACTAGGACCTTGAGTTGGGTGAAGTTTGTGAAGAAGTTCTTGATTGTGTAGACAGATCGCCGACTGTGAGGCAGTTTGCACAAGGTTCTTGTTTTGGATGAGATTTGTCTTCTGAAGACTTGATTATGGAGAAGAGAAAGAAGAAGATGAATTTTTTGATTGGATGGATTCTAAGGATTCCTCGACTTGAGAAATTTAGAGCAAGAAATCAACAATCATTGCTAGTTGATTTGCAGAAGCAAGTGAATGAATTAGAAGCTGAGTTGCGGAAATGAAGAGCATGTCACTAGAAAAGAGATGTTGATAATTCCTTGGATGTGGAAAAGGAAGATGATCCAGTGGAAGAGCAAGTGGATGAAGAGAAAATTATTTGCGAACCAAAAGTTGAAGAAGATGAAAGAGAAGAGGAAGAGCATGAAGATAACCAGATTTGTATGCCAAAAGTAGATGAAGGTGATTGGAAGACTAAAACAATGGAGGAAGAGTATAGTACCTTAGTTGGAGATCAAGCAAGTGGAGTAGTTATGTGCATTGTTGACAACATAAAAGAGGCAAGCGAAGATGAAGATGTCAAACAGGTAAATTCTTATGAATCATGGGATGTTGTCTTTGATATGAGTTTAAAAGATATTGATGATGGTTTGCATGAGGATCTTGTTAGTCATGTGTGGTATGCAAAGGAAGATTAGTATGGTGTTGCTAGGTTTATTACAGGTGTGATTAATTCAACAAGATTGGATGAGGATGAGAGTTATATTTGGATAGAGTTCATTGCGAAGGAGCATTTTCAGCAGCAAACAATTGTTCCAACTAAGTGTTGGAAAAGAAGAAAGAAGGAAATATATTGGCACCGGATACTTGTTTCAGCTATGTGTTGGAGGAAGAGAAAAAAAAATGTCAACAGTGCTACTTCATTTTGTGAATCCATACTCACAAAATTTTTCCTACCATGGGAGTCGGATGCAGGAGCATCATGCATCAGCAAAAAAAAAATGTGGAAGATTTGTATGTTGGTTTTCTTGTCCCTATTGACGTGGAAGCTTGTGGTGAAGATGAAGATGGTTCTATATCTTTCTTTTGACATCAAAGTGTGGGACACACTTTTCTATCTAACAAGGGAGTCTGATGCAGGAGCATCTTGCATGGGAAAACTAAATTATTAGAGGAAAAAAAAAAGGAAAAAAAAAAAAAAATTGTGGAGAGAGAAAGTGACAAAAATAGAAAAAAATAATAAAAAAAGGAAAATAGGAAAAAAAAAAAGAAAGAGGAATTTCTATTTTCAAGGTGCATGGGTGGCATAAAAAGAAAAATAATAAAAATAGTTGTCATTCCATTAATCAAGGTGTGTATGTGGCATCTTAGACGTTTGTGGAAAGTTCCTTAAATCATGTATTTAATATTTGTTGGGTGCTTAGTTGTATTTGGGTGGGAATTTAATATTTATTTAAATGTAGTTGTATTTACCTTTTATCCCACATTGCTTGTGTTTGTAATGTCTTGGGTTAGAAGTGCCTATTTAAGCAAGGCTTATTATCATTTGTAATGAAGTTCGGAAATAGAAGCTCTTCGAATGTAATCTCTTGTAAGAAAGCTTGAGAAGTAGAAGTTTGGGAAGTAGAAGCTCTTAGTGAGGAATCTCTCTTATATTTTAAGAATTTGGAGTCGTTTCATTTGGAGAATATTGTAATGAATTTTCAAGTATTAATGGATGCTTAATGAAGCATTTTTGTCATCTCTCTATCTCCATCTTGTTGTGATTTTGGTTGTGAGTTGGTAAGGGTGGTGTGGCCCTTCATCACTACCAAAAAATACATTTTCTGAATTTTCTCCCATTCAAGCCTTAGCTGAATACTAGAAAACTCCAAACCAATACTGCAATATTCTAGCTAGGAAATGGACTAAAACTAACTATGGTAGAGGTCCTAGGTTACATAAGATAGTCACCAAGGATAATCTTAAGCCTCATATTCACAACCTTGTAGTGTTGTTACATTGAGTTAAGGGTTTGGCTAGTGTTTTCCTCTTTGAAGAATGAATGTATCGTTATGTAGAAATCATTTTGAAAGGAGATCAATGGATGCACTAGGCTAAAATTATTGCTAATTCATTGAGGACGCAACTAAAACATGCCAAAGAATCTAGGGAAAGTTTCTACATGGCCTCATATTTGAAAAAATGCATTTCTTGCGTTAGTAATCTTTCTCCTCTCCCTCATGAAGTTTGGAATGAAGATATAATAGTATATCAATATTTCCCCTGCTGCAAAAAAATAGAGTGCTGGAGAATTTTAGAAAGGTTCATGATGTATTGATTGAAAACATGCATGTATTGTTGAACCAATCTCTGAGGAACCAATAAATCTTCCATGATATGCATTGGATTGTTTTGTTTTAGCTGAAACTTGCCGACATTTATTCTCTGTTATCAAAGATAACATACCACAGGAGAATTGCGAGATATTTTTCCCTATCAAACTTGGTTCCTTCATTTGCAATAGTATGATTAATGCTTTGATTATAGGAAGTAATTTTCTCGGGTTTAGTTTTGGTTCTTACCATAGAAGAAAAAAATTTGATAGGGAAGGCTTTGTAGTTCAAATTCTTGGTCTTAAAGGTCACCCATCAACAACTCCTCAATTAGAAGATTTATGACAAGACTATAAAGATGAGGAAGAAGTATTGCGAAGGGATCATTCAAGATTGAAATTGCAACAAATCAATTCCCTAAAACTAAAATTTCAAATAGAAGCGATAATTGAGGATGGCTTAGACATGATTGAACCAAGCTAGGAAGAATCTAATGAATTGAAATCACTGGAAGTAGACCGGAATCAAGATGAGGAAGAGGATATAAATCTAAGCGCTAGATTTATAGTCACTTACACAGATGATTTCCTAAAGAAATAGAGAAAGAAAGTTGTCAATGAACCCTCTTCAAGGGTGGTTTCTTTTCCTGAACCATCGACATCTAACACCCAACTTTCATCTCTTGTTGCAGGTAGTGTGTTGGCTCAAGGTAAGTAGAAGAGGATGCCAATCCATATACAAAATACGGCTCCTAAAACTAGGTTTAAAGCTAAATCTGAGGCCCTTAAGTAGCATGAGGTTCAAAAAGAAAGGATGTCAATTCAGGGACAAGATTCAACTGATGGTCTCAACCTCTCAGATGGTGCTAATGGTGATGTGCAATTCATCGAAGCCCCCAAAGTAGATTAGCCAAGGTTCATGACTCCCACCAAAGATGCTTAGGAAATCTCTATAAGCCTAGCTATCCTATCCTAGTTATCCAATACAATCAGTAAGAAAAGAAATTTGCAGCCACTTTCAACATCTATAAAGGATATTGTAACCAAGTATGCAACTCAAGGTTCAAAAGTTAAGAAATTGAAAACAAATGCCCATCTAACTAAAGATCCAGTGACTGGAAAGATAATAGCTGAAGTAGCCACTTACAAGTAGAAGATAGATTCCAAGGAAATTGATAGTGAGAGTTTCAAAGTCACTTCAATCAAACTGGGAACCATTAATAGGAGCACAAGCAATCACTTTTTCAAGTTTTCTGATAACCATATGTTAACTCAATCTGAAAAAGATAGCAGGGAGAAAAAGGAACATAAAGGTTTAGTGATGACTATGGCCACTTATATTGATTCTTTGATAAATCTTGGAGCTCTACCAATTGTTCAAGCCCCTCAATCCTTCAACCCAAACTCTATAGATAGCTAGCAATTGGTAAAGAAAATGCAAAGAGGGAAGTAGCTATCAGATGTTATGAAAGATTGGGTGGATGTTATCATCAAGGAGGGTAATAAGTTTATTCTAGAATTCACCACTGTATATGCTAAAGGAGAAACACTTTTGGGAGAAATTCAATCTCTGATTCTAGGATGGAAAACTGAACAGAGCTGGTGCCAAGCGGTTGTATTCCTGGTAACTAAAGTTGAGAAATTTGAAGTACTCAAGTTTCTAAATGAAAATCCAATGAAGAATGCAGATCCCTACATGTTATTCATCATGAAAAACAACATGGGTTGGAAAGAATTAGTTTATAAGGAAGAAATCAAAGAAATACAAGCCATCAAAAGAAAAATTGTTGGGATGCATGAGGAAATCCTTAAAGACATGAATATAGTAAACCTTACAGGGATTCTACAGTTTGATGATGGGAACGTGGATTCTAAAACATTGAATAAAAGCTTTAATAAAGCCATTGAGAAGATTAGGGATAATGAATCACCTATTGCTAATGATTTCACTACACTAGAAAATATCGAATCCATGCTATGTCTCAACAAAAACCTCATGCCATGTCAGACCCTGAAGATCAAGGAGTTCAAATGGAAAAAGGACACATGTAGGGATAGGTTACTGAGTTTAAAGAATCTACATTCCCATGAAATGCAAGAGTTCATGAATGCCTTCAGAAGCTGGAAGTTGGTGCGACAAACCGTGGGCGAAGAAGAAAAAATCAATGACAAGGCTTGAAAAAGATACTACTTTGGGTTATGTTTTGACACCTATTTTTGTAACTATTTTCTTGTTCATTATTGTTTCTTTTTTAAACCAAAATGGTTAGGTTTTGATGGAGGCCTTGTAGATCTATAATGAAACCATAAACACTAGGGCATTGAACTAATTAGGATATATAGAAATAGATAGATACAAATTTTGATAGATAGATACTTTAAAATAGTAATTGAAAGATAACATATAGATGTTTAATTTTTGAATGATTGTGTGCATGAAGGAAGTTTAACATATATATATATATATATATATATATATATATATATATATATATATATATATATATATATATATATATATATATATATATATATATATATATATATATATATATATATATATATATATACATATACGTATATTATATATATATATATATACATATATGTATATTATATATACATATACGTATATGTATATACATATACGTATATGTATATATACATATACGTATATGTATATATACATATACGTATATTATATATACATATACGTATATGTATATATATGTATATGTATATATATGCGTATATATATATATATATGTATATATGTATATGTATATATAAATGTATACATATATATATACATACATACATATATATACATACATAGATATACATATATATTTGTATATATATGTATGTATATATCTATATATCTATATATATGTATGTATATATGTATATATATGTATGTATATATGTATATATATGTATGTATATACATATATATACATACATATATATATAAATACATATATATACATATATATGTATATACATATATATATAAATACATATATATACATATATATGTATATACATATATATATATACATACATATATATACACATACATATGTATATATATGTATGTATATATATATATATGTATATATATATATATACATACATATATATATATACATACATATATATACACATACATATGTATATATATGTATGTATATATATATATGTATATACATATATACATACATATATATACATATATATGTATGTGTGTATATATATATATACATATATGTATGTGTGTGTATATATACATATATATATGTATATATACATATATATGTATATACATTTACATATATATATACATATATATACATATGTGTATATATATATATAGATATGTATACACATATGTATATATATCTATATCTATATATGTATGTATACATATGTGTATACATATCTATATATATACACATATGTATATATATATGTATATATATATCATCTTGGATTTGGCTTAGAAACTTGGCGTTTGAAGTATTTAAATCATGGTTACTTTGTGTGCTCTAATTTATTGATTCAAGATATCTATTGTTGTTCCTACTGTAAGTTCATTTAAATTAGGTTTCTTGAGTGGTTGATATCAAGTTGTGGTATTATTCATTTCTTTAAATAGATGTTTTGTGGAAGTAGAGTTTGATAAATTTCCTCTTTATTGTTTAAATGAATGCTTACCTCAGTACCTAGGACTATGTGAGACAACGTTATGTGCTTTCTGGTAAAATTGTGAAGATAATCTTTGAATTTATTGAAAATTCTACAAGGAAGTTGTACCTTTAAAATGTAGAGAGAAAACCAAATAATATGAAGTTTTCTCAATTGTTGTGAACATTTTTGTGTTTTCCAATACCTTGGGCATAGAGTGATTTTATTAAATAATTGAAAAGACAATCGGTTCACTAACAAATTTTTGGTGACTCTACTGGGGAAGAGTCCCTTTGGAAAAGAACCTGGTTTTTGAAAACTATGAATAAAAATGGTTCTTCCACATAATGATGTTTTCCCTGTGCTACAACCTAATCTCATATTTGAAGATACACAGGAAGATATAATCTCAGACTTGACTTCAACCGCCTAGACATTGCACTGAAGTAATCAACAATTTCAACAATTTTTGAATATTCTGGAAAGAGAAGAAGAAAGGGCAGAGTTATTAAGAGGGGTTCTCAAAGTTCAAGAAGAGGTAGTTGTTAATAGACTTGCTCAAGCACCTACAAGACCTTGAACCTAGAAGTGGGAAATAGAGTTGGCTGCTCGAAGATATATAAAGGGAGAAAGAGAAAAGGTGATCCTAGATGAAAATTTTGAGCCAGTAAAGAACCTAAAATTATTATTGGATTTCAATGATCCCAAAAAGAAGAAGATCAAGTCCTAAAGTAGACCTAGTTCACAACCAAAGCAATCCTCTCTTTCACCATTAGTACAATCCTTGCTTCCATTAAAAGCTCTTGTCCCTACTCATTTAAATATCCAACGTTTGCAAATTGTACCACTAAACATGGCTATTAACAAACCATTGGGAAAAACATAGGGCCATTAAATATAGGTGTTAACCTTATAGTATTACCAAACAGAGCCTCCAAAATTTTACCTAAGTTTAGTGGAGATGTAAAGTTTCAACAAATAATCATTTTAGTGCCTTTCATACAACTTGTGGTGTCATAAGTGTTCCCACTCAAGAAGTTGCTATGAGACTATTTGTCCAAACATTAATTGATGTTGCTACTAATTAGTTCAATCACCTACCCCATCATTCCATCACCGTTTGGAATGATATGAAAAATGCATTTGAAGATAGATTCAAAGCTTCTGAAAATGAATGTTCTCTATTACTTCAACTTAGTCAAATGAAAAAGAAAATGCACAAACCTATGAGAGAATTCATTGCTAAATTTAATAGGTTGGTTCAAAGAATTCTTGTAACATCTAGACCTAATGTAGAAAACCAAAAAACATTCTTTATCAATGTTGTCCCTCTAGATATAATTTTTCATCTCATTAAAGATGGATGTGTTGATTTGGCTACTACCCAGAGACTATCTATTCAATTAGAAGATGCCTTTATCAATGCTGGTAAATGGAAAAGAGAAGTTCAAACACTTGGAATTGCTTCATCCTCTGCCTCTACAGACCCTATTATATAGAAGTTGATGAATGACGTAACAATGATAAAAAGATAACAAAATAAAACCCACGGCCCTTATCAAACCCCTTATCAAGATATTCATAGGTGATAATAGCCTCAAAAAATTTCTAAAACTCCCACATTGACTGCCCCTCAAACAAGATTACTAATTGAAGAAGCCCCTAAAGAGGCAATGTGTTCTTTTCATATGACTTCAGATCATGATGAACAAACTTGTCCCAATTGGCTAAATTGTGTTCAACTAGTTAAAAATGCTCTTGCAGTAGAAAAAACACCTGAAAATGAGAAGGTAGAGGATGGAGATGCAGGTACTTATTTTCTTGAGTATGAACCTAATTCAAAAAGGGGAGGTAATGTTTTCATGACACTTCAAGACCCTACTTGCACAATGATGACCAGAGGTCAAAGAAATCAAAAACCTTATATAGGGGCTAGTCCAAACATGTCAACTCCTAAAGGAAAGGAACATATACATGTTGATTCAATAAAAACTATAGAATCAAGAATTCTATCCAGAACAGAATCAGTAGCTAGTACGTTAGCTTTTGATATTGTAGAATTTTGTAAATCTTCTTCTATATCTATTTCCCTAGCCAAATATTTGAGACTTAATCCTAAGAAATTAGACAAGTTAGTTCAATATGAAAAAGGAGGCTCTACTACTAATGCGCAATTTGCTGATGGTATCACTAAAAACTCAAAGGTTGTAAATGAACCTATTTTTGTGTCTAAAAAATGTAGAATAGATACCCTTTACAAAGAAATAGCTGCTAACTCTATTGAAAAGGAAATGGAAGATAAAAAGCCCAATTTGTTTTATATATCATAATTATTAAATGGATAGAAACTCAGAAACTATATCATTGATTCTGGAGCATCAGATAATATTCTGCCCATGCCTGTTGCAAAAGCCCTTGGTCTGGATCTCATAAAAACCTTTGGATGTTGCTATTTTATGGATAGGAAGCAACTAACTCTAGTTGGTCAAGTGAAATATGTACAGGCTATCCTCTATGCATGTCCAAAGAAAAGATTGAAGCTTACCATCCTTGTAGTTGATATACTAGCCAGCTATGGAATGTTGCTCAGTAGAACTTTATATAAGGATATGGGTGGGGAAATTAAAATGGATTGGTTTGAAGCCTATATTCTAGTAGGGAAGAAGAAGATAAAGTTGGAGCCTAAGCCAAAGAATAAATACGTAGTCATGCCATCAAATAATCCTAAAGCACAAATACTATATGAGGAATGTCAGTTTGGAAACTATGTTATATTGCCTGAGGAACAATGTAAGGGAAGTGAGATAGTAAGCTGTGAAAAAGCCCTTTGGACTTTAGAATTTGATTGAATTTTTTCTAATTCAAATTCAAGTGTGTGTGCTATTCTCATCTTACCTTCAAGAGACATTTTTCCCTTCTCTTTTAAATTAGATTTCCATAATACCAATAACACTATAGAGTATGAAGCATTGCTTCTCAGTCTGCAAGAAGCCAAAGCAAAAGGAGTGAAGCAGTTAAGGGTGAAAGGTGATACTAAACTTATTGTGAAGTAGGTAAGGAAGCAATTTTCCATAAAAAATGATAAGCTAAAGCATTATAGAAATTTGATTTGGGATGAAATTGAGTCTTTTGAAGCTTTTTCTATTGAATTCATACCTCGCTCTCAAAACACTAAAGCTGATTCTTTAGTTGTTTTAGCATCCTTTTTGTTACCACACGCTGAGTTTAAAAATGATACCTACAAGATTGAAATGATTTATAGGCCTAGAGTCCTAAATAATGTAAATCACTAGCAAGTTTTTAATGATGACAACACAATTGAAAGAGTTCATTGAATGTTCTAGCAATTTTGCTGAAACTTTCTTTGATGGGTCTAACCATGATGGTAAATCAATCGGAGAAGAAACAGATGAATTAGGAGAAATTGTTCAACTAAATGGTAATCAGATTCCTAAGGGATTGATTTCTTGGGAACACTTGTTTGGAAGAAAGAATGACGGTGCCTTAAAAAGAAAAGTTGATTCTGATAAAAATGTAGAAGAACATGATAAAATCAATATCAGAAATGAGGAAAATCCCATATGGATTTCTATTGGTAGTACCTATTCTGAGAGGGAGAAACATAAGCTAACTAAACTTCTTATTCAATATCAGGATGTCTTTGCTTGGGGGTATGAAGACTTAAAGAACTTCATAAATGGAGAATTTGTACATCATATACCTTTGAAACTAGAAGCAACTACTTTCAGTCAAAAGCTCAAAAATTATAATCCTAAGCTATCTGAGGCTATTTTTAGAGAAGTTGAGAAAATGCTAAAGTCTCACATAATATACCCAATTCATCATTCAATGTGGGTAGCGAACATTGTTCTTGTGAGAAAGAAAAATGGTGAAATAAGAATTTGTGTAGATTTTAGAAACTTGAACCAAGCAAGTCTCAAAAATAATTATGCACTTCCCACTATGGATCATATTTTGTAGACAGTTCTTGGATACAAGGTCATGTCAATGCTTGATGGATTTTCAGGATACAATCAAATCAATGTTGCACCAAAGGAACAACATAAAATAGTCTTCATTACTCCATGGGGTACCTTTACTTATAATTGGATGCCATTCAGTTTAATTAATGTAGGAGAAACCTTTCAAAGAGCAATGAATTCATCCTTTAAGGATTTGAGGGATAGAAAATTATGATATATCTTGATGATTTGACTATTTACTCTAAGAGAAGGAAAAACCACTAGAGGGATTTGGGAATGGTGTTGGACCAATGTAGGAAACATGGTATATCCCTCAACCCCAAAAAAATTGTGTTCTTCATTGAAGAAGGCAAATTTCTCAAACATATCATTTCTAAGGATGGCATAAAGATTGATCTAGAAAGAGTGAAGGAAATACAAAAACTAACTTTACCCACCAACAGAAGTGATTTGAAGTCCTTTTTTGGTCAAATCAACTTCTTAAGAAGTTTTGTTCCTGAATTCTCTTAAAAGGTGAGACATATGTTAAATATGATGAGTGAAAAATATCCCTTCAAATGGAAAGAGGAAGGTTGAAAAGCTTTTGAAGATATTAAAATAGTTATTTCAAATGCTCCCATGCTAGTGAGCCCAAATTTTGAAAAAGACTTCATCATTTACTACTATGCTTCAAAGCATTCTTTGTCTAGCATTTTGAATCAAAAGGATGATTAGGATAATGAAGCTCCAATTACCTTCATGAGTGTCCCACTAAAGAAGCATGACTTAAATTATACTCAAACAGAGAAACATGCATTTTTTGTGGTGAAAGCATTGAAGCAATTTAGGTATTACATTCTAATTCCCATTCAGTTGTATATGTGCCAAAGAATGTAGTTAAAAGTATATTAACTTAGCAAGAAGTTGAGATGAATAAAAGAGTTGTATGGGTAACTAAAGTTTAGGAATATGACTTAACCATTAAGCCTACTTCTTTGGTGAGAGGGCATGGTTTATGCAAATTGATAGCTAAAAGAAAAGATTCATCTCTTGACAATGCTAAAGAAACACCTACTATTTTGTTAGTTAGCCTTACAAACCCCTGGTTCTCTAATATCACATATCCTTTAACATATGGTGAATTCCCCCCAAACATGAGCTATAAGGAAAAGTGAAATCTTAGACTAAAGGCTACTAAATATATGATTTCTAATGGTATCTTATATAAGAGAGGGATAGACAGAACCTTTTTGAGGTGTGTAGATGCAAAGCAGCAAGAAAAGTTGCTAAAGGAATATCATTCAAAGGTATGTGGAGGAAATTTTTCATCTACCATGACAGCCTTTAAAATCCTAAGGAATTTCTTCTATTGGCCAGGTATGTTCAAAGATGCCTACAAGTTTGTAAAGAATTGTGAGAAATGTCAACTTTTTACTCGGTGTCCTCAATCAGCAGCATTACCCTTCAGACCAGTAGTGATTGATGAACCCTTTTGTCAATAGGGAAATGATTTTATTGGACCTATGAGTCCCCCATCTAGCATTGGGCATTTATACATATTAATGGCTACTGATTACTTCACCAAATGGGTGGAGGCTATCACAACCAAGAAGGCCAATTCCCAAGTGGTATGTGACTTCTTATTGGAATATATTTTTGTTAGGTTTGGAATTCCCCGAAAGATAGTCTTAGACAATGCAACTTATTTTTCATTTAAGGAAATATCTCTCTTTAGCTATGAATGTGGCATATCACTAGCCCATTCCTTAGATTATTTTCCCCAAGGGAATGGATAGGTAAAGTCCAACAACAAGAACCTGATTGCCATAATTAAAAAATTGGTTTCTAATAATCCCTAGGATTGGCATAAGAAATTGTATGAAGCATTATGGGCCAACAGGATTACCCCTAAGAGAGCTATAGGCATGGCTCCATTTGAATTGGTGTATGGAATTGGCACTCAAGTGTCCTTGCCTCTAGAGATATCCACTACCAAATTACAATATATAATTGAAGATAATTTTTTTAAAGATTCTCTGGAGAAAAGGATAATGTATTTACAAAAGCTGGAAGATGAAAGGGATAAACTTGTTGACCATATTACTGGACATTAGATGAAAGTGAAATAAATCTTTGACATGAGAGCCAGACCTCGTGGTTTCTTTAAAAATGATGAAGTTCTTTTGTGGGACAAAAGAAAAGAACCAAAGGGAGCACATGGTAAATTGGATTCTCTCTGGAAGGGTCCATTTATCATTTCAAAAGTCATTGGCCCAAATACCTTTCATCTGAGTTACTCGGATGGCACAGTTCTGCCCTTTACCTACAATTGGTAGGATTTGAAGTTAACCAAGGTCTGAGTATCTTGAAGTTCCCAATCATGTACATATCTTTTTGTTTTGTGTGTGTGTGTGTGTTTCCTATTTTCCTTTCTTGATGTTTTCCTTTTGTGTTAGGTTAATTCCTATTTTTAGCTTTCTAAGTTCTCTGTGTACTCCACATACCCAATCCCTAGTCAGAGCCCATGTTAGTTATCTAATGAGTTGCCATATTTAAAAATCTTTCCTTAAATTTTTGTCCATCCAACTGCCAAAGTCCTTCTGTCGCTCCATGTATTTTTTATCATTCAAAGTGTTGTACAAAGTTCCCAAACACTTCTCTTCATTTGAACCACTTTGAACAACTTTATACTCCAGTTCAAAGTAGTTCAAAGTAGTTCAATCAAAGGATTTTTTCTCTAATTATTTTATTGCAAGAAACACATGCCAAAGTAATGAGGTGTTCTTTTGAATCACTTTGACTCACTTTGAACCTCGTTTCAAAGTAGTTCAAAGTCATTCAATGATAAAGGCTTCTTGGTGAAAGTGGATCATGTTGTACAAATGAGCTGTCATCTCACAAGGAATTAATTGCAGTGTCAGAGAATAATAATTAAAAAGGTTTTTTAATTCCCAATGCAAGGAATCTTCATTATGATTGAAAGTGGAAATTCTTTTGCCGAAAAGGGGATTGGATATCACAATGAGAATAATCATTATTGATATAGCCATAAAGGGATTCATTAAATAAGAGAGTTATGTTATAAGGCCTTCAAAAATGTGAACCTTAATGTAAGTGATTTTTCATGAATGCCTCATAATGAGGCTATACTTTTGCATAGAAGTACTCTTTCCTTCTTAAAATGAGCTCAACTTTCCCTTTTTATTTTTCATGCAAAGAATTAAAAATTTGAAGAAGAAGTTGTTAAGGAGGAAAGAAAGGGAAAACTATTGTGTTTCGACAGATTATAGGTGAGAAACATAGAAATTCTTGTTTCTGTTCTACAATCTCTGTGTTTTCCAAGATAATCAATTTGAAGCCTTGCTGTATTTGATTTAAAGATGAAATCTATGTTACATTTCTTTGGTAACATTTAAAGTTTAGAATGTAAGAAGCCTATCATATGTGATACCAACCTAAAGGGTGTTAAGTTGGAGAAATTGCAAACAAATTTTCTTGAGCATGCTGATGAATCAAATGGGTGTATGAAAATTCTAATCGGCGGTCTAGTTGAAGCCATTGCTTTTCCCCCAGCCCTTCTGAGTCTTGAATTGCTTCAAATTTGTATTGATCACTATGATGTAAGGAGTAAAAGTATTATAAACAAGGATGGTGAACCAATGTTATCAATTTCAAGGGAGACTATTGCCTCTATACTGTGTCTACCAGAAAATACATTTGTCGCATTTTTTCCCATTCAAGGTCTGGCTGAATACCTAGAAACTCCAAACCAATACCATAGTATTCTAGCTAGGAAATGGACTAAAAATAACTGTGGTGGAAGTTCTAGGTTACCTAAGATAGTCACCAAGGATCATTGTAAGTTTCATATTCATGACCTTATAGTGTTGTTACATTGAGTTAAGGGTTTGGCTAGTGTTTTCCTCTTTGAAGAATGGATGTATCGTTATGTAGAAATCATTTTAAAGGGAGAACAATGGATGGACTAGGCTGAAATTATTGCTAATTCATTGAGGACGTAGCTAAAACATGCCAAAGAATCTAGGGAAAGTTTCTACATGGCCTCATATTTGACATACTACATTGCCTACGTTAGTAATCTTTCTCCTCTCCCTCATAAAGTCTAAAATGAAGAAATAATAGTATATCAATATTACCCCCTACTGCAAAAAGACAGAATGCTAGAGAATTTTAGAAAGGTTCGTGATATATTGATTGAAAACATACATGTATCTTTAAAAAAAAACCCATGTCCAGATTGTCTGATGAAGCTCAGAGATTGGTTCAACAATATGGAAGCTATTTCATACAATTTCCCAAATTCAACTATTTGAGAATAGGTGGATTCGAAAAGGAACCAATAAAGCTTCCACGATATGCATTTGATTATTTTTTTTTTAGCTAAAACTTTCATATAGTTATTCTCTGTTATCAAAGATAACATACCACAGGAGATTTGGGAGACATTTTTCCCTATCAAACTTGGTTCCTTAGTTTGCAATAGTATGATTAATGCTTTTGTGATGCAAGAGCATCCAGAGGTATAAGGGCAATCCTGTGTCACCAAAAAAAATGTACTTAGACTTAGTTTTTGTTTCATGTTTTTTCATTTTTGGATACCCATTTGGGTCAAATAAAGGTTCCAACTATCATAGTTCCACTATTAGTGTTCTGGGTTAGCATTTTTAATCACCTTGGGATATGTGTAAATGTCAGAAAAATAGGAGTATGTAACTAAGCCATCATTTTGGTGAACTAGAAGGTGTAAATTGGTCGGATAATTGTAATTATAATTTAGAGCATTCTAGAAAAAGAATTAGGTCAAAAGGCCCCATGGTTTGAAAGTTATTGTAGTTTTTCAGTTTTTGGAGACCTCCTAAGAATGCTTCAAAGTCAGGTTAGGGGCATTAAATGACCTTGAATAGGACCAAAAAATGGGGGACAAAAAATCTGGTCCATAGGGCTATAGATCCCTTCGAGAGCTTTCCAAAAATGTAAATTGTTTGTCAATCGGAGCTACTGTTCAAAAGTTATGCCTCTCAAAAGTTCGGTTACCATTTTTGGATTCTTCTAATTTTGTGCCGACTTCTAATGTGACTTCTAGAACCTTCTATTTGGTCAATGAATGCCAACTAGCACTTTATAGAATATATTCCTAATCCTTAACCCTTCGGGGTCTATTTAAGAACATGTTTGGCATTGTAAAAGGCAGTTCAGAGTGGAGTTTGAGAGAAGGTACTGGAAGAAGAATTTATCTCCAGATTTATGCTATTGTAAGCCCATAGGGCATGTTTTGGAGTCTGTTTCTCTACACTAAGTGTACTAGCATATTTTTACAGTTAATAAAATTTTCCCTTTCCTATTGAGTCCATTCTATGCTTGGGTTGTGTCCCCATCATTTTGTTATCAAATCCATGCTATGTCTCAACAAAAGCCTCATGCCATGTCAAAGCCTGAAGATCAAGGAGTTCAAATGGAAAAAGGACATGTGTAGGGCTAGGCTATTGAGTTTAAAGAATCTACATTCCCATGCAATGCAAGAGTTCATGAATGCCTTCAAAAGCTAGAAGTTGGTGTGACAGAGCGTGGGCAAAGAAGAGAAAACCAGCGATGAGGCTTGAAAGAGATAGTTACTTGGGGTTATGTTTTGACACCTATTTTTGTAACTATTTTCTTGTTCATTACTATTTATTGTTCAAATTGAAATGGTTGGGTTTTGATGGAGGCTTTTTGGATCTGCAATGAAACTATAAATGTTGGGGCATTGAACTAATTAGGATATATAGAAATAGATAGCTAGAAATTCTGATAGATAGATGCTTTAAAATAGTAATCGAAAGATAACATATAGTTGTTTACTTTTTGAATGACTATGTGCATGAAGGAAGTTTTACATATGTATATATGTATATATATATATATATGTATATATATATGTATATATGTATATGTATATATATATATATATGTATATGTATATATATATGTATATGTATATGTATATATATGTATATGCATATGTATGTATATATGTATATGTATATGTATATATGTATATGTATATATATATACATATACATATACATATATACATACATATGCATATACATATATATACATATACATATACATATATATATATACATATATATGTATATGTATATATATATATGTATATATATATATATATGTATATATATATGTACATATATATATATATGTACATATACATATTTATGTACATATAGATATACATATATATCTATATGTATATATATACATATATATGTATATATATGTACATATATATATACATATACATATATGTATATGTACATATATATATATATATATATCATCTTGGATTTGGCTTAGAAACTTGGTGTTTGAAGTATTTAAATCATGGTTACTTTGTGAGCTCTGATTTATTGATTCAAGATATCTATTCCTGTTCCTACTGTAAGTTTGTTTAAATTAGGTTTCTTGAGTGGTTAATATCAAGTTGTGGTATTATTCATTTCTTTGAATAGATATTCTGCAGAAGTAGAGTTTGATAAATTTCCTCTTTATTGTTTAAATGAATTCTTACCTCACTACCTAGGAGTATGTGAGAGAACATTATGTGCTTTCTAGTAAAAGTGTGAAGATAATCTTTGAATTCATTGAAAATTTGACAACAAAGTTGTACCTTTAAAATGCAAAGAGAAAACTAAATTATATGAAGTTTTCTCAACTGTTGTGAACATTTTTGGGTTTTCCAATACCTTGGGCATAGAGTGATTTTTTAAAATAATTGAAAAGACAATCTGTTCACTAACACTATCGTGGTGCTCTCCAAATTGAATGGCCAATATAAAAAATTCAAGAGGCTTTGATATATGATTTTTGGTAGCCCATATGGCTTTTAAGGTTTAGCCCCCCTCTTTTAATTTATGATCTCACTATGTTGAACAAATGCCATTTCCTTTGCAACTTTCACTACCTTGTCTTTAGAATTCCATATCAAAGAAGTCTTAAACAACTCTTGATGTCATTTTTGCCTTCCACTCATAAAATCTTTAGTCTCTAATATGCAAGATTTAATCAAGTTTAGACTCAACAAATAATATGTGTTGTTCCTGTTATTGGGACCCTTCTCAGAAAATTTCATTTTTCCAGAAAGATGGTTCACATCATTGTGTTGTGTTCTTTATGCTTGCATTATCTCTGTAGATTTTGCTCTGACTTTTTCAAAGAATCTCTTATTTGCTAATAGTTACAAGGTTAGACCCAACAATTTTGGGTTATATTCACTACTTATTATGTTGTTTGTCTCTCCTCCTTCCTATCCAAGACTCATGAGAAAATTGTCGGGCTTTATATGTCGATGAAGGAAATTCTTGCTTTGGACATTCAATCCTTTTAATTAGATGATCGACAATCATCAATACAGTTTTTAATGAGAGCTTTCTGTTATAGTAATTAAATAAGTCTTCAAGACTTGGCCCAAGTAGATCAAGTACCATAACATTGCAATCATCTTCAACACCAAACCATCTTATATTTGGTACTACACCTTCTACTCCTCCACCTTGCAGTACTGTGTACACTTTGGACTCATAGAATAATTGAAGATGCTTAGCCTTCACACTCTCTAGTTTGATGCCAACTTCCTCATGATGACCATCAAGAGTACCATTATTATCAACCAGGCTAGACAAACCATTTATGGGAGCATCAATAATTTTTGAGTCATTCAAGTTGTCATGCCCAAATTTTACAAGATAAAACTCAACCAACAATTTTTTTTTCTTTTTTTGTCAGGTGAACTTAATGGTAAAATATATAAATCTATACTTGTTATGAACATTCTAATGACTGGTGAGAAAATCACTTTAACCTATTTTAACGAATTTTAGCTTAACCTTAGATCTATCATTTAACATGTACCCACATATTAGACTTAGACACTTCCTTGATATAATTACAATAAAATAAAAATAAAATAAAACTTAAGTCATCATTCATAATTCAAAAAAATATAAAATTTACAAAGGAACAAATCTTAATATTATCCCACATAATTTGATAGTTTAAAACTTTTAAGTTAAAACTTGAATTTATTTGACATTATGACATACTAATTTTATTATTATTATTTATTCATTTTTTTAAAACATTTTAAAATTAGATTAATGTTACTTGTTTTATAAAAGTATTACAATGTTTATTATATCATGATTATTAATCAACACACCTCTCTCAAATTCTAACTGCAATATTTAATCTTCTAGTTAATAATAACATCATTACCTTATAGTAATTAAGATTGCCTTTTAAAATTTATAACTTATAGAAAATCAACCCACTTAATATTACTTGCTAATCTACTGCAACTATTTAACCCACATTTTAAAATTTAATATTTCCCTTCAATATCACCCCATCTTACTATATTTTAGAAGTTTCTATATTTTAAGTGACCTTTTGGGAGAAAACTTGTTAGAAACATTCTAAAAGCATTCTCAATGATCTTCAAGAAAACAAAAGTGTGAAGGGCAACTCTATTTCATAATCTTCATTAAGATATAGAAAACCTACAACCTAATTAGTGTTAGAATTCTTTAGAATAAGGGGGGGGTGGGGTGAATCAGTTATCCAAGGTCCAAATGCCCTATTAATACTTTTTCACTACTTTTAATGAATCCATACACTTTTCATCCATCCAAACTTTAAATCAACCATATTAGCAAGTTACAGTAAATCAACATGCAAAGATAAAACATGCAAGATCAACACATGACATAATGATTTACGTGGAAACCCAATTTGGGAAAAACCACCAGTAACATGCTACTTGATTCTCACTCTTCTGAAGTGATGCCCTGTTAAAAGCTTGCCCTGTTAAAGGCTTACAGCACACTGTTAAATGTGACCTTGTTATATGATTTCACCAAACTATTAGGAATGGGCCTCGTTAAAGGACTTTAGAACATTCACTTGGAATGTCACCCTGTTAAAGGATTTATCTCATGGCTATTAAACCAACCTAAGTCCATAGGATTTAAACTTTACTGTTACAATTGCTAGAAAGTAACGATAATGGTCTTTTGATCTGATATAACTTACAACATACTTTGCATATTTTAGATCACACTTTCAGTTCAATCCTAATGCTTGGCTTCAATCACTTCAACTCTGACTGTTTGACTTCTTCTCAAGCTTCATCTCCTTGAGTCTTCTAACTCATTGTACCAATGCATCCATATCAGGGGTCTTCTTACTGAAACAGAGTCACTATGCTCTCTTATCTCCTTAGCACCTCCTTCAGCATTTCATGCTTTCATGCTTGACCGCCTCTCTCTCTGTTTTCATTAACTTATGACTCCTTAAATAGAAATCTGATTTGCCTTTGCCACTCATTTCTTGCTTTCCAATTTTAGGTTTTCGAATGGATTAGGTAGGATACAATGCATCTACCTCATATCTTGTTCTTATCTTCAAACTTCGTCAGTTGTATCCTTAAAATGTTTTACATGGTGTTCTGTGCCACCAGCTCATCATTCTTATCTTTCATTTTAATTCACAAACTTCTAGATAACAACCTTGTTGGCTTAGATTTGGTGAATCTTCAATTTTCAAAATAATGCAGCAACTCGGCATTATTGATTTACTGGTTCTCGGCATCTCTGTGTTACTCAGCACTATTGGTTTTACTAGTGCTCGGCATCTCTGTGTTACTCGACACTCAATATCACTCGACACTTGAACTTTCTCGGCACTTGAAGTTTACTCAGCACTTGAACTTTCTCGGCATTTGAAGTTTACTCGAAACTTGAACTTGCTCGGCACTTGAAGTTTACTCGGCACTTACTAGGAATTTTCTCGGCACATACTAGCTTGCTTGGCTCCTTCTCTCTAATGAACTTAGTTGAGCTTTACAAATGTCTTAGCTAAAACCTTACATCTTTGATATGTTTCAGTGTGTCCATTCTCTATATCTTATAGTATGTCATCAAATACACTTTTTCATCAATGGCTTAGTTGATCCTTGTACTTCATTACAACATCATAACTTCAACCTTTCTCTAGGTGTTCTAGTTACATCTTATTGATTTCCTCCTCCTTGACAATAAACTAATTGATAGTATTTGGATCACTAAAGCAATTGTAATTCCTGCAAGTAGCAAGTTTGACATCAATGATAAAACAATGATTGAGAACATTCTTTACCAGTTCCATATATCATTCCAACAACTTTTCTTATGATCATTTCAATCATTTCCAACAATTAGGTTTCTTTTTCAATTTGTTTTTTTGAAAGTTTCTTATTTCTCTTCTCATCTTTTTTTATGTGCTTAATAGCTAGCCTGATATTTTTTTTTTCTTGTATGTTCTTTCTTATTTGGTTTGCCTTGTGTTGCAGATTTTATAGAGTGCTAGAAAGTGGAGGATGCAACCCTTATTTTTTGTTTTGTTCTTCTTCTTTTTTCTTTTAAATAGGATCTTAAATCATTATGGCTTTCCTTCTGTTACTTGATGCAGGTTGAAAGTGGGGCTTTAATGGAGGATTAATGGTATTGAACATCTATATTAGAGAGCCATGCTTGTCCATGCATGCACTCTCTTTTACCCCCCTTTTTAAAAAAAATTCATGGCATCATGATGCCTATATTTTTATTGCTGATTGGTATGCATGTTTGTAGGAGGGATTTTAATGGTTAAAATGTAAGGTTATTTATTTATTTATTTATTTGATTTTGTTTTCAATTAATTTTCTATTAATTAATTAATTATTCATTATTACCAATATCCCCAATGAAAGAATAAGTCGATATATTTAAATAAATTTTTTTAAAATTTAGTATGACATGTCATAAAAAGGACACAAAATTTAAGGTTTAGCATTGCTAACTATCATTTTTTTATTCATTTAATTAAAATCTTAACCATCCTAATTAAAATAAATACATTCCCATTTAATAAAAAAAATCCTCTCTTAACACAACAAATTACTACTACCTACCACTATATTACCTACCCTTAATAATCACCTACACATACCAACATCCCAAATAATCTCTATTCCCAAAGTTTGCCCCTTTCGACATCGAATTCCTATGTTGTGGCACCATGTGCCCACTCTGTCTTCCCACTAATGGTGAATAGTCATAGGTCCCATTGACCTTTCCCAATGCACTAGTTTCTTAAAATAAATTTACAAGTGTGATCCCAAAGCACATCACTGACATGTGTTCCCATCATCCACCTATACCTCATGTTTCCCTAAACTCCTATCTCCTCCCTAGGTGTGGAGTGTTGGTTATATGTGCCTTACCATATTTCTTTTCAAGTGTGTTTAGGCATCCAAAGCAAGAGTATGCTTTCTGACTTTTGTCAGAACTATGACTAGGTTTGCTTTTTTTAATCCTTTTTAACTTTACTTACTCCTAGGAAGATGAGCGCCTTGTTATGTAGTGGGTAAATATACATTTTTTTTAAAGCTTGATTCTTTTATTATTATTAGTTTATCACCCTAAGATATACCCTCTATGTTTATAGGTTGCCCTCTAGTAGCTTCAAGGATATCCTCCTAATATTTTATTGCTCTGTATTCTTGGCAAAACTTTATTTCTTCCTTCCACACATTTTCCAGAGAGAAAATGTGCACATTCAGGTTTAGAGCTCTAGTGGTGAGTTTCATCATAAAGTTATTAGATTTAATTTTCTTTCCATTTAAATCATAATTTGGTAATTAGCTTAATATCATTATCAACCACGCATGTGAATATACTAAGTTAACAATTCTGTTAAGATTACTTGAAAACATGGAAGCATAAGCTTGCATCCTAAGTTTATTTATACATGAAAATTTCAAGACTACATCTATCCTATCTATTACTTTTAAATAAGATCCATTTAAAACACATCTGTTAGATCAATTCCTTATATTAAAACTTTAGATGAATTTACTTGACCAACTTATCTACACAATGGAGCTTTATTTTTTTTGTAGAGCAATCATAATTGAGTGCATTTTTCATCTGTGACTCAAGAATGAACATTATTTAACAATACCTAACATTTTCTAGGAGGATTATACAGTAAACTACTTATTGAAATGGATTAACTTGTAATGCAATTATGTCATCAAATACATTCATCTCTTCATGTCATTACATATGAATTATCATCTTAACATAATGACCCAAGATATACTTTCACAAGCTTTACATTTCTAATATGAAATAATACTTCAACGAAACAAATAAGATGTAGGTTTCTCCTTACAATGAAAAGCACAATGTCAACTTTTCTTTTCTCCTTCAAGCACAAGTTCAACAAGATGATCATTCCAAGCTCTTTTCCATTTCTCCCTTGAACACAAATCTGTAAATGCATCACAACTAAACAAGGACCATGGGTGCTTTCCACCCAACCATAGGCCTCCAAAGAGACCACCCCCATGCTAGGGGAACAAGGATTGAACTAGGTTACACACATACATCACAAAATTTTGCATGAATACACAACACAAAACACAATCAACACCCTCCCATGGCTTGTACAATGATTCACCATTGGAATCATAAAACGTTGGGTGAAGGTGGGCTCTTCAAAGAGGAGATATTATAACAACATAAATAACATTTTTCCAAGACATTTTGCCTCTCAAGGCCAACATATAACAACATATTGCCATTGTAATTGCCTCTCAAGGCCTTCAACAAATCATCTCCTCCTCATTCACCAAAACCTCCTTGTACCTCCCAACAACACCTCTTTGTACCTCCCAAACAAACAAGATTCATGGCCTTAATGGAGCCCATACTCCATGATATTAAAAATCCTCATCATGAGGTAATTTTTTTCTCAATTGCAATGTCAAGCCCAACTTATGCCCTTCACCCAAGGCTTCTCTTCCCTCCCAAGGGTGAGTGAAGCCTTCACACCCATAAGCACATTCAACACTTACATTCAATCAAGAAATAAAAGAGAAGTAACAAGAAAAGAAAAAACCAAGAAGAAATCTCCAAGATCATATCACATTCTCATAATGCCACATCAAAATATCAAAATCCATAATGCAACAAGAACACGACATATTCTCACAATCCACAACACAACATCAATCCAAGATGCAAGACTCCCACTATAATGCATACTCCCTTGACACATTACTCATACTTGCAGATCTACTTTACAATACTAAAGAATGAGAATGAAACATGGATTTGGAACACTAACCTTGGTCCAAGCTAGGGTAAATATAGTTGTAGTAGAGCTCCCTTTTTCCTTCCAAAGTCTAGCTGTCTCTAAAATTACAGAGTGGGTGAACACCCCACTAGTTTGTCCAAAACCCTCTAATAAAGCCTTCTCACTAACTTATTTTAGCAAAAACACTAAGCCACTACTTCTTACAAACTTGTCTCCTCTAACTTTTCTATTTTTGACTAAGTGGGAACATGGAAGGAACACATGTGACAAGTCCATTTTCGAATTGGTGGAAGAATGTATGGATAAAGGGGCCCTCTAGGCTATCTGGGCACTCACATGGTCAAAATAGGTTCCTAACTTGATATACTATCACATGGCTATCTCATTTTCACATAAAAGACACTTTGGGACCACCTAATGACCCCTAAAAACCTAGCCAAGTCTAGATTCGAATTTCCTTTGATTGAGACTCCTCATGGCATTTTTCTATGTGAGGTTAACTTGGGTACTACATTGGGGTTAGGTTTAGGTTAGGTTACTTCTTGCCAAACCCTCAATGACATGGCATTTCCACATGGACAACACAAGTGTCAAGTGACACACACAACACAACATATTACATTAAAAATGACTTGTCTACAATAATACATGAACTAGACTACTACATACAAATTCACATATACGAAGTAAAACACATTACAATGAGGTTTGAATCTTTTCCACTGATTCAACCTTGGCTATGTCATGTTTGTAGTAGTTTGAGCCTTAATTCCCCTTTAAACCCATGGTCAAATTCCTACACACTAAACTCGAGCATCAGTAGTCCAAGAAAATCATATAAGCATATGTAAAATAAATCATTATCTCATTCAACATTAGGCTTGCATACATTTCATCATCTCAAATTAACTTTCCCTTTCTTAATCATTTCAAATATAACCTTCAAATATTAAAATATCAAAACTTAAATATGACATTCGACATTTGAGTTCCATACTTCATTCTTTTTAATTTAAATTACTTTTTCTAATGATTTCCATGTAAAATGCTCAAAATACTATAACATCAAACTTTACTTGTCAACATAACATGGTCAAATTAATATTCTGAATAATTTCATAGTCTATTTTTTTTTATCATTGCAACAAGATGCTGAATTTCACAACTATTGAATCCCTAGATATGTGGGTTAGGTCTTAACACATAACACAATCTATCTTTTAACTCTAATTTCCACTTAAACATTACATTCTTACATTACAAGCATTTCTACCATTCAATTTTTATTAAAGCAATGTCAATAATTTAGAACATGGAACAGAATCATTAAATACATCAATTAGGTCATTATATGCAGAGGTAAGTGTAGATAATCAAAATGCATATATTAAAATAACATAACCCTACAATCTCAAAAGTGTATTAAAACATCAAATTAGAAGTGCCATATTGCAATTATGCCATCTATACCATGGCAGATCAGGTGAGGCCTCACACAAGCTTAGTTCATCTTGTTTTGTCTGTTGATTTGGACATTGATTTTTGTGTGAGTTACAGCAGTGATAATGATATTCAATGTGATAATGATAATGATGATTGCATAGGTTGTTACTTGATATTTGAAAAAAGTATTTCATGAGGTTTGAGCATGGGCTTGTGACACTCATGAAACTACTCTCATGTGATCTACACATATTTCTTGTGAAATCAACATACTTGTTATTGATTATAATGAAAAGGTTTCATATAAGAATTAAAATGTCCCTTTAACATTATATTTTCTACTTTTTGTCATTTGAGCAATTAGAATACACTTTATTTTTTTTTTTTATGTATTTAGAATAGGAAAAACATTGCATGTGTGGGTAAACAGTTGTAGGTATTTAGTCATTGCTTAGATCTTTCAAGATCGAACTCTACTTTTTCCTATGCAGGAGGATGAAGACCTAGAACTGTCAGACTAAGAGCTAGACCAAAAGTGGCATCAAAGAATATCTAACCATTCAAACGCTAAAAAGGCAATGACTAGTTGCCTCTAACTCTACCTTCCTATGTTATATTTTTCTTCATTCTCAATATGTATGAAAGACAGTAGTTAGACTCACGGCTTGTGTGAGATTCTTCATTTCCAACATCTTTTATTCATTCCATACTTTATAAAACTAACAATTGTACATATCAGTTGATGACTTATACAATGAACATTTGATGCAGGAGCATCCAGAGGTATAAGGGCAATCCTATGTCACCCGAAAAAGAAAAAGAAAAAAAAGTACTTAGACTTAGTTTTTGTTTCATGTGTTTTCATTTCTGGATACCCATTTGGGTCAAATAAAGGTTCCAACTCTTACAGTTCCACTATTAGTGTTCTAGGATAGAGTATTTGAACACCTTGGAATACATGTAAATGCTAAAAAAAATAGGAGTATGTAATTGAGCCATCATTTTGGTGAACAAGAAGGTCTAAATTGGTTGGATGAATGTAATTGTAATTTAGAGCATTCCAAAAAAAGAATCAGGTCAAAAGGCCCCACAATTTGAAAGTTATTACAATTTTTCAATTTTTGGAGACCTCCTAAGAATGCTTCAAAGTCATGTTAGGGGCATTAAATGACCTCAAAAAGGGCCAAAAAATGGGGGATGAGAAAATCTGGTCCAGAGGGCTATAGAGCGCTCTGAGAACTTTTTGAAAATGTAAACGGTTTGTTAATCGGAGATACAATTAAAAAGTTATGCCTCTCAAAAGTTCGGTTACCATTTTTGGATTCATCTAGATTTGTACCAACTTCTAACATGGTTTCTGGAGCCTTCTACTTGGCCATTGGATGCCTACTAGCACTTTCTAGAATGTACTCCTAGTCCTTAACCCTCTGGGGTCTATTTAAGGACATTACTGGCATTGTAAAAGGCAGTTTGGAGTGGAGTTTGAGAGGAGGTACCAAAAGGAGAAATTATCTCTAGTTTTCTGCTATTGTAAGCCCTTAGGGCATGTTTTGAAGTCTATTATCTCTATACTAAATGTACTAGCTTATTTTCACAGTTAATACAATTTCCCTTTTCCCATTGTGTTCATTCTATGCTTGGGTTGTGTCCCCATCAAGTGGTATCAGAGCTGGTTTTCCTGAGTGTGTAGACAGAGCACCGACTATGAGGCAGTTTGCACTAGGACTGTGTGGTTGTGGGTTTGAGTTAAGAAGATGCCTCCACGAAGAGAGCGTGATGGAAGGGTCAAAGATGTTAATCTTGAGGAGGCTGGAGCCCTCCAAAGGCAGGTACAAGCATTGCAGGAGGAGCTCCGTAGAGGAACAAATGTTACCGCAGGTGACAACAGTGAGGATGACAATGAAGAAGAAGAAATTGGACCAGAAGAGGAATTTGACTGGGAAGTTCTAAATCAGGTAGAGGAAAGGCTTTTTAGGGCCATTACTAAATTTGGGAAAAGATCTACAATTGATGTGGATGTATTTTCAAGAAATCTAAAACCAGATGAGTTCATCGACTGGATCAATGAAATGAAAGAATATTTTGAGTATGAGGATATTAGGGACCCAGATAGGGTTAAGTTTGCAAAGGCCAAACTGAAAGGCCATGCCAAAATCTAGTGGCAAGAGGTTCAATTAGAAAGAAATAGAAGAGGAAAGGAGAAGATCACAAGGTGGGATTGCATGGTGGACAAATTGAAGAAGCAGTTCATTCCTGTGGACTACGAGCTTGATTTGTTTAAGAAGATGCATGGGCTAAAGCAAGCAGGAAGATCAGTCCAAGAATATATAGAGGAGTTTTATCAACTTTTGATTAGAGCAGGACATGTAGAAGCAAATAAGGAGAAGGTTGCTCATTATATCAGTGGGTTGCGACCTAACATCCAAGAGGAATTAAGTCTGGTAAGAATGACCAACATTGAAGAGGCATCCTACGAGTTGAAGAGAAGCTAAATAAGAGGTTTGAAGGGAGACAAAGAGGGCATGGTCAAGGAGGAAGAGGAAGCTGTAGGTCATCTGGAGGCCGAAATGAAACCCAAAAGAAAAATGAAGATGTGTGTACTAGCAGGAACCAGAGGAATGAGGGTTTCAACCACTCCCATGATCAAGAATTTGGAAATTAGAGAGGAAGAGGTAGAGGACATGGACAAGGAAGAGGAGGCTTCCATGGTACCTATTTCCATTGCAATGAAGAAGGTCATCATGCCTTTGAATTCCCTCAACAATAAGGAAGGATAGATAGGAGAGCTGAGGTTCAAGCTAGGGTTGCTCATGTGGATGAGGATGCACAGTCATCACATTCAGAGGATGCAGAGAGAGGAGAGACCTTAGTAAATGAAAGGGTCCTACTAAGTGGTGAGATTGAACTAGGACAAAGGAGGAGTTTGTTCCATACTAGATTCAAGTGTGAGGATAAATGTTGTGATGTGATCATTGATGGTGGTAGCACTAATAACTTGGTATCAGAGGAGATGGTCTCTAAGCTGAAGCTCAAGAGGGAGAAACATCCCCAGCCCTATCGGATTGCTTGGGTGAAAGATGATCATAAGGTCCTGGTAAGTGAACAATGTCTCGTGAAATTCAAAATTGGGAGTTAACATGATGAAGTTCTCTATGATGTTATTCCAATGGATGTTTGCCATCTATTGTTGGGTAGACTGTGGCAGTTTGATAGGCATGTAGTACATGATGGTCATGCAAACACATACTCTCTAACAAAAGATGGAGTTCGCCACAAACTAAAGCCCATGAAAAAGAAAGGTGAAAAGGTATGTAGCAGTGCTAGGATTTGTCTTGTTGATGGAAGAAAGTTTTTAGATGGAATGAAACATCAGCGTATGTGCTATGCTTTGATTCCTAGGAAAGATAAAGAAGGTAGTAGTGAAATACCACTTGAAGTTTCAGATTTACTAGGTGAGTTTGGAGATATTATCTCTGATAATGTTCTAGAAGGATTGCCACCAGTAAGGCAAATTAGTCATCAAATAGATTTAATCCCAAAAGCTAGTTTTCCTAATAAGGCTACTCACAAGATGACTCCTACTGAAATTGAGGAGCTAAATAGACAGGTTCAGGAACTATTGAGGAAGGGCTTGATTCAAAAGAGCCTGAGTCCATGTGCAATACCTGCAGTACTAGCACCAAAGAAGGATGAAGAGTGGAGGATGTGTACAGACTCTTGAGCTATAAATAGGATAACCATCAAATATTGATTTCCTTTGCCAAGAATGGATGATCTTATGGACTGCTTGAGTGGAGCTCAGTACTCCACAAAGATAGATCTCAATTGTGGTTATCACCAGATATAGATTCGAGAAGGAGATGAGTGGAAAATAGCCTTCAAGACCAAGGAGGGTATTTATGAGTGGTTAGTCATGCCCTTTGGATTGACAAACGCCCCAAGCACCTTCATGCGGCTTATGAATGAGGTACTTAAGAAGTTCTTGGGAAAATTTGTTATTTTCTATTTGGATGATATTTTAATTTTTAGCAAGACTTTGGAAGAACATTTATTGCATATTCGTAGTGTCCTTGAAAGGTTAAGGGAAGAGAAACTGTTAATTAATTTGAAGAAGTGTATCTTTGCAAAAAGGGAGTTAGTCTATTTGGGGTTTGTTATATCACTTGAAGGTCTCAATATGGATCCAGAGAAGGTAAAAGCCATCTTGGAATGGCCTACTCCAAGGTTTACTACAGAGGTAAGATCATTTCATGGTCTGGTTAGTTTTTATAGGAAGTTTATTAAGAATTTCAGTGGTATATGTGCACCCCTAACTGACACAATAAGAGGGGATAGAAAACAGTTCAAATGGACTGCAGCAAATGTGAGAAGTTTTGAATTGCTGAAGAAGAAGGTGATAGAACAACCTGTGTTGGCACTTCCAAATTTTAGAAAGGTGTTCCAGGTGGATTGTGATGCTAGTGGTAGTGCTATTGGGGTTGTATTAAGCCAAGAAGGTAAGCCTATTGCATATTTTAGTGAAAAATTGAATGATGCAAAGAAGAAGTATTCTATTTATGATCAAGAGTTCTATGCAATAGTTCAGGCCTTAAAGAAATGGAGGCATTATTTATTACCAAAGGAATTTGTTTTGTATACTGATCATCAAGCATTACAGTACCTAAATAGCCAAGGTAAATTGAATCAGAGGCATATGAAGAGGGTAAAGTTCTTGCAGAGATATACATTATTGTTGAAACATAGAAGTGGAAAATCTAACAGGGTTGCAGATGCACTAAACAGGAGACAGTTGTTGCTTACAGTAATGCAGGTTGAACTAGTTGGGTTTGATGAACTCAAGAATCTATACCCTGAAGATCCTGATTTTGTTGAAGTGTGGAAAGCTTGTAAAGAGCCTATTGCTGTAGATAGAACTAAGTGGTTAGACTATCTAATTCAGGATGGTATGTTATTCAAGGGTAGCCAATTGTGAATTCCAAGGAGTTCCATGAGGGAAAATCTAATTAAAGAGAAACACAGTGGAGGGATGGCAGGATATTTTGGTTGAGATAAGACCATTTCCATTCTTAGAGAACATTATTTTTGGCCTTAGATTTCACAAGATGTGAAGAAGTTTGTACAGAGTTGCCAGGTTTGTCAAGTTGCCAAGGGATTTAGCCACAATACTAGACTATATCAGCCATTGCCTATTCCATCAAAGCCATGGGAGGACATAAGTATGGATTTTGTTCTTGGATTGCCGAGGACACAAAGGGGTAGTGACTTAGTATTTGTGGTGGTTGATAGGTTCTCCAAAATGGCACATTTCATTCCATGCCACAAAACTCATGATGCTATCCATATTGCAGACTTGTTTTTTAGAGAGGTGGTAAGACTACATGGTCTTCCAAGGAGTATAGTTTTTGATAGAGACACTAAATTTGTGGGGCATTTCTAGAGAACATTGTGGAAAATTTTGAGAATAGATTTGAAATTCAGTTCCACACATCACCCACAAACTGATGGCCAAACAGAAGTGGTAAACAGAAGTTTGGGCAATTTGTTGAGATGTTTAGTTGGGGATAAGCCCAAGGGGTGGGATTATATTCTACCACAAGTCAAGTTTTCTTACAATAACTCTGTAAATAGGAGTACTGGTAGATCACCATTCCAAATTGTATATGGAAGTAGCCCAAGGACTGCACCAGAATTGAGGAAGATAGAGCAAGGGGAGAGGACAAGTGTTGAAGCTGAAGAATTTGCTAAACATATCAAGCATCTACATGAGGAGGTTCAAACACACATTACCAAGATGAATCAAGAGTATAAAGCTAGGGCTGATCAAAGGAGAAGACATAAGGAATTCCAAGTAGGGTATCTAGTCATGGTACACTTACGAAAAGAAAGATTTCCAGACGACACTTACAACAAGCTGAAAATGAAGAAATTTGGCCCCTGCAAAATTCTGAAGAAACATGACTCAGGAAATGCATATGAAGTGGTGTTGCCAGATGGTATTCACATTTCTCTCATTTTCAACATTGTAGATTTAACAGAGTATCATGATGATGGTGTAGATGATGAGCTGGTGTTAGAGCCATGTCCAATTCTTGCTTCTAAGAAGGAGGAGATAGAAGACATTCTAGATCATCGTGTGGGTAGGAGTACTAGAAATAGGCAGTATGAAGAGTATTTGGTCAAATGGAAAGGACGACTGATCGAGGACTCAACTTGGATTTCAGCAGCTGAGGTTTCCCATTTGGGATATTGAAATATCCCTTACTATAAAGGGCACTAAATCCCAATATTGTACTGTGGCAATTCGTCAAATAATTTGCAAACACGCTCTGATACCACTGAGATAACCCTTACTAGTAATCAATTAAAATGAACTCAAAAACTTTTCAAATACTAGGGATGTCACTGTGAAATAGACTTATCATGGTCCAAACAATTTATCACCTAAAATGTAATGATAACAGAAACACCAAGACTTGTCATAATTTTGTATTCCGAGCTTTAACAATATTGATAATGGTTTAAGAAAATGCATAATAATTCACTAAATGAAATATACTGCCTCCTTGAACAAGAGCATATAATAATCCTTCATTACCACTCTCCAACATGGGCCTCATTAGTCATAGAAAATGAATGTAATTGTAAAACTTTCACTCATACTCACCTTATAAGGTGTAGGGTTTAACTCACACATGTGATTAGGACGTATTTCAGCTAATTGTTCTGAACACCATTTTCTAATCGACTACAATGTTGGCAATGGTTCGCTTCTGTACCTGAAATGCCCGAACAGTAGTTCTTGTAAAGTTCCTCCACTTTTTTTGGTACAATATATGCTCTTAGATTCTACACAAAATCCATTCTCCTTCCTGGAGTTACTGCCGCTCCCATAATTGCCATAGTATGAAGATGGCATTTCTCCTACTGATAAGTTTGGTGGAGACGAATCTACTTTTTGTCTGTAGACTTAAGCTAGCTGAGTCTTCATGCTATCATGGTCTCTGCCCATCCTGGATCTGATTGCTATTATTGCGGCGAGTTGGAATGGATGGTTACTTCCAGACTAAAACCCGAATCAGAATCAAACTAGCCGAATATCCACCTTAAATTGTGTAGGGTTCGGAACCGTGGTAAGCTGCGCGATACAGTTGCCACCGTGTGGAGTCACCCGTGCGAAATGTCCCAACTGTGGTCGGAAAGAATGATGGCGAGAATGTCGGCTTAAACAATCCAGTCGCATAAGTATTACCCAAGTCGTGTGACAGGTTAATTCTCGTTCTGGCCCTAAATCTCCTTTGATCCTCCGCAAGGAAACGATACATACACTATTTTAAAATCCCTGCGATAGTCTCTGACCTTTGATCAATGACTGAAATGTATGAGAAGTAAGGCGCCTGAATTATACATGGCAAGAATGCTCTTCCGCTCATTTTCTCTCAATCCCGTGTGATGCAGATTGATGGATACGAGTTACCTCTATCTGCTACCTTTCCCAAGATCGCCCTCTAGCGTTGATACCTGTTGCCGACTGTAGGAGATAACTTAATCCAAGTCTGTTGTAGTCAGAGCCGTCTAGGTTCAGGAATGACCTTGCAACAAATTGGCTGCCACTCCAGCCGGATATGGAAATTAGTGATCACCAACGTATTTCTAATCCCCTTCGAGTTTTTCCTCAATTAGACAATAGTTAGCTGCCTCCTCCAATGTCAAAAAATCATATAATTCGGCTTAAAGCCACAGATCGCCCCGGATGAAATGACTGAATGTCACCTCCAATCTGCAATAATTTGGATGATATTTCACACCCTCAAAATTGCGTACCAATTGAGAGTTATCGTTCTCAATGGCCAACTGTGACAATTGCGAAAACCCTAGGTTCCACAATGCACCTGTGATTAAATCACAATCTGAAATCAGAGAGATAAAAAAACTGCTTGATTCGAATGGAGCCCCGGGGTGCCTATTTATTCTTTTCTCTCCATCCTCTCCAGAGGCTTCTAGAACATTTTTGATCTTATCCCTCAAGTGACTTTATTAAATATTTTTATAATCCAAGTCACTTTATTAAATATAAAGTTATCTTTTAATATTTATTTATTTAATTAAAATAATTAATTAGTCGTCCTTGGACAACCAGATTAATTAAATTAATTAAATCGAACTGTCACCAAAAATTGGGGACATGACAGTCCGCCCTTCCTGAAATTGCTTGTCCCCAAGCAATGGCTGAACCATAAACCAATCAGTATGCCTGGGTCCCAAATGTAAATCTGTATGTCATCCCAATCCTCATCATACTCCCGTGGAGAAATCATCAATACCAGTATCTGAGAAATTGTACTCAACATCCAAACAACTAACAACTCTGATGAAATCATCTGAAAACCAACTGTAAATGTCGGTAGAAGAAAACATTCTGCGAAACTCAAGCCAACTGAAACATCAACTCTATCAAAACTCAAACCCCTGTCAAAATGACACCTGCACCCAACTGCACTATAGATATGACAACAGCCATAGGTACTTGAATCACTGCCATCAAATCCAATCTCTGAAAAACTGCTCCGGGTGTGTCGATGCTGCAGGCTAAGTAACTTGCTACTACCAATTTTATTTTCAAAAGATGGTGCCAATCTATCCCTTAATGGATGGTAAGAAACTGGAGCCAATCTACATCTGCATGAAATAAAATCTTCTATCTCTATGTCAAAATAAAAATGATGAGCGTACCCTACCGCATAACGCTAATAAGAACCTCCAACCTCTGCTGTTGGCTCATCTTCACTAGATTGGGAATCAACAGATGGCTCCATTTTCTGACTTCGAGTGACTGTAGGCTGGATAGGATCCCATGCATTCTACTCAACAAACCCTTCCTCGAGATCCTTGTGAGGTAGCATAGTAGCAAGGACCCCTATAATCTTCTCAACCAATCTGCAAATAACACTAATATCTTGGATGAGAACACCTTCTATCACTTTATGCGAGTCCAAATGAACACATGCACTATCCAACAAATACTCCATGAATGGTTCAGTGTAGTAAAAATTATATGAGAAAACATTAACATACTCCCCTTTACACCACAATTGACCCTCCTGCAAGGGTGGCATTTTCAACTGAACCACACTGTCATCTATCTGAGAAGAATCAATCGACTCTACTGATATCCCGAACTCATTAGGCCTAGCTACTACCAAATCTTGAATATGTGTGTCATCCTCAACAATATGCTCCTTAGTAGCAACTGTGGTAGTGCACTTACCATCGTCCACCTCAATAGTCAAATGAACTGGATCTGGGGCTGGTTTTGACCGCAAATGCTCCAACTCCACAGTCACCTTCTTTAACTGAAGTTGCGACTTTTGTAGATCTCGTTGTGTGTCCTCTAAAGCCTCAGTAGTCACTATGAGCTCTTGGGAAAGCTCGCTCACCTCTTCTTCACGATCCAAGAGTGCCTCATAGGTTGTACTCCCCCACTCAACCAAGTGATCACGGTCGGCTACCAATCGTAAGTAATCCTGCTTCAAAATCCGAACAGCTTCACGCAAGGCATGAATCTCTGCCAAGGAAAAATAACCACCGCTGGACTCATCTATCATAGAAGTACCCCAACCAGTAACGGCCAACAACTGATGAGCAGTATCAAAATGCTCACAAGTGATAGCAATGTCTCGCTTACTAACTTTCAACTGCCTAGTCACATGATGGCTCTGGCTAGACTGTCTTCTATAAACTCCCTCTAACGCATTGCCTAAAGGATTATCTTCAAAGATACTGGTCTCTGGATTATTACCATCCATATTTTTCGAATCAACTTCAAAACTCATATCAACATCTAGAGTGTCAAAATCTGTAGTTCTGCTGTCAAGCTCTTCTGTACCCCAAGAAATCGTCAAAGAAGCTGTGTCTTCAAAACTGTCCATTTCATCCTCCTAGATGTCATCAAGGCCAAAATGATCCTGGGGCTCATCCGTACACATTGCCAAATATGAAAAATCTTCAACACCTTCTAGCAAGAACGGTCGTCTACATATATAAACCAAGCCCAATACCGGTGTATAAAAACTAATACCAACATCGGATGTTCTATTGGCACAAGGAAAGACAACACCGTATACTCTGCTAATCAAATCCATGATAGCACTCAGACAATCATTGCTACCATTAAGTGTTAAAGATCTCCAGTTAACTGAATCCCAAATGCTGCTGAAACGTTCTCGAGTCCATATTTGTAAACAAGAAACAGCTGGTAACTCAAGCAAACTCCTTACCTGAGTAATGTGACCAATACCAACTAACTTCACATACCTGTCTGCCATTGTCCTTGTATCTTGGATGTGAAAGCAAGATGAACTCGTAACATTATCAGGTACCATATATGATCCGTTTGCTGCAGGGAGCTGAATTTCAGGCATGTAAGATGAAACTAAGCCCAACTCCATGCCATGCTCATTTCCATGTCTCTCCCAATCTTGTAATGCCAAAGTTGCTCGAGTGTCCTCAAGCTCACAAGAAAGCTTGACAACTTCCTCCTCCTTCCTCCTCAAGGCATCTGAATAGTCTTTGGCAAGGCTTAGAAGATGGTCACGATCTGATAGAAGATGTAAATAGCTCAACTTCATCGTCCCCATTCCTTCACCAATTGCATGTAAGTCACAGCAGGAAGAATTTGCCTGAACTCCCTTATATCTTCCTCGTAACTGAATCATCTGGATGTGCTTTTCTAACATCTCCCGCATCCTTTCATGATGAGATAAAGAAGCCACAATACTATCTTTGCTTACCTTCAACTGGCTGGACAAATCATGTGAAGTACTGCCATTCTCATCCTCATGTGACGAAGCATCTAACTGAGCCTGGTACTCTCTCTCAGAAAAATCATGAATACTCAGTGTACCTGGTACCTCACCATCAACATCCTTATCATCATCTGAACTCACTTCACTGTAAACATTGACTGTCGGAGCCAAACCACTTTGAGTATCTGAGACATCACCCTTGGGAAACCTATATACAACTGTCTCAATTGAAGTATCAAGTTGACAGTTACTATCCATCAGCGTAATATCCTTCACCACTTCTTCCTGTGACCGAACTGAAGCCTCTGACTAGTTGCACACTTGTTTCTCGAACTCCTCATTAGGGTTCCTAGTAACATCACCCACTGTATCAGCTAGTGCTTTGCGAGAAGATTTTCTGAATTGAAATCCAGTTGACTTATTCACCTTAGTTGGGTCGGATAGCCTGTCAATCATACGGCGGTGCTTAACCATCAGTTCAGACATGTTATGTCTGATTTTTCTGAGCTCATCCTGAATGCTTGAATAGTCCTCCTTTCCACAATTTTGACTCTGAATACTGTGTTTATTACTTGTCCGAGATTGTGTCCTTGGAGACTTTGTGCTGTACTTGTACATCTTGGTTGAAGTCGAGTGCTAATTGCTCATGTAAGTCGATTCTCACCCCACAGGATGGCAAGAAAACCGCTCTGATACCACTGAAATATCCCTTACTATAAAGGGCACTAAATCCCAATATTGTACTATGGCAATTCGTCAAATAATTTGCAAACACGCTCTGATACCACTGAGATAACCCTTACTAGTAATCAATTAAAATGAACTCAAAAACTTTTCAAATACTAGGGATGTCACTGTGAAATAGACTTATCATGGTCCAAACAATTTATCACCTAAAATGTAATGATAACAGAAACACCAAGACTTGTCGTAATTTTGTATTCCGAGCTTTAACAATATTGATAATGGTTTAAGAAAATGCATAATAATTCACTAAATGAAATATACTACCTCCTTGAACAAGAGCATATAATAATCCTTCATTACCACTCTCCAACATGGGCCTCATTAGTCACAGAAAATGAATGTAATTGTAAAACTTTCACTCATACTCACCTTATAAGGTGTAGGGTTTAACTCATGCATGTGATTAGGACGTATTTCAGCCAATTATTCTGAACACCATTTTCTAATCGACTACAATGTTGGCAATGGTTCGCTTCTATACCTGAAATGCCCGAACAGTAGTTCTTGTAAAGTTCCTCCACTTGTTTTGGAACAATATATGCTCTTAGATTCTGCACAAAATCCATTCTCCTTCCTGGAGTTACTGCCGCTCCCATAATTGCCATAGTATGAAGATGGCGTTTCTCCTGCTGATAAGTTTGGTGGAGACGAATCTACTTTTTGTCTGTAGACTTAAGCTAGCTGAGTCTTCATGCTATCATGGTCTCTGCCCATCCTGGATCTGATTGCTATTACTGCGGCGAGTTGGAATGGATGGTTACTTCCAGACTAAAACCCGAATCAAAATCAAACTAGCCGAATATCCACCTTAAATTGTGTAGGGTTCAGAACCGTGGTAAGCTGCGCGATACAGTTGCCACCGTGTGGAGTCACCCGTGCGAAATGTCCCAACTGTGGTCGGAAAGAATGATGGCGAGAATGTCAGCTTAAACAATCCAGTCGCATAAGTATTACCCAAGTCGCGTGACAGGTTAATTCTCGTTCTGGCCCTAAATCTCCTTTGATCCTCCGCAAGGAAACGATACATACACTTTTTTAAAATCCCTGCGATAGTCTCTGACCTTCGATCAATGACTGAAATGTATGAGAAGTAAGGTGCCTGAATTATACATGGCAAGAATGCTCTTCCGCCCATTTTCTCTCAATCCCGTGTGATGCAAATTGATGGATACGAGTTACCTCTATCTGCTACCTTTCCCAAGACCGCCCTCTAGCGTTGATACCTGTTGCCGACTGTAGGAGATAACTTAATCCAAGTCTGCTGTAGTCAGAGCCGTCTAGGTTCAGGAATGACCTTGCAACAAATTGGCTGCCACTCCAGCCAGATATGGAAATTAGTGATCACCAACGTATTTCTAATCCCCTTCGAGTTTTTCCTCAATTCGACAATAGTTAGCTGCCTCCTCCAATGTCAACAAATCATATAATTCGGCTTAAAGCCACAGATCGCCCCGGATGAAATGACTGAATGTCACCTCCAATCTACAATAATTCAGATGATATTTCACACCCTCAAAATTGCGTACCAATTGAGAGTTATCGTTCTCAATGGCCAACTGTGACAATTGTGAAAACCCTAGGTTTCACAATGCACCTGTGATTAAATCACAATCTGAAATCAGAGAGATAAAAAAACTGCTTGATTCGAATGGAGCCCCGGGGTGCCTATTTATTCTTTCCTCTCCATCCTCTCCAGAGGCTTCTAGAAAATTTTTGATCTTATCCCTCAAGTGACTTTATTAAATATTTTTATAATCCAAGTCACTTTATTAAATATAAAGTTATCTTTTAATATTTATTTATTTAATTAAAATAATTAATTAGTCGTCCTTGGACAACCAGATTAATTAAATTAATTAAATCGAACTATCACCAAAAATTGGGGACATGACAGATATCCTCTACCATCCATAAAGTGACAGGGTCACTTTTCAATCTACCCTGGGTGTCTGATGCAGGAGCATCCAGAGGTATAAGGGCAATCCTGTGTCACCCAAAAAAAAAATTTACTTAGACTTAGTTTCTGTTTCATGTGTTTTCATTTTTGGATACCCATTTGGGTCAAATAAAGGTTCCAACTCTCACAGTTCCACTATCAGTGTTCTAGGATAGAGTATTTGAACACCTTGGGATACGTGTAAATGTGAAAAAAATAGGAGTATGTAATTGAGCCATCATTTTGGTGAACTAGAAGGTGTAAATTGGTTGGATGAATGTAATTGTAATTTAGAGCATTCCAGAAAAAGAATCAGGTCAAAAGGCCCCACGGTTTGAAAGTTATTGCAGTTTTTCAGTTTTTGGAGACCTCCTAAGAATGCTTTAAAGTCAGGTTAAGGGCATTAAATGACCTCAAAAAGGGCTAAAAAATGGGGGACGAGCGAAGCTGGTCCATAAGGCTAGAGAGCGCTTTGAGATCTTTTCAAAAATGTAAATGATTCGTCAGTCAGAGCTACAGCTCAAAAGTTATGCCTCCCAAAAGTTCGGTTACCATTTTTGGATTTTTCTAGATTTGTACCAACTTCTAACATAGCTTCTAGAGCCTTCTACTTGGCCGGTGGATGCCTACTAGCACTTTCTAAAATGTACTCCTAGTCCTTAACCCTCCGAGGTCTATTTAAGGACATTACTAGCATTGTAAAAGGCAGTTCCGAGTGGAGTTTGAGAGGAGGTACCAAAAGGAGAAATTATCTCCAGTTTTGTGCTATTGTAAGCCCTTAGGGCATGTTTTGAAGTCTATTATCTCTGTACTGAATGTACTAGCTTATTTTCACAGTTAATACAATTTCCCTTTTCCCATTGTGTCCATTCTATGCTTGGGTTGTGTCCCCATCAACATTGTACCTCCTTTTGCTCATGATTTCTATATGATTACAAAATTATGAAATTTAGATAAATAGAAAATGAAAATTTTGGATGATTTCTTCTACAGTGTTACTATTAAGGTAAAATTACAGCATGTGTAGAATTTTAGTAACAATCATCCTTATCATTCCTTAATCTTCATCATTAGATCTTCATTATATTTCCCCACCCTTGGATCTTGCAACAAACTTTGACTTTAGCCTTTGAACATCTTAAATATTCATAATTTCTATCATAAGTTGGCCTTAGATTCTATTTTCTAAAGTTGTTATTCCAATTTTTACTTGTTGAACATAACATTTCACTTTGGAAATACATCAGGCAATACATCACTCGAGTAACACTAGACTTGCTTAGGTAACACTAAACTTTAACTACTCAGTAACAACTACAGTCACTCAATAAATAATTTTTTCCTTCTTTTAGCTAGTTACTCAATATATCTTGTATAGATCATTTCATTACAAGATTACATGATTGTAAAACAATAAAACCAAAATTACACTATTAATGTCCAACTCATTCAAGTTTCCATTGAATACCATACATATCCACTATGTAACTCATCAACATACTTTCTTGAAGTCCTCTTCATCAATTCCATGGTATGGCACTCTACTAAATTATCATAATATCTAATCAACTAATACTTCACATCATTGATAACATTGTTAGAAACAATAGTCCACCAAGATAACTGGGGGGGTGAATCAGTTATCCAATAATTAAAACATTTATCTTCCTTAGATAAACTTAACCATTCAACCAAAGTAAACAACAACCATAATAAGATTCACATATACAATTACACCAAATATGTTAACTAGGGAAACCCTTGATCAAAGGGAAAACCCTAGTGGGAATGATGCCCACAAGATGATGTACTAACATAAATATTCCTTGTTAGAGGATGGACCCTATTAGGAATCTATTACAAAATTTAGTACATATGAGTCCCTATTAGGAGACGCGTTAGGAGATTCCAACCCTATTAGGAGTTGTGGTACAATGAATGTAAGAAGAACCACTACCCAAACATGCAATTTCAATTACAAGAAGAGCTCACTGCCCAAACAAGTAATTTACTATTAATTTCCTCTTTCCACTATTCTATCAATCAAACCAATCACTAGTAGACCTTGTAGACTAAGTCATGAACCTGGATCCAAATATCAAACCCTGGATCACACAATAGAACCTTAGCAATGAAGTTTTCTTCACTTCTACTCTACTCTTCTCAACTTCACTTTCCGCTGTACTCTACTACTTAAAATTACTTTGTATTCACACAATTCCATTTCATATGATAGAAGAAAATTTCCTTCCTTTATGCCAAGTTCATAAAACAATTTCTTGAGTTGGTATTCAAACCTTCTCAATTAATTATTATAGGATCACATTAAGAACATGTTACACTTAGCAATACCATTAAACTTCCACCTTGTAACTTGAATATCATTTTGTATACATAACATTATAATAGGAAAACTTAGTCACATCATCACCAACATGTTTTCTTCACATCCTCAACCTCAATTCTTAGAATAACAACTATGTTAAGAGATATAACAAGTTTACCATAAGATGCCTCTGTAAACTCTACCTCAGAACAAACATCACCAAAACTTGCATAACTTCTTCCAGAATTAACATTTCTTCATCTGACATTAACTGCATATACTAGATACTCAAAATTATCTCTCATAACCTTGGATAGTGAGAATACTCAACTAGCCATCTGTACCAACTTAATCTTTCCACTATTATTATGTCAGATACCATAGAAAACTACTATGTTGACATCAATGACAAACACAGTCATGAATGTAGCATATCATGATAGTAACATATCTACAATACTCCCCCATAGGAATATCATGAAAATTTATGCTTCTAACAATCTCCCCCTTTGGCATTGATGGGAACATAGATGGAAAACATCTAGTTCCAAGAATACCAACAAAAGCTTGTAAAACTTTCTTTTCAAATCCTCTTCATCAATCATTCACCCCCATTGATATACCTCAATGTGCTTTCTATTTTTTCATGTTGTACTTCTCTTGAATATGTTGTACTTGTTGTTGCTTATTTTTGCTTCTCCCCATGATGTTTTTCCTCATAATTTTTTACTTCTTCCCCATGATGTTTTTCATGTCATACTTCTCCCCCATTGACATCAATGTCAAAGGTTTTAGCAATCATCAAACTCTACAACAATTGTTTCTTACTAGCTCACGTGTCCAAATACAATATTGAAAACAACATCCAACAAGATTCCTAGATGACTTTGTCCATCACAGATACTCCCCCATACATGAAGCATCAACATTTAGTCTAGAAAACAATAGTTCTATGTTACACTAAATAGATGCACTCTTGCATCATCTACTCTGATGTAGGAAGGGGCATAACCCCTAGCATACCTCACAAGTAATCAAAAGTCTCTTTGGGAAGAGGCTTAGTGAAGATATCTACAATCTTCTCTTTAGTACTTACATACTCCAATCTAATTTCATTTTCTACAACTTTTTCTCTCAACATGTGATACTTAATAGAAATATCCTTGGTCTTAGAATGCAACACTATATTCTTAGAAATATTTATTGTGCTTGTGTTGTCACAATGTATGACAACAAGTTTACTAAATTTTATCCTTATATCCTTTAGCATCTACTTCATCCAAATAACTTGATTACAATTGTTTGTTGATGCAATATATTTTGCTTCCATTGTACTTTGTGAGCTATAATCCTACTTCTTAAGTTTAACCAAGAAACTAATATTCCTCCAAGAAATAATACTCCACCACTAGTGTTTTTCCTATCATCCATATTACCTGCCCAATCAGTATTACTATAAGCACTTAGTGTGAAATCATTAGACTTATCATACCACAATCTAAACTCGGGTGTTCCTTTTAGGTATCTAAATATCCTTTTGACTACTCCATAATGTGTTTCTCTAGGATCAACTTGAAATCTTGCAACAATTCTAATTGCATTTTTTATATTGGGCCTTGTGTGAATCAGATATTGCAATCCTCTAATCATAGATTTGTACTTCTTTTTCTCAATAGCAGGTGTCTCATCCTTTGTAAATAACTTATGTCCAATTACCATAGATGTTCCAATAGGTTTACATGTTTCTAAACCAAACCTTTTTATTAAATCTTTCAAATAATTAGTCTAAGAAATAAAGATTCCTTCTTTATCCTACACAATTTGTAATCCTAGAAAATATTTCAACTCTCCTATCATGCTCATTTCAAATTTTTTCTTCATTTCTATTGCAAACTTATCACTTTCATCATCATTTCCTCCAAATATGATATCATCAACAAATATTACCAAAATCATCAATCCATCATCAATTTCTTTCCAATAGAGATTAATATTTCCATACCTTTGCTATATCCAAGCTTTGTCAAATGCTTGTCCAACCTTGCATACTAGGTTTTGGGTGCTTGCTTCAAGCCATGCAATACTTTCTTCAATCTACATACTATGTCCTTGTCATCTATCAAAGAACAACCTTTAGGTTGTTCTATGTACACCTCTTGTTCAAATTCTCTATTCAAAAATACTAACTTGACATCCATCTAATACACTTTGAATTTATTATATGTTGCATATGCTAAGAATACCTTACTACTTATATTCTTGCCACAAGAGCATATGTCTCATCATAGCCTATTCCTTCTTACTGTGAGTAGCCTTTACATACTAGTTTTGCTTTGTTCCTTACAACTTCACCTTGCTCATTCATCTTATTTCTGAATACCCATTTGGTTCCTATCACATTCTTTTCTGTTGGTTTGGGAACTAATTCCCATGTCTCATTCTTTACTATCTAATCCAATTCCTCTTTTATCGCTTGTTTCCAATAGTCATCTTTACATGCTTCATCTACATTCTTAGGTTCAACTTGAGATATCAAGCCTAGTTCTTCATTGACTCTACTTCTTTTCATCACACCTTTATCTATGATTTTGATGATCTATTTAGGTGGATGATTCTTTATCATATTCTTAATTGAAGTAGGAGTTGCTATCTCAACTCTTAGCTTTGCTAAAAGTTATGATCTTTGTTCGTACCTTGGCTCTCCTTCATTCTACAAATCATTGTTAGTCTTAAAGAATACTTCATCATTCCTTGGTTTAGTAACAACATTCTCATCATCTAAATTGTAATGAACTATTCTTTCTTGTATCCTAAATTTCTCATCAACTCTCACATTAGCACTTTTCATAATAGTCTCCAAAATTGTTTCTTCTATTACTTGCTCTTCATTGACCAATCTAGACTTATTATCATAGTCCTTCAAGGATCTTTCCATTCTCTAAATTCTTCAACATTATCAAAAAGTAATTTATTTCTATTTTTTCTTTCTCTCTTAGGAAATCTAGTTGAAAAATGATCAAATTCTTTACATTTCCAACAAACAAAAATTTTTATATCTTCTGGCTCTCTCTTTATAAGTAGGTCAATAACTTCCTTTATCTTTATGTCTTCTTTAGATTTGAATCTATCCTTGCTTTTACTTATGTTCCCTTGTATACAATAGAAGGATTCTAGATCTAAAAACTCAATACTCTACTCTTTACACAAATCTAATAACTCACCAAGAATTTCTATTATTTGAGTGTCAAAATTTCCTCTATCGAATGTAGGACTTGTTGACATTTCAGTCAAGTTTGTTTATTAGTGACACACACACTTATTTGGATGGTTGGTATCTACCAAGCTTATTGTACATTTAACAATGTTAACCAAGTAATTCAGGCTCTACCAAGTTCTACAATTAATACTGAGTATCAAGAATAAGTATTCAATTTGTGTCGAGCAGTTTCTACCAAGTTGGTAATTATCACAGTAAACTGAGCTTCTTAGTGTTTACCAAGTTTCTTAGTGCAAACTAAGTTGTGTAGTTCTTACTAAGTTCATATCTTCAATGATGTAAATCTAGTATTGACTGAGTTACACAATGTCAACCAAGTGATTCAGTTTATACCGAGCTCATAGTAATAGCATTGATAGAGCTATGCAATGTGAATCAAGTGATTCAATTTATATGTTCAATTTCATAGTATTAACCAAGTCACTAGATTAGACTAAGTTTAGACTACTTGGAAGTGATCACTATGGACTAAGCTTCTATGTCTACCAGGTGCATGACGATGCCAAGCATTGACAATGGTTGTTGAGTGTCAGAACCCGAGTTCCTATAGTTGGGCTAACATTGTATATTTTGTGAAAACTTGTATTATAGTCAACTTTGTTGAATTATAATTTGGATTGGGTAATGTATTGTATCACATCCAAATATGTAATGTAAATAAAAAAAAAAGAGCAAAAGTGTGGAGTACAAGGCTATAGTAGTATAAAGAGTAGTAGAGATTTATCTATCACAGCAAGATGATCATTACACTCAAAGGTATCTCATTTAGAAAACTAATTTGTAGATCAGAGATCAGCCACTAGTTCATCCTAATAGGTGGAACAGTTAAATCCTTTCACAAGGTGGACTTAACAGTCTTTTGTAAATCTCTTTATCGAGTGCATACTTCATTGTATGTTTTAAAATCCTTTTACAAGGTAGACCTAGCAGTCCTTATTGCTCCTAATAGAGCAGATCATTAGAAGTGATCATTGTAAGTCTGAATAGGTCAATTTTATACTACAATACTAAAGCTTGTGGTTATCATCACCACCCTAGTTTTACTTTCTATTTGGAAGGTTTTTGGGTCACCATATTGTGTCTCAAAGTGTTATGAATTTTTTAATGCTTTCAATTTTTCATGCATGCAATTAGATCAAAATACACATGAAGGATTAATTGGTAAATAAAGATTAATTTTTAGTAGTTACTAATTCACCCTTCCCCTCTTAGTAACTTAGCCTATCATATATTTCCAACAATTGGTATCAGAGCTTTGTGGTTCTTAGGAAAGAATTTGAATAGCTTGAGAAAAGATTAGTAGCAATGGATGTATTCAGACTTGATAAGGTTGTTGACAATCATAAGCTAGATTTAGAATTGGTTATTGGACAACTCAAGAAAGAAAAGGAGAAACTCTCTCAAAATCCCTAAAAAGAAGAAAAGATCTTGCAGTATAGATGAATGAAAAACTCTACATTAAAGAAATATTTGAAGACATTCATTCAAAAAGTAATTTAGATGAAGCTAATGAAGCAATCAAAGAACTATTAGAAAAGAATGGTACATTTCAAGAAGAAATTAGGAAGCTAAAAAGAGAACAAAGAATTCAATCAGTAAGAATTTGTGAAGTCATGGAAGAGAAAAACAAAATAAAAGAAGAGTTAGAAGGTAAGAGTAATGAAATTCAGCATCTATCCCTTCAACAGGAAAACTTCATTAATCAACTTACCAATGCAAATAAAGAAACCATGAATTTAAGATCAGAAAATGAAAGATTGTAGAATGATCTAAACACTAAAAAGAAAACTAATGAATGGATGATGAAATCTCAAGCAGACATGGATCAACTAAATGAGAAAATCAAATACACACAAAAGGGAAAATCAGGAATTGGATATACAAAAGAAGGTGAATCATCTAAGCAAGGAGCTCAAAAGAATTAAAGACCTACTTGCAATCACTGTGGTAAGATAGGTCATACATTAAACAAATGTTGGAGCAATGGAAAAGATAAATTCAATGGAAAATGCTACAATTGTAATCAGCATGGTCATAGAGAAAATGAATGCAAAGAGAAACATAAATTTGAGGTCAAATGTCACAAATGCAAAAAGCATGGGCGCAAATCCTCTAAATGCAAAAGTAAGATATTGAATCTAGTAGAATAGATTGTAAAAGCTATATTTGGTTGGGACTACAACACTTGGTGAAAATGTCACTACTGTTGAGAATTTAGACACATTAGAATGAATTGTGTAAAACATCACATGAGGACAAGAGATACCACTAGAAGATGTTTTACTTGTACAGAACTTGGACACCTTGCCAAGAACTATATGAATACTAGAAGAATTGAAGATGAAAAGAAAGCCAAGGCTAACAACATCAGAAAGCAAATGAGATAGAGATGGATTTTGAAATCTTCTGAGAATGCAAGTCTGAGCAATGAAGCTCATGTCACTCAAGAATTGGGTGACTCAAGCATTTCTACTTGATTTCTCACAAGAAGAACTAGAACTAGGATTTTGAAGTAGACATCTTACATTAGTTCCAGTTAGCTAGAAGGAAAGATCCATATCAGCATTTAAGATGCAAATGGATCACCGAGAATCAAAGAAAATGCTAGTCATTATCGAGCTAGGTCAAGTTGTAAGACCCTATCGAGCAAGTTCGGGAGTTACTAAGTTATTATGTGGACACTGAGCCATGGATGTTCCTACCAAGAATTTAATTAAATTTGAGTGGTAGATATTTTTCCATTGAGAAAGTGATCATACCAAGCATTTATGGCAATTAAAAGGCAAAAATTTGATAAAAAGGGCAAATTCAAATTCATTTATCAACGTAAATTTTCAAGAGCTATTTGTGCAAAGTGATTTTAGTGCATCTAAATGATCTGTGTGAATTATTATTAAAGTTTTCATGCCTTCTTAAACCCTACCAAGCAATGGCATCCTCCAACAGCAAGACAAAGAAAGGGTCAAAAAATTTGGTTTGAGGCATTGAATGGAAAGCAACTAATTTCAAGCTTAGTCCAGCTGTTGCAGAAACCCTTGATCCCACTAGAGCACAATCTTATATTCCACCAAAGGTACTTCTCATAAATGATATTCATTCACATTTTTGATGTTCTATTCAAGATATAATAACCCTAGAAATGGATGAAACTTTGGAGAAGTTGTGTGTGAATGGTGTGTTAAAACTGGAACATCAACACCTAGAAGTGAAGGGTTTAACCCATATTCTTCACATGCCCTAAGATTTTTAGATTAAGTGGATAAGGTTTATACTTATCCATGTACACAATGGGTAGTTATGTTGGAGCAGCCTATTCCTATAATGAAGAAAATGATTCATTGAGTCGCATGGCTTCCAATGCTAGCCAAGGCTAAAACAACCAAACCCCTAAGTTAGGTGGAACTAGAGAAGAAAACCCTTGTCAAATGGGATGGAAGGGGTATGAAGATTAGTTGTGGTACTAATATGGAGCTAAAGTTAGGAATACATATAATTTCATATAAGATATACAACTCTAGTAGACTCAACAGCGTGTCATGTGAAGTAGTGGATCTCACATTTAAAGTGGTCAAGAACAACATGTCATTTGACCTTACTGAGTTGATGTTGAATTAGTTCAACAAAAATATGGAAAGTGTCAGAACTTCAAAGAATAACCCTTGTAAATTCTATTCACTCTTAACCTTTTCTTTTCTTTTGTGCAAAAATTTTTCCCATCAAAAGGTATAGTTGTATGGAGAAAAGATGTACTTATTCTTTATCAAATCAATGAGTATATAGTAGAAATGGGAGAAAACTATGTTTGTATCATGGACAATAATTTTGATGCATTCAAGGATAAGATGAATAATAGATTTAGAATCCCAAAGAAACTTGTTGAAGATATAAAGATGATTTTTTTTTTATGGTTGATTGTGATAAAGTGTATATACAAGTATTTAGACCAAGAATTGTATGGGTCAAGTCTCTAGGTTATGAGGTTAATATAGATGAAACCAAAGACATCATTGAAGCATTGTTAAATGAACCTGTTGATCCAAAGGCTACATATTTTGGAACATATGAGGAAACCAAAGCTAGAATTGAATTAGAGATAAAACTCCCTCGGGTGGTCAACAAAGGAAAGAAAAGAATAGCAAAATTGAAACAAACTAGTTCTACTCTCCTATTGACATAAGGTAAAGGAAATGACATAGAAGAAGATGATGCAAAAGATGAAGAAAAATTAGAAGAAGAAGAACTAGTAAAGAAGAAAGATAAGGTTATTATAACCAAACCTGCTAAGACATCTACTGCAATGTTTACAAGAAAGGCATCTAGGAAGAAACTAAAATTGGGTGAAGAAGTAGGAGATGTGATTTTCAAACGATCTCCACCCACATTTCAAGAAAGATTGAAGGAAATTGATTTTGGAGCTGGCATAACAAATTTCATATCATTGAAATATGAAATCAAAAATATAGAGGAGAAGAAGCAAGTTGAAGACATGGTCATAGCAAAGCTAGGAAAATGGAAATACTCTCCAGATCAATTTGTATAGAAGATTCCCAATGAATTAATGGAGAAAATTAAGCCAAGATGGAAGCATGCAAATAAAACTACTAAGGACAACTCATGTCAAGTTTGAGTGACAAAGAAGTTAAGGAATCTATCAAGAAGAATGAAGAGAAACTTACTTTGAAGTTTAACACTTGCTTGATATTGATCAATGGGATTGAACATGTGTTAAGGAATGCCACCGACACATGGAAAAACATCTATAATCTTCATAATTAGAGTGGTTTTATTGTTAATTTTAGTGACAAGGATGATGATGAAAATGACAACGAAGGGGACAAATAGGATGAAGAAGAAACAAATGATGAGAATGTAGATGATGAGGAACAAGAATAGGAAGCTACTGAGGAAAATCTCCCTGAGATTTAGAACATTGAGGAGACTGACCCTAAGAAGATTGTAGTAGTAGTGATAGCCTCACTTCCTCACTCTCTAAGAAAAGCATTAAAGACATCAAGCTTAGAGAAAACTACTACTAAGTTGGTTGTGTCAAACACTAAAAATCCATACACTCAACCAATCTTTGCACCTATTCAGCTCAGTATTTCATTGATAGAAGTGACAAGCACTTCATCTACCAAGCAGTCAATACTTCCTCCTCCATCAATTTTGGCTACTCAACAACAAGGTATTTCCTCAATGAGTGCAATATCTACTTTTATTACTAGTCCTACCATTTCTACAATTATTTCTATTCCAAGCATGCAAATAATAAGTATGAAGATAGTTGAAACCAAGCCTCAACTGAGTGCAAAAGTTTTCAGCAAAGGCAAAGATAAGGAAGAAGACATTGATCTTGATGAGGATATAGTTATCCCAAATTGGGATATCTCCAATCTAAATCCTAGTCAAGTACATATAGTAGGAGAGATGCTATAGAAGAAAGCTAAGCAATAGAGGCTTAGAGAAGAAAGAAATAGAGAATTTAAAGTGTCTAAAGATGCAAAAAACATTCTTGAAGAGGCACTTAGCATAGAGGTTGACACTTCTCAACCAATTTTGGCTCAGTTAGTAGAAGTGGTCCAAAAATTCAATGAATATTTGAATGGACAAGAGAAATTACTACAAAGAGTAGAAAATAAATTTGAAAATAAAGTATTGGAGCTAGTTGCACAAAAGATTGCAATACATCAAGTAGACTTGTCTACTATTCTAGGCTCATTGGAAACCTCTTACAACAATGCAACTTCTCTATTTGGTAAAATCTATGACACATCAAAGTTTCACATAGGAAATTAAAGGTAAACTCTCCAAGATTGATGAAGCTCTAAAGGCAAGTGCACACCGATTGTCACTTGACCCAAGCTACAATTTTTCTCACTATACAAATATCAAATTTCTAACTAATATGTAGGCAAAATAGTTAAGAGAAGAAGCCAAGATAAGGACTATAGTTATAGATATACAAGGCATGATTCTCCCTAACATGGATGCATTGCAGAAACATATTGCACATGCTAAAACTCTTATCCATGATAACAACTTCTCTATTGTTGATCACATGATAGAATTATCAATAGAAGTTTAGATTGTATTACACACAATCAAGGTGTTGCAACTAAACTAGGACAAGACAATGGCACTAATTCTTAAGGTACATTCTAATTTCTTGTCACATTTTGGTATTACCATATAAAATACACCTTTGGCATTTATGTCAAAAAGGGGGAGAAGATGTATATAACATATCATAAAGGGAGAGAACATATAATATAAGATGTGGTATACAAAGAGGGAGAAGATGTAAGATAAGAAATGAGAAGATATATATATAATGCAAAGTATATTGAATATATATATGGGGGAGCACCATCATATTATATACATGATAATCATCTCTTAAAAAATCAATTTTGAAAAATATCAAAAACGGAGTATGCTACCGAGTTGAAGACACAAGTTGAAGACTAAGGATTGTTTGAAACTTTTTGAGAATTTAGTTTTGATTTATAAGTGTTTTTGTCACTAATGCCAGAGGGGGATATTGTTGACATTTCAGTCAAGTTTTTTTATTAGTGACACACACACACACACTTATTCATATGGTTAGTATCTACCAAGCTTATTGTATAGTTAACAATGTTAACCAAGTAATTCAAGCTCTACTGAGTTCTACAGTTGCTACCTAGTATTAGAAATAGTATTCAGTTTGTGCCAAGCAGTTTCTATGAGGTTGGTGATTATCAGCGTAAATTGAGCTTCTTAGTGTTTACTAAGTTTCTTAGTAAAAACTGAGTTGTGTAGTGCTTACCGAGTTTGTATCTTTAGTGATGTGAATCTAGTGTTAACCGAGTTACATGGTATCAACCAATGATTTAGTTTATATCAAGCTCACAATAATAGCATTGACCAAGCTATGCATTGTGAATCAAGTGATTCAATTTATATGTTGAGTTTCATAGTATTCACATAGTTACCAACTACTTGTAAGTGATCAATATGTACCGAGCTTCTAAATCTACTAAGTGCATGATGATTCTGAGTGTTGACAATGGTTGTCGAGTGTCAAAACCTCATTGAGTTAGTCTTTAGCACCTGAGTTCTTGTAGTTGGGATGAGTTTGTGTATTTTGTGGAAACTTGTATTGTAGCCAACTTTTTTGAATTGTAATTTGGATTAGTATATATGTAATATATTGTAGCACATCCAAATATGAAATTTAACAAGCAAAAAAAGAGTAGAAGTGAAAAGTACAAGGCTCAGTAGTATAAGGAGAAACAAAGATTTAGCTATCACAACAAGGTGATCATTACACTCAAAGGTATCTCATTCAGCAAACCAAGTTGCAGATCAGAAATCAAACATTGGTTCATCCTAATAGGTAAAACAATTAAATCCTTTCACAAGGTGGACTTAATAGTCTTTTGTAAATCTCTTTACTGAGTGCATACTTCATTGTATGTTTGTAAATCCTTTTACAAGGTGGACCTAGTAGTCCTTATTGCTCCTAATAGGGTAGATCATTAGAAGTGATCAGTATAAGCCTTAACAAGCCAACTTTATACCGTAGTACTAAAGCTTGTGCATATCATCCCCACCCCTATTTTACTTTCTATTTGTAAGGTTTAGAGATCACCATATTGTGTGTCAAAGTGTTTTGAATGTTTTAATGCTTTCAATTTTGTATGCATGCAATCATATCAGAATACACATGAAGGATTAATTGGTAAATAAAGATTAAGTTTTATTAGTTACTGATTCACCCCTCCCCTCTCAATAACTTAGCCTATCATATATTTCTAATAAGGACTATCTTTCATGAACATGTTTTCCATGAATCTCCCAAAGTTGTTAAAATTTATCTTCAAGGACTTGATGCTCTGATACTAATTGTTAGAAACAATAGTCCACCAAGATAATTGGGGGAGGGGGGATGAATCAATTATCCAACAATTAAAATAGTTATCTTCCTTAAATAAACTTAACCATTCAACCAAAGTGAATAAAAACCATAATAAGATGCACATAGGAAATTATATCAGATATGTTAACTAGGAAAACCCTTGATCAGAGGGAAAACATTGGTGGGAATAATGCCCACAAGATGATGTACTAATATAAATATTCCTTATTAAGGATGGACCCTGTCAGGAGTCTATTACAACATTTAGTACATATGAGTCATTGCTAAGAGACTTTAACTCCATGTTAGTAGATTCCAACTCTGTTAGGAGTTGTGCCAACCCTATTAGGAGTTGTGCTACAATGTATGCAAGAATAGACCACTGTGCAAACAAGCAATTTCAATTACAAGAAGAGCTCACTACCCAAACAAGTAATTTACTATTAAGTTCCACTTTCCTCTATTTTGTTAACCAAACCAATCACTTTTAGACCTTATGGACCAGGTCACGAACCTCATATCCAAATTTCAAACCATAGATCATACAATAGAACCTCGACAATGAAGTTTCCTTCACTTTCATTTTGCTCTGCTCAACTTCGCATTCTACTCTACTCTACTACTTACAATTACTTTGTATTCATACAATTCCATGCCATATGATAAAGGAAAATTCCCTTCCTTTATTCTAAGACCATAAAAAAATTCCCTAAGTCAGCTATTAAACTTCTCAATTAATTATTATAAGATCACATTAAGAACATGTTACACTTAGTGATAACATTAATCTTTTGCATTGCAACTTGAATTTCTTTCTGTACATGTAACATTCTGACAAGAAAACTTAGCCCCATCATCACCAACATGTCTTCTTCACATCCTCAACCTTGATTCTTAGAATAACAACTTTTCTAAGAGATATAACAAGTTTACCAGAACATGCCTCTGTAAACTCTATCTCATAACAAACATCACCAAAACTTGCATAACTTCTTCCAAACTTAACATTTTTTCATCCAACATTAACTACATATACTAGATACTCAAAAGTATCTCCCATAATCTTAGATAGTTAGAATACTCAACTAGTCATTCATACCATCTTCATCTTTCCATTGTTCTTTGATTAGATACCACAAAAAACTGCTATGTTGACATCAATGACAAACACAATCATGAATGTAACATATCATCATAGTAACATATCTATAATACTCCTCCATAGGAATATCATCAACATTCATGCTTCCAACAAACATAACTATTAGAAACTTACAATTAGGACAATTGTTGTTTTGTTATTGATGTCAAATCTATTGGTAAAATATATTGCTACCCAATCTAAATGTTATATCCATTTGATTAATGAAGAGGATTTGAGAAATTGCTCATAACAATAACACCTAGAGAAAAGGTTCAATTTTGAAAAGGAAGCTATAATGGACATTTGATTAGAAAGACTTTAATGAGACAAAGTGATTGTTTATATCAAGAAAGCTAAGCTGATTCGAGCAATAGAGTACAGGCTAAGGAATGTCGAGTAATGCTAGTGTCAATTGAGCCATAGTAAGCATTGAGAAAATCTAGTGTTGACCGAGCATTAATATCGACTGAGCAAGTTAGTCGATGTTGAGCTAGAAGTTTTATAGTGACTGAATATTAAGTGATGACCGAGTGTCAAAACTTAGTGATTGTTGAGTAATAGTGTTGAGAATGAATTTTGAGGAAATCATGATTTCTAGCCAACTTAGTTGATTTCTTAGGAGATGTAACCATGGTGAAGATAAGATTCATGAGTTGGGTCATTCAATTCAAGATGAGGATTACTTAAAGACCTAATAGACAAATTCTAGAGGAAGATCAAGAAGTTGGATATATATAATGAATTGTGTTGAGTTTGATCATAAAACCTAAGATCTACGATGATCATGGAAAATGGTAAACAGAGAATTTCCTATATAAAGAGGTATAGAGTTGAATTGCAAGTGTGTGAGTATGAGTTCCACTACATATACAAGTGTGTGTGAGGTAAGTACATAAGAAGGTTGATCAGAGACACACAAGTGTATGAGTAAATGAGAAGCTAAAGGAGATTTCTTATACAAATTTTGTTGATATTGAATAGTGAATCTAAGCAAGGGCTTAAGTTTTTTTGAAGGAGGAAGAATAATTTCTTGAAGGGTTGCCAAGTGAATAAAGAATAGAGATGAAAATGGAAAGCTTATCAATGACTCAACACATGAACTGAATAGTGATCTGAACTTGCAAAGTGAGTTGAAATCATACAGATCAAAACCTACTAATTTCTTTCTAATCATTATAAATATTTTGTATTGAAATCCTTTTAATAGAGATTGACTTAACAGTCATTTGGAAGACTTAATAGTCTATGTAAATCCTTTACGAGTTGACATTCTAAATGGAATGAACAAAGTCCTCTAACAAGGCTACTCCTAATAGGGTGATTAAATCCTCTAACTAGGTCACATTTAATAGTGTGTATTGTAAACCTTTAATAGGGTTGACTCCTAACAAAGCTCACTTCAAAAGAGTAAAAAAGTGGTGACTTGTTGCTAGTGGTTTTTCCCAAATTCAGTTTCCATGTAAAATCCTAGTGTTAAATGTGTGTTGAATTATTTTTATGTTTTAACATTTGATGATGTTTTCATTAAGTAGACCATATTATGTTTAAGACAATAATTTTATCATTATAGTAGAGACCAAGTAACAACGAGATAAGAAGAATAGCGAATGTTTATGTTTAATTATTGAAATGGTACTTGTGGACTTTGAGTAACTGATTCACACCCCCCCCCCCCCCCCCCACACCCACACCCCTCCCCCTTCTCATGTATTCTAAATATTTCTAACAATAATAACTAATATGACTCTTTTACATACATTCATAACATTATCAGTTTAGGATAACAATACCCCATTTGGCATTGATGGCAACACATAACATGTGATTTTATTTTACAAAACATTACCTAAGATAATCAAATGTATAACAATATCGCCCTTTATCAATACATACATTTATAGCTCTTTGTTTTCATCTGGTTCTCTATAATAGATTTCTTCATCATATGCACTCAGTTTGTGTCTTCAATATTAATAATCTTCAACATTTCTTCCCCTTAGGATATGATCTCTTTCAGTTAAGCTCTAGCCTCCTCATGTCTCTATTTGTATTAGATGTACACCTCCTTTGCATTCTCCAGATTCTTTCTCTCCATTTTGTTCATTCTCTCCTTTTTAGTCATCCACGTCCTTATGCTTATCCTCCCCAATACATATTCTCTCTACCTTATGCTTATTCTTCTTCTTTGACAATAATGCCATAGGTGACTATAACTTTCAATATAAAATTGTATATAACATTGTAGTTATACCATGTACCTTGCATGTAATGTTTATATTAGTTTCATCACAATCATCTTCACAACTTTAGGATACTCCTATTGAGTGAACTTCATGCATCAACTCCACAAAGATATTATAATTCACCCATGAATTTATGTAGCATGCATCTTCTCTTAGTGAAGTTTGGATACATGATGGACCCCTAGTTTACCTCTTAGATACTCAAAAAAATCCATAGGTAGTGGCTTGGTAAAAATATCTACTATTTTCTCCTTAGACTTCACATATTCAATCCTTACCTATTTCTCTTGCACTTGCTCCCTCAAGTAGTGATACTTGATTGATATATGATTTGTCTTTGCATACATAATCAACTTTTTTGATATATTAATTGCACTTGTGTTATCACAATAAATAGTAATAGGATCAATTCTCTCTTCTTGCATACCTTCCAATAGTTTCTTAATCCATACAATTTTAGAGCAATTTATTGTAACAACATCATATTCAACGTCGGTAATAGATTGTGAAATACAAGATTATTTCTTGCTTAGCCATGTTATTAACCTTTCTCTTAAAAAGAAAGCTCATCCACTTGTGTTTTGTCTATACTCCACATTACCATCCCAATTAGTATTTGTATAGACTTTAAATGTAAATTAATCATCCTATTTATAGCATAGTTCAAAATATTCATTTTCCTTAAGATATATAAATATCCTCTTAATAGTTGTCATCTGAGTTTCATTTGGATTACATGAAAATCTAGCAATAATACCAACAACATGCGCAATATCTGATCTCCTATGCACAACATAATATAACTTGTCAATCATTGATTTTTATTGTATCTCATTTTACATGTGCAATAGTATCTTCCTTTGATAATTTCTCTAGTCACCATAGGTGTACCGACTAGTTTTGACTTGTCTGTTCTAATTACTTTCAATATTTATTTTGCATATTTAGATTGAATCACATATATTCCATTCTTTGATTCATTAACTTTTAAGTTAATGAAAATTTAGATTTCACCAAACATAGACATCCCAAATTCCTTACTCATTTGATCATAAAATGTCCTACACAACATGTCATTTCCACCAAATGTTATGTTATCCAAAAGTATTTCAACAATCAACACCATATTTTTAGATTCACATTTTAGAAACATATTAAAATTTTCACTTGTTCTAGAAAATCCAATATTAATCAAATGAGAATGTAGCCTTTCATACCAAGCTCTTAGTCTTTGCTTCATTACATATAGAGCCTTTTTTAGTTTGTAAACCATTTTTATTTGATCAATTTCAATGAATCCTTATAGTTGTTCAATGTGGACTTCTTCTTTGAGTATTCCATTCAAAAATGCAGATTTGAAATCCATTTGATATACTTTGATCTTCTTGTAGGTAGCATCGACCAACAATATTCTAACTCCTTATAATCTTGCCATAGGTGTAAAGTATCACCATAACCTATCCCTTCTTCTTGTGCGTAACCTTTGTAAACTAGTTTTTCCTTGTTTGTTATGACTTCTCCATTCTCATTAAGCTTATTTCTGAATATTCATTTAGTTCCTATCACATTCTTGTCTACAAATCTTCCTACTAGAGACCATGTGTTGTTCTTCTCTATCTAATCAATTTCTTCATTCATAGCATTTACCCAATTTTCATTTTCGAGTACAGCCTTAACTATACTTGGATCAAAATCAAGTATCAAACATGTAATGTCTCTTACCCTACTTCTTTTCATTTATCTAGCACTTAAATCTCCAATTATTTATTCTATTGAATTATTATTCCTTACATGTTTTTCCAATATAGGTTCATATATTCAACTTTTATGATTTCCTTCACTTGGTTGAGGTGAAAATTCTTGATCAGGTTGTTCTATCTGGTGCTTGGGAAAACTGTCATGTGACTGGGATTCTATTGTCTAGTTCTCAATAACTCTATGTTGTAACTTGAATATTGTGTTAGGTTCCTCATACACATACGAAAACTTTTTGTAATCTCCAAGTTCCTTCTTTCTTTCCACATCATTCCTTTCGGCAAACTCATCAATTCTTACATTTGCACTCTCAATCGTAGTATTAGTTTCTTTGTTAAAACATTTATAAGCCTTGCTCTTAGATGAATATTCAAGGAATATACCTTCATCTCCTTTTGAATAAAATTTACCATTCATTGTATCCTTATGAATGTAACACCTACTTCCATTTTTTTTAAATAACCTACATTAGGTGTGTGACTATATTAGATTTCATAAGGTATTCTATTTGTTCCTTTCTTTAGCTAAACACAATTGAGAGTATAGATAGAAGTGTTAATTTCTTCTCTCCAAAATCTTTGTACAACATCTTTTTCAATCATCAGCATCCTTGCACAATCCATGATTGATTTTTTCCTCCTTTCAGAAATACCATATTGTTGTGGTGTTCTCTGAGTAGACAATTGTCTGTTAATACCATTCTCAACACAAAATTTAGTGAATTCAATAGACATAAAATCACCTTCTCTATAAGATCTTAAGCATTTTAATGGTTTACCAATTTCTTTCTCTACTCTAGTATTATACCATTTGAACATATAAAAAGCATGTGATTTAACCTTCATGAACATAACAGTCTTCATCCTAGAATAGTAATCAACAAACAACATGAAATATCTATCACCATAATAACTTTTAACACCAATAGGACCACATATATTAGTATGTACTAGTTAAAATATATCATTATAAGTGTATGATTTACTTCAAAATATTTACTTTTTCATCTTACCAAGATGACATTCTTTACACATAGCATTCTCAGGTTTTTACAAATTTGGTAAGCCTCTTACTCTCTTCTTTTTGCTAACTTTCACCATGTTCTCAATGTTTGCATTACACAACCTCTTATGCCATAACCATATATCCTCAGTTTTATCAAATAAGAACATATCAATACTAAAATCAAGATACAATAAGTTATCTTTTGTTTGCACTCTTGTTCCAATCCAATTTCCCTCATCATCATAAGTCTTGACCTATCTTTTCTCAAATTATAGCTTGTGACTTGAATTGTTCAACTAGGAAACACTCAAAAGATTATAATTTAGTCCATGTACCCAATAAGTATCTATTATCCATTCTCCCCCCTGCCAAAATTCAAATTTTGAATGTAGGCCCACCCAATGATCTTCCAATATTTTATATTATTTAAATGCCCTAGAAATGTCAAAAAAATAAAGCATTTAAAACCTTATGTTATTTCCTTCTGCTGGCCTACAACTTTTTGCGCCGTCAAATCTCTGGTGATCTACGGTGGGCCCTTTCTCACATCTTCAAAACAAACAACCTTTACATAATGTGGGGAAGCCCCTTTGCAATGCATGGCAGGTGGGACCATGTTCTCTTATGGGCCGTAGAGGGTAGACAAGGTGACTGTCGATTGGCAGTTTGATTGGCGCCTGCTTTCCCACATTTTGAGCTTCGTCAGACTTTTTGACAATGTGGGAAAGCGCCCTAGTGACAAAAAATCCATGTGAGATCATGGAGGATATTTATGTAGGTTCAGAGAGCATGTGTTATGAGCACCTTCAGATCTCCCAGGATCAGTGGCTAGCGCATGCTCGCAATATGAAGATGCGAGGAGATTAAAGATTGTAGGCAAGCCCCTTCGTGAAATGTAGCTAATAATGACATCATGCATCCATTCTTCCCAAAGCAAGATCCATTATCTGATGCAAGTTGATCGAGGGCTGGCGCTTGCCCCCAATATGAAGTTGCAAGAAGACTAAGTAACGCGAGAAAGCACCCTGATGACACCTGTCCCACAACATCACATGTTCCCAATTATACCTTCCACCATCAAATCTTCAAGGATCAACGGCTGGTGCATGCTCGCAATAACGAGTTGCGAGGAAATTAAAGAATGTGGGTATGCGCCCTTGCGATGTGTGGCTGATGTGACATCATGGGCCCACTTTTCTTAGAAGGTAATGACAGCTCATCTTCTATGGCCATTGTTAGGTGAGTCAGAGTACAAAGAGGGAATTTCATTTGTCCATTCAGTTGAATAGGCATGCAGTCATATAGGATTCTGATCGTTGTAGATTCAAATGGGATCAAGGGCTAGCACTTTCCTGCATTATGAAGTTGCAAGGAAATTAAGGAATGTGGGCAAGTGCCTTGTTTCCACATGTCCTCATGGGGCCAGGGTTGTTTCATAGGCCGTAGAGTGGTGCCAATTGGATGCTAGGTCAGATGTTGAGTATTTTGTGGGCCTAGAATTTTGAAGAGCAAGCGTAATAATATGGGGATCCTTCACGATCGTTGATCTCACAGAGATCAATGATCAAGGCTTTCCTACATTATGAAGTTATGAGGAAGTTAATAAATGCGGGGAAGTGCCTAAGGGACACGTTTCTTTGCGGGACCAAGGAGATACATTATGGCTAGGGTATTAACAGAAAGGCTAACGATTATGAGACATCATGGTTAGGATTTTGAGGAGGTGGTGTAGTTAGTAAAGAAGATGTTGGTCAACCGCGTGGAGACTTGCAGGGTGGAAAAATAAAATGAAATTATTGGCCCATGTGGCCTAATTTGGGTTCAATATTCAATTGACTATTTGACCCTACTAATTCACAAGCTAGAAACAGGGGAAATCGAGTTTTCCTACGCGATCTAATCCCTGTGATGAATTCCAACCACCCTCGAATGAATGCTAATCCTAGGAAAACACTCCACCACCCTAGTTGATCTATCTACTTGGTTAGAACTATTTAATGGCACCATTTTTGTCTTCGCAGGGCCTTGTTTTAACAGAGATCAAATATCATTGCATTTGGATCTGTGCTTAGGTTAGATTTTCCCTAGATCTACATGATTGTTCTCTATAAGACTTAATGGTAGTGGTTGTGGAGTAACTTCAGTAAGAGGACATCTCAATTATGCCTGAACTATAAAGGCATTTTTTGTAGATTTTTTTATGGTCAACTCTTCTCTAACTTCTTTGATATTGCTCTGCAACTTTAGTGTAAATTCCCTTTGCCTCTGAACTGTATGGCAATCTGCCTTATCTCCTTTAGCCATTGATGTAAAGTGCAAGTACTATTTTCCTCCCATTGGTGTATTGTGGATATCTACAATCTTACATGGTTGTATCTCTTTTGGCCTATGAATGGTATATAAGTGAATCCTCTCTTTCCTTGTGTTATTCATTGGGTTTTCTGATCTGCATGTGATTGTTAGATTAAAGCAATTCTAGATGTGTATATATTTTGGTGTCATGATGGTTCAATAGTGCATGTATGGGTAGAGATTGGTTTGAACACTCTATTTTGGTGCATCACCCCCTTAGGTTAGAGTAGGTAGATTTTCTTTCATGCATTCCTTCTTCGTTTACCTCTCCAAGACTAGTTAGGTGCACCCTGATAGTAAAGGAAGTCGGCCTTCTTCGGAGACTCAACCTCATAGTTCAAGTCCCACAGCTTGGAGGTTGTTTCCATGTTTCACAAGGTTGTCCTTAGGTAAAAACTTTGGACAAGGGTGCAAACCTTTGTGACAATAGTATCCTCACACCTTATTCTATCATTTAATATTTGATATCCTCTTGTTGGAAATATAAGAGGAGCAACTAAGAGGGGAAAGGTGAATCATTTACTACAAAAATAATTCCAAATCCCTTAGATGTCAATACAAACTTCTTACTATGCCAAATCCTTGCACTGCTTGGTTAGAAACTAGATATACACTATAAATTAGTTTACAAAGAAGTTTAAGATATTAATGTGTATTAACCTTAAGTCACTTAGTTACAGAAACATAAAGCAGTAAGAAAATAATATGAACACATGAGATGCCAAGATTTAACATGGAAACCCAATATAGGAAAACCACTAATGCAACTAGTTACAAATTTTAACCTTCTGAAGTGAGCCCTATTAGGAGCTGACCCTATTAAAGGTTAGAAAATACATTATTAAGTGTGACCCTATTAAAGGATTTAAATCACCCTATTAGGAGTGGCCTTGTTAGAGGTCTTAAGACACTTCAATCTAGAAATTCCACCTTGTAAGAGGATTTACAAAATGACTATTAAGTCAACCTTGTTGAGAGATTTCATCATTGCTACAATTGTTAGAGAGTAACAATGATTGACCTAATTAATGAAGCAACCAATTTGAAGATTCAGATCACTATTCTAGTTTATCCTCTGGATCCTACCTGATTAGAATATACTTTGTAGTTCCTTGGATGTTCTTCCTTTAATCATATATACTTCTTTATTCACATCATATCATCTTCTACTTCCTTAATATTTCATTCCACAACTAGACCTTTCATATATATGAAACCCAATGTCAAGTTGGTTTGAATATTCTTTTAAACAATTATTTAAGATCTGCTAGGTCTGATTTCATTAACCATTAAACTAACAAAAGTATTCTATTGTAAGTTAGATGACACTAAAAATGAATAACTTGGTTATTACTAAAATCCTTTGGTAACTGACCTGACTTGGTTTAAACTAAATTTCCTTTGGTAATTGACCTAACTCATTTTACACTAACTATCCTTTTCTAACCAACCTGATTCAGTTTATACTGTCCAACTAAACTTGGTTCCTTTTGAATTCTACTCATTTGATACTCAAATCTTTTTCAATGCCCAATTGAGCTTGGTTAATACTAGCTTTTCTCAATTAGAGTCTAACATTTTTGTAACATCAATGACAATATACAATTGAATAATTGATTTCAACAATCTCCCTCTTTAGCATTGATGGCAACACAACATGTCATTAACAAAAGAAATTCTAGAGCAATAGAATGATTTACAAGATTTTATAATATCTTTAGTTTCATTATGATTCTTCATCCATGAGAAACCCCTCTTAGATTCTCCTTTTGACATCTTAACTTTAGATTTTGTCTAATCAAATTCTCCCTCTTGCTCTTATACAAATGTCTTCCTTTGATTCATGTAATAAATCAAACTCTCTCTCAATTCTTTTGATATAAACATGACATGTTTCAATCTCTCCCTCTTTGACATCAAATGCCAAAGACTTTAAACAATGAATTTGCAATGTTCCTGATGTATTGATTCATATGCATGTGCTCTAAAATTATTACATCAACTTGATAGATTTTCAATATAGCTTGGTTGATGCATCACTAGTCTGTACACTAGTGAGGATCAGATAGAGGAATTACCCCTAGCTTACCTCTTAGATACAAAAATGCATCCTTAGGTAATGGCTTGGTGAATATGTCAACAACCTACTCCTTTGTAATCACACATTTCATTCTTACCTCTTTATCTTGAACTAATTCTCTCAAAAAATGATACTTGATTACAATGTGTTTTATCTTAGTGTGCATCACTAGATTCTTGGATATTTTAATTGTACTTATGTTATCACAGTATATGGTCATTGGATCCTTGATTTCCTCCTTCATTCTTGACAATAGGTGATCCAAACTATGTTGGAAAAATTAAATGTTGCAGGAACATATTATACCTCTATTGTAGACTAAGAAATGCAATTATGCTTCGTGCTTGTCCATAATACTAACTTTTTCCAAGAAAGACTGCTCCACCACTAGTGCTTTTCCTATCATCAATGCTTCCAACTCAATCTGCATTAGTAAAGGAATTTTAAGTCAAATTTTCCTCATTTCTTCTACCGTAGACCATAGTCTTGAGTACCTTTTAGATATCTCGTAATTTTTTTGACTATCATCATATGATTTTCTTTAGGATTTGTAGAAAATCTTGTAACTATATCAACTACTAATGCAATATCACACCTTGTGTGTACCACATACTAAAGTTTCCCAATAATAGATCTATTGGTAGTCTAATTTACCTCCTTTGAATCATCATTCTTGGATAGTTTGTATCCAGTAGACATAGGTGTTCCAACTAGTTTGGAATCTTCCATTCCAAAGGTCTTTAATATCTCCTTGATGTATTTTGACTGAGTAATGTAGATGTCATCCTTCATTTGATGAACTTGTAAACCAACAAAGAATTTTATCTCTCCAAACATTGACATTTCAAATTCTTTCCTCATTTCTTCTTCAACTCTAGCTAGAAACCATTTAAACTTTTGAAATGCTTCAAATTTGTCTTTTAAGTACATCATTATCATCATCCTATAATAATCATGAACAAAAAAAATGAAATATTTATCTCTGTTGTAGCTCTCTATACCTATTGGTCCACAAAGATATGTGTGAACTAGTTCCAAAACTTCTTCAGAATTGTAGTTTTTACTTTTGAAACTATTTTTGCCCATTTTTCCAATTGACATTGTTTTTATATGGCCATTTTAAGTTTCTTCATATTTAAAATACCTCCTTTTCTTTTGTTCTTGCTTATGGTAACAGATTATTAAATTTTACATGACACATTCTTTTATGCCATAGCCAACTATCCTCTACTTGTGCTAAGAAACATGAACTTTTAGTAAGATCTAGATAGAGTAAATTACCTTTAGCCTAATTTCTAGTCCCAATTAGGTTTCCTTTACCATCCAGCAATTTAGCTTTTCCATTCATGAATTCTACCTTGTATCCAATGTTGTTTAGTTGTGCCACACTTAGAAGATTATGTCTTAGTCCTTCAACCCAGTAAGTATTATTAGATTTGATTCCATCAGTCAATGCAATGCATCCAATTCCTTTCACATAACATGGTTCATTATTGCCAAATCTAACACTTCCACCATCATAGTGCTCCAACTATTCAAATTTATTTTTATCACCAATCATGTGATGAGTGAAACCACTATCTATTATCCATATGTCATTCTTGCTAACATGAGATATAAGTGCCATCTTTTCATTTTCCTTGTCATCAGATTCATCTTTAATAGCAACATATACTATTTCATCTTCATCATCAATGTTAGAATATTTAGCAATATAACAAGATTTCTTACCTTTATCTTTCTAGTCTTTGTATTCTTTGTAGCTCTTGAAAACTTTATTGCCTTTGAACTTGCTGAATTTTTTGCCATCTTTGTTTTCTTTATTTGGACACCTTGTAGCAATGTGACCAACTTTTTCACAAGAGAAACAAATCAATGTAATTTTTTCTTTATATTTACCTTTTCCTTTTCAGCTTCCTCCCTTTCTATGAAGAGTTATTTTATCTTTGAATGTTTATTCTATGTTGCTGGTGTTAGGAAGATAGTTATCAAATTTATCCAACTCAAAAATAGGCAATCTTCCCACTAGTGCATCTAGGGTTATATCATTTTTGGGATCACATCTCATCTCTTGAATAGCTAAAACTCTAATTGCATAAATAGGAAGAACAATTCTTAATACCTTGCTGACTATTGTTGTATCATCTATTTTTCCTCCTGCAGCTTTGATTGCACTTACACTTGCTTTGATTCTTTCACTATATTTTGCAATGTTCTCACCTTCTTTCATCTTCATCTGATCAAACTAGCCTCTTAGACTTTTTGATTTGGCTATTTTCACATTATCATCTCCTTAATAGATATTTTCTAGTTTGTTACACATGTCATGGGTAGTAGGATAATCTTTGACTTCATTAAATTCAAAATACTTGAGAGAGGAAGCAATATCAATCATCATTATGTTGTGATTCTTCATGTCCACCATTCGATCATAATTAAAGACACCTTTAGAGGTGCCACATATTGGTTCTCTAAGAAGTGTAGACTTTTATCTCCAATGGTTCCTATGTGTAGCTTCATCAATTCCTTCCATGCTGAAGAGTTATATCTTTTAAGCTTAGGGGTCCCTCTTCTGTAAGACATCTTGGTATTTAGCTTAGGTCTTTGAAACCTTTCCTACAAGAACCAATGGCTCTAATACCAATTGTTGGAAATATAAGAGGAGTAACTGAGAGGGGAGGGGTGAATCAATTAATACAAAAATAATTCCAAATCCCTTAGATGTCAATACAAACTTCTTACTATGTAAAATTCTTGCACTACTTGTTGAAATTTGATTGAAAAGATCACTATTCAAGAAGGGAGATTGTTGAGAAGAAATGATATTGCTGATAAAGAATGTTTTCAATCATTGTTTTGTCACTAATGTCAAACCTGCTATTTGTTAGAATGACAATTTCTTATAAGATCCAAGTACTATCACTTAGTTGATTGATGAAGAGGATTTAATCAATAAGATGTAACAAAAGCACCTAAGGGAAAGGTTGAGTTATGGTTTTGTAATAGAGTACAAGGATTAGTTAAGACAATGGTAAAATGATGTATTGATAATACACTTGAAGGTATAGAGGTTGGCCATACTTAGAAACTCTAGAAGAATAAGTTGTAACAAAGCTCTTTGCAAAGCTTGACTAAATTCATTAGTGGGTGTCAAGCAAGCTAGTTCATGTCGAGCAGATTATCAATAAGTGACAAGAAAATGAAAAATCTAGTGTGTTGAGTGAAACAAAAGGTGTTCAGCTAGACAAAATGTAATAGGTGTCGAGCATCGCTAAAATTTAGTTGATGCTGAGTGAATCAGAGTAGGTGCTAAGTAACACAGTATGTGTCGAGCATTAGAAAGTTAATAGTGTCGAGCTGTTACATTATTTGGATAGTCAAAGATTAACCAAATTTAAGCTAACAAAGTTTGTTACCTTGAATTTTGTGAACCATATGGAAGATAAGGATGTTGATCTGGTGGCATAGAATTTTAGGCTAACCATTTTTAGGTGAATACAAGTGGATTCTACATGATGTTTCTAGAAGAAACAAGATAAGGGGTAGATACATCGTATCTTACCTAATTCATTCAAACCAAAGATTAGAGTGGGAAAATTATTCTAGACTTCTATTTAAGGAGTTACAAGTCAAGAAGCAAAGAGTGTGTGGTTGGAGAGAGTGTGCGGTGTCAAGGAGAAGGTATCAAGAGAGAAGAATAGAGTATAGTGACTTTGCTTCTATAGGTGACCTTAGAGGTGATTACATTGGCACAACAAGCATGGAGACTCAAGGAGACAAAGCTTGAAATGAGGACAAGCTCTCAGAGCTGCAGAGACTGAAAGCTAGGCAATTTTGTGAACTGAATTGAGATCTGAAATCTGCAAGTTATGTTGTGAGTTATATTAGATCAAAATCCCTTATTGTTACTCTCTAGAAATTGTATCAATTAGAGAAAAATCCTATGGACTTAGGTTGATTTAACAACCATTTTGTAAATCCTTTAATAGGGTGGTATTCCAAGTGAATGTTATAAAGTCCTTTAACTATGCCACATTTAATTGTGTGTTTTGTAGCCTTTAATAGGGTAGGCCTTTCATAGGGCATCACTTTAAAAGAGTGAGAAAGGAGTAGCATGTTACTGGTGGTTTTTCTAAATTGGGTTTCCATGTAAATCACTGTGTTATGTGTTGATCTTTCATGTCTTATTTCTAGATGTTGATTTTTCAGTAACTTGCTAAGATAAATGTTTAGCTTGGATGCATGGTTAGTTTAGATGAACTCACTATACTTAGTGAAAATGTTTTATTAGGACATTTGGACCTTGAATAACTAATTCACACCCCCCCCCCCCCAGTTATTGTAAGGCATTTCTAACAACTGGTATTGGAGTCATCTGTTGATTTGGTTTAAAGGTACTAGAAGCAGAAAGATCAAGATGTCTAAGAGAGAAGTTCCCAAGCTCAACAGAGATAACTTTGTTGCATGGAAAAGTTTAATGAAGTTGAAACTTGGATCAATAGGTGATTATGCACAAACCTCAGTTGAAGTGAAACATGTTGATATAGCTGGTATCCCTACTACAGAAGATATGAAGAAAATGAAGGAGCACAATCAAGCAATACTAGAGATTACTTTTGCCCTCAACTATGCTGAATTTGATGACATCAAAGTATGTAACTCTACATTAAAGATGTATAAATCCTTGTCAAATATCTATGGGTGAGATCAGAATATCCAAAGAGCAAAAAGAGAGCCTTAGAGGAAAGTTTGATTGCATGAGAATGGAGGAAGGTGAGAACATTTCTCAATATGCCTCTAGAATAAAGGAAGTACTAAATGCAATAAGAAGTTTGGGTGGTCATTTAGATGATGAAACTATTAATAGAAAATTTTTAAGAACCTTGCTCCCCATCTATGCTATTAGAGTATGAGCCATCCAAGAGTTAAGATGCATACCAGGAAACAAGCTAACTCTTGAAGGTATAATGGGAAAACTTACTATATTTGAGTTATCCAAATTTGATAACTATAAACCTGATAATCTTGAATCTACTTTCAAGGCCAAGCTGTTATTGAAAGACACTAAAGAGGTGAAACCAAAGAAGAAGAAAAGAAAGATAAAATATGCATCTAGTGATAGCAGCACAAATGAAGAAGATGTGGAACAATTGGAAGCATTGTTGGCCAGAAGATTTTATAGAGGCAAAGGTAAATTCAAAGGTAAGTTGCCTATCATTTTTTTAATTGCAATAAAGTAGGACATATTGCAGCAAGGTGTACATAGAAAAAGAACTACAAAGAAGGCAACAAGCACAAGAACAGAACAGAAGATGATAGCGGAGATTATAAAGACAAAGGAAAAAGGTGCTACATTATTGAAGAAGAGGATTCTAATGAAACTAATGATGAGGTAGTCCATGTAGCCATAAAGGATGAGTTAGATGAAGATGAGGCAATAGCACTGGTAACCTATGTAAACAAGAATGATAGATGGATCATAGATAGTGGGTGCTCACATCACATGATAGGAGACAAAAGTAAGTTTGTTACCTTTACTTAGTATGATGGAAATAGTGTTAGATTTGGAAATGATGCTCCATGTCTAATCAAAGGAAAAGGTTCTATTAAGCTTATAGAGAAAATTTCATGTGATAATGCATATTATGTTGAAGGATTGAACTACAATCTATCAATGTAGGATGCAAAGTAGAATTTGGAAACAACACTGCCAAAATCTATGGCACTGATGGAAATCTAATAGGAAAAGGAGACCAAACTAGGAGTAATCTATTTTACATAGATATAGAGGATGCAGCCTATCTCATTGTAATATTTGATGATGTGTGGCCATGGCATAAAAGGCTATGTCATGTCAACTTTGATAATATGATTAGCATCAGCAAAATGAGGAAAGTTAGAGGTTTACCTAAACTAAAGAAGCCTAACAATACAATGTGTAAACAGTATTAGCTAGGAAATATGACCAAGTCAAGTTTCGAAAGAAAAACCTATTCTTCCAAAGAAGCACTAGAGTTAGTCCATACATATTTATGTGGCCCAATAGAAGTGAAAAGTTACAAAGGAGATAGATATATAATTTTGTTTGTTGATAACTACTCTAGGATGATGACTATCATGTTCTTAAAGCAAAAATATGATGCATTTCAAATGTTTAAGTCGTATTTGGCCAAGGTTGAGAAGGAAACAAGGAAGAGTCTAAAGTGCCTAAGATTAGACAGAGGAGGAGAGTTCACATCAAAAGAATTTGAGACATTTTGCAATAATAAAGGAATTAAGAGAAAAATGTCAGCATCTAGAACCCCCACACATAATGGAATTTCAGAGAGAAGGAATAGATCAGTGATGGACTATGCCAGAACATTAATGATGGAGAAGAATGTTGCTCTAAAGTACTGGAGAGAAGCTATAAGTATAGTTGTTTACACCCTAAATTGAGTACAAAACAAGAAAGAAGAATCCATCAAGAAACCAAAAGATTATAGATCCTTTGTATACTTCTATGAAGGAATGCCTGTTGAAGAAGAAGCTACCAATCAAGTTGGGAATTAGCAACAAGTTTCAGTATCAGTCGAGTCACAACTAGTGAATGTCAAGCTGCATTCAAAAGCTGATTTATAGGATGAAGATAATACCCATTCTGATTCTAAAATTAGTAGACATGAAAGAGATGTTGAACTACCTAAAAGAGATGTGCATAGTGACTCTGAAGTTGAAAGATCAAACATGAAAACAAGGATAGAACCATGGCTATCCAAGTATGTGAGAAGACATCACCCTATAGAACAAATTATTGGTGACAAGGAAGCGAGACCAATGACAAGGAATAGACTAAGAAATGAATCATGTCTGTTGAGCAAGATTGAACCCAAAATAATGAAAGATGCACTACATGATGAAAATTTTTGCAAAGCTATGGAAGAAGAGATTGAGCAGATAGAGAAGAAAAAAACTTGGACTTTAGTTCCAAGACTAGTTGATAAGAATGTGATTGGTACCAAGTGGGTATTTAGGAACAAGCTAGATAAGAATGGTGAGATCACAAGAAATAAGGCCAGACTAGTTTGTAAAGGTTATGCACAAGAAGAAGGACTAGACTATGGGGAAACATTTTCCCCTGTTGCAAGGATAGAAGGAGTAAGAACTCTACTTGCATATGCTGCCTACAAAGGTTTCAAAGTCTAACAAATGGATGTAAAGTCTACTTTTTTGAATGGCATACTGGAAGAGGAAGTATACATAAAACAACCAGAGGTATTTTTTGATGAAAACAACAAGGATATAGTTTACAAACTGCATAAAGAAATCTATGGTTTGAAACAAGTGCCTAGAGCTTAGTATGAGAGACTTTACAAATATCTTGTGAAGATAGGATTTGAGAGAACAAATGACAACAGCAACCTATATATCAAGGCAAAAAAAAGATATTATGATATCTGGAATCTTTGTTGATGATATAATATTTGGAGGAAAAGATTTACTATGCAAAGATTTTGCTGATCAAATGAAGCATGAGTTTGAGATGTCAATGTTTGGGGAAAACAATTTCTTTGTTGAATTGCAAGTACATCAACTAAAACATGGCTTATTTGTCACTTGATCAAAATATATTAAGGAGATACTCAAAACATTTGGCTTAGAGGATTCAAAAATAGTCAGTACACCAATAGTAACATGACATAAGTTATCCAAAAATGATGAGTGAGTTGAAGTAAATTAGATAATTTAGAGATCAATGATTGGAAAGTTACAGTATGTTGTACACAATAGACTAGAGATTGCATTGTCTATTGGAATAGTGGTAGGAGTTTTTGCAAACCCAAGAGAAAATCATCTTATGGTAGTAAAAAGAATAATGAGGTACCTAAAAGGAACAAATGACTTTGTCTTATACTACAAGAGGACTAAAAATTTTTGAGTTGAATGCCTACACTAATGCAAATTTGGGAGGTAATATAGATGACAGAAAAAGCATCAGTGGAGGAGCACTCTTCTTAGGTAAAATATTAGTAACTTGGACTAGCAAAAAGAAAAGTTGCACCTCACAGTCCATAGCTAAAGTTGAGCACGTTATTGCTACTATCAACTGCACCAATAATGTATGGATCAAACACCTATTGAAAGGTATGAAGGAAGAGATAATTGAACCTATGATACTATATTATGATAACACAAGTGCCATCAACATATCAAAAAAATTTATAATGCATGCCAAAACAAAGCACATTGCAATTAAGTATCACTATGTAAGAGAATTGGTGGAAGACAAACAAGTGAAGATGGAATATGTCAACTCAAAGGAACAAATTGCTAACATCTTCACAAAACCATTACCTAAAGATGCATTTGAGTATCTTAGAGGTACATTAGGGGTGATACCCCTATCCAAGGTTGCTTGAGTAATAGCAAGATTACCTTGCATCAAATGAGTTAATTGTTGAAATGTTATAAATTGATGTAGAGGATACTTACTTTGGGTTTATGCCTGAAGTAATTGAAGTACTAAAATTTTGAAAAAGTCATAAGCAAGGTGATAGAGGGATAAATTGGAGTTCCTACAAATGCTACACTTGCATGATAAGATGCTTGAATAATATGTATTTGGCATTGTTGTCAAAGAGGGAGAAATAGCAAAAATTGATCAAATCTACAAGATCAAATGTGTAGAGGGAGAAATAGAAAAAAGGAAGGAAAAGGGAGAAATAGTAGCCAAGAGAGAGAAAATAGCACAAACAAGAATCAATCAGGATGACAAGATCAGAGAGGGAGTAGAACAAAAAAGGAGAAAATAGTGTATCAGGAAAAGAGAGATCCCTAATACTTTAACAGAGGGAGGCTTATAGAATTTAGAGGGAGAAATTCAAAGTTGCTGATAGAATGAATAATTTTGGATACAAAGTTTTCTTTTCAGCATTTGACTTATTATTTTAAATTATTTAGCATATTGATAACTTGGTTGATCAGTTTGGTTTGCCATCAATGCCAAAGAGGGAGATTGTTGAAATTTGATTAAAAAGATAACTATTCAAGAAGGGAGATTGTTGAGAAGAAGGGAGATTATTGATAAAGAATGTTTTCAATCATTCTTTTGTCACTAATGTTAAACCTACTATTTGTTGGAATGACAATTGCTTATAAGATCCAAGTACTATCACTTAGTTGATTGATGAAGAGAATTTAATCAATAAGATGTAACAAAAGCACCTAAGGGAAAGGTTGAGTTATGGTTTTGTAATGGAGTACAATGATTAGTTAAGACAATGGTAAAATGATGTATTGATAATACACTTGAAGGTACAGAGGTTGGTCACACTTAGAAACTCTAGAAGAATAAGTTGTAACAAAGTTGTCTATGAAGCTTGACTAAATTCATTAGTGGGTGCCAAGCAAGCTAGTTCATGTCGAGAAGATTATCAATAAGTGCCTGAAAAAATGCAAAATCTAGTGTGTGTTGAGTGAAATAGAAGGTGTCAAGCATGTTCAGGTGCTGAGCTAGACAAAATATAATAGGTGCCAAGCATCACTAAAACTTAGTTGATGCCAAGTGAATCCACAGTAGCTATCGAGTAACACAGTATGTGTCGAGCATCAGAAAAATAATGGTGTCGAGCTACTGCATTATTTGAACAATCAAAGATTCACCAAATTTGAGTTCACAAAGTTTGTTACCTTGAATTTTGTGAACGAGATGGAAGATAAGGATGTTGAGTTGGTGGCACAAAATTTTAGGTTAACCATTTTTAGGTGAATACAGGTGGATTCTACATGATGTTTCTAGAAGAAATAAGATAAGGGGTAGTTACATCGTATCTTACCTAATTCATTTCAACCAAATATTAGAGTAGGAAAAGTATTCCAGACTTCTATTTAAGGAGTTACAGGTCAAGAAGTAAAGAGTATGTGGTTGGAGAGAGTGTGTGGTGTCAAGGAGAAGGCATCAAGAGGGAAGAGCAGAGTATAGAGACTTTGCTTTGATAGGTGACCTCAAAGGTGATTGCATTGGCACAACAAGCATGGAGACTCAAGGAGAAAAAGCTTGAAAGGAGGATAAGCTATCAAAGCTACAAAGATTGAAAGCCAAGTAATTTTGTGAACTGAATTGAGATCTAAAATCTGCAAGTTATGTTGTGACTTATATCAGATCAAAAGCCCTTATTGTTACTTTCTAGCAATTGTATCAGTTAGGAAAAAATCCTATGGACTTAGTTTGGTTTAAAAATCATTTTTTAAATCCTCTAACATGGTGGCATTCCAAGTGAATGTTCTAAAGTCTTTTAACTAGGACCACTTCTAATAGGGTGGTTGAAATCCTTTAACTAGGTCACATTTAACAGTGTGTTTTGTACCCTTTAACAAGGTATGCCTTTCACAGGGCATCACTTCACAAGAGTGAGAAAGGAGTAACATGTTAATGGTGGTTTTTTCCCAAATTGGGTTTCTACATAAATCATTGTGTTATGTGTTGATCTTTCATGTCTTATTCCTGCATGTTGATTTTTCAATAACTTGCTAAGATGAATGTTTAGCTTGGATGCATGGTTAGTTTAGATGGGCTCACTATACTTAGTGAAAAAAAATTATTAGGACATGTGGACCTTGAATAACTGATTCACCCCCCCTCTTAGTTATTCTAAAGCATTTCTAACACTACTCGATTAGAATTAGATATACATTATAACTTGGTTAACAAAGTAGTTTATGATATTAATGTGTATTAACCTTTACAACTTAGTTGTAGAAACATAAAGCATTAAGAAAATAATATGAACACATGAGACACCAAGATTTAACATGAAAACCCAATTTGGGAAAACCACTAATGCAACTAGTTACAACTTGTCACTCTTCTGAAGTGACCCTTGTTAGGAGCCAACCCTAGTAAAGGTTACAAAATACACTATTAAGTGTGACCTTGTTAAAGGATTTAAATCACCTTGTTAAGAGTGGCCTTGTTAGAGGTCTTAAGAAACTTCGTTCTAGAAATGCCACCTTGTTAGAGGATTTACAAAATGACTGTTAAGTCAACTCTATTAACAGATTTCTTCACTACTACAATTGTTAGAGAGTAACAAGATTGACCTAATTGATGAAGTAACTAATTTGTAGATTTAGATCATTGTTCTGATTTATCCTTTGAATCCTCCCTAATAAAAATATACTTTTATTTCCTTGTATGTTCTACCTTTAATCAGATATACTTCTTTATTCTCATCTTATCATCTTCTACTTCCTTCATATTTCATTCCACAACTTGACCTTTCATATATATGAAACCCAATGTCAATTTGTCTTGAATACTCTTTCAAACAATCATTTAATATCCACTAGGTCAACTTGCATTAACCATTAAATTGAAAAAAGTATTCTTTTGTAATTCAGTTGACACTAAAAATGAATCACTTGATTATCACTGAAATCCTTTGGTAATCGACTTGACTTGGTTTACACTGAATTTCCTCTCGTAACTAACCTAACTTGGTTTACACTAAATTTCCTTTAGTAACTGACCTGACTTGATTTAGAATAACTAACTAAGCTTGGTTCCTTCTGAATTCTACTTGGCTAATATTGGAGCCTTCTTGAGTGCTTAACTAAGCTTGGTTAATACCAAATTTTTCTCGATTAGAGTGTGACATTTGTGTAACATCAATGACAATATATAATTGAATAATTGATTTCAACACCTCCACCTTTCAATGGACATAGAATATCATTACCTAACTTTCTAGTTGTACCGTCATCAATCTTCTTGAGTTTATCAAACTTACTTATATCACCAGTCATATGATGTCAGAATCCACTATCTATGATAGTGTATCATTTTTTCTTACATGTAAAATAAGGGATTTCTCATCTTCATATTGCTCTTTATTGGGATCTTCTTTTACTCCAATTTACACCATCTCAATTATTTCTTTTTCATCATCATAATTAGACTCGATATAGTTTTCCTCAACAATGTAGAATAGCTTTTTTCCTTTGTCTTTATAATCTCTTTTCTTTTTGTGCTTGTGATATTTCTTATCATAATTTCTATTGGTCTTACTTTTGTTAGGACACTCATCTTTCTTACTTTTGTTACTTTATTATCTTTCGTATGTGAACATCCACTATCTATGATCAATGTATCATTTTGCTTACATGTGAAATAAGGAAATCTTCATCTTCATACCTCTTCTTTGGGATCTTCCTTCCCTATAACATACACCATCTCAACTATTTCTTTGCCATTGTCATAACCCAACTTAGTATGCTCTTCTTCAGTAATGTAGCATGACTTCTTGCCTTTGTCTTTATAGTCTCTATTCTTTTTGTACTTGTGATCTTTCTTATCATTTCTATTTCTCTTACTTATGTTAGGATACTTAGCAACAAAATGAATGACTTCATTACACTTGAAAAAAATCAAGGGAATTTTACCTTTGTATTTATCTTTAGCTTTTGAAAACCTTCTTGCAAGAAATTCTTCAAGCTCATCCAAATCATCTTCAATTTCAGACTCACTTTCTTCTTTACTTTTTTTTTCTCTTTCTTTGAGTTGCTAATGGTTAGTGAAAACTTAAATGTATTTCCCATTGTAATCATATTGTTATCATAATTGTTCAGCTCAAATGCAGTCAATTTTTTAGGAGGAATGTTGTTGGTATTGCTTTGGGGGAGTATCCTAAGCATTTCCAGAGATTGTTAGCATGAATGACATGTTGCATTCATGAACGTGTTTGTCATTGATGTCAACATAGTATGGTTTCTATGAAAACTAGTAGAGTAGCAGACAAAGAACGATGTCATACGAATAGAGAATTGATTATCAGGTCAAGCATAGTTAAGAACATGTTCTACATTGTGTCTTAATGATGTCATAAAATATGCATGAAGAAATTCAAAGATATGCAAAAGATCTGGTAGACTTACAAAGAGCAATATAAAGACAAAGTTCTTGAGAAGCAGTTTCTCATTAATGGACTGTATCTCTTAACAGAGATGGAATCATAATATTCAAGGTTAGAAAGTAACATTAGATAGTCTAATGGTGATGTTAGCAAGTGCACAAGGTCTGAGGTCAAACGCGTGAGAAGTTGTAAAGACTATGAGCTGACAGTATTGTGTAATTGAAAAATAATAAATTATTTTAATGAGGCCCTATTATAATTAATTAGGAAAGCCTCAAGGCAAAGTCAAGGAATTTTTTTGAGGAAATGGTATAAAGGAAGGATATATTCCTTTTTTGGAAGTGTATCAAGTGTGTGGATTATGCGAACAAGAGCAAAGTATTGGGTAAATGTGAATAAGTGATCCAAGGGATTATTGGTTGTGAAGTTGGTGATTTAGTATCGAGATTAGAAGAAGAGAAGTCTAGTTGGCAAGATAGAGTAAGAGTAAGTACAAGTACAATTCACTTGTATTAATTTGAAAGGAATAATATAAAGATCAGTTGGATAGTGAGTTCAATGGTCTTACCCCTGAAGCTATTAAGATAGTGGGTCCATCTACCTTCCACAACTCCTAATAGGGTTGGAATCTCGTAATAGGAATTCAAAGTCTCCTGACAAGGATTGATATGTAATGAATATATTTCATTGGTTCCTAATAGAGTCCATCCTCTAACAAGGAAATTTTATATTAATACATCTTTTTGTGGGTATTGTTGGCTATTTTTGCCCCTTTTAACCCATCACATATAACTAATCTGAGATATATTTAATGGGTTGGATTCTTTGGTGGTTTAACATGTCATTTGGTGGTTGGTCTTTCATTTTATCTCATTACACTATTTTTTAGGGGTCATCTTTGGGTGGCCTATAAAATAATGAAAGTATTTTACTATTTCTTCCACCATACATTTGAAAATGTGTCGACCATCAGATTAAAAAGTTTCTTCATCTACGGTTGTATTTTAATCATGTATTGGGAGATTTTTTGCAACATTTGGGCCATCCATTTTAAATGGAAATATCTACATAGATGATCATCTCTTTTTGGGGGTGGATTAAATCTTTTTCCACATAGGTCAACTCTACATTTTACACAAGTGGGTTAACAGTGAAGATTATCCTTTCCTAAATTTTGTGACAATGGTGTGATTTAATCTTTTGTGTCTAGCATGCATCTCCAAGGTTGGTTCTTTAATGCAAAGTGACATTTTGGACACTGTTACATAACACCAATGCACTCTATGCCTCTTTATTGCTTGTAAAGATTTGATTTTGTTAGATTGAATCACTCTTATAGTTGTGTGTATTTACTTGTGTTTTTTCCTATCACTTCCAACAACAAATTGCACTTTATGGTCAAAATTCTTTCTAATTCATTTATTGCTTTCTCTGCAACTCAACTCTAGTAGTTGGAGTTTGAAATTCAATGCTTCTTCTAAGCTATGCCTAATCTATAAAGGCAATTTTGTAATTATTTTTCTAAGTTCTTCTCTGGTTCTTTTACAATAGCATTATGCTCTATGACTATAAATTTCTTGTTTTTGCCTTGCATTAATAGAAACCGATGTTTCCTCTTATTACCATTTAACTATCTTGTGCATGTTTTTCCTTGGGTTGAATGTTTATATTTTATCTTTAAAATTTGTATGTTGTGTTAGTCTTCTCATGGACATTGCATTATGAATATCTCTTCCTTGCAACATCTCATTTGTTCTAACCTACATACAAATACTTGAAGTGTGAATTAGAGTTAATATTTGTGTAGTTTCAAGCCTTTTATTAATGGCATGTGTATCTACAAGTAGAGATTAACCAAAATTTCAATCTGGTGCATCACCCCCTTTCCCCTTCAGCAATCCTTCTCCCTTTTCCCTCAAAGCAATACTTTAGATGCATCATGATTGTAAGGAAGTTGACCTTCTCTAGAGATTCAACCTCAAAGCCCAAGTCCTATACTTGGAGGTTGTTTCCATGTTACACAAGGTCATTTGAGGGTCATACCTCAAGCAAGGGTGTAGACTTTTGTGTCAATAATTTTTGGTATGCCCAGTGGGACAAGATTTCAATTTTATAAGTTCACTGGTTAGCTAGTTGATTTCCATTCATTGAGAAATTGGATGTTTTTCTCAATGCAATCAACAGTTAGAGGAATTCTATCTAACATCATGGTGACTCTATGCATCTACTAGTTTCAATAGACCAAGTGTTGATATGTGTAAAGATCTTTTGATCTTTTGTGTTTCTTCAAACTTTCTATGAAGTCTTGTGTTTTAATTCTTTAACATGGAGATGACTTTTCCTACCCTCCATACTACGAGAATGAAAGCAAGTTTTTGGCCCTCATCTACTCTCCAAAATGGGAGGTTCTTAAGGATCAATTAGAAGAGGACCTTGAAAAAAAAATTGTTGAAATAGAGGAAGATACAAGGCTCAAACTTGCCTAATTGCAATTAGCTAAAGTGCAGGAGCCCCCAAAGAAAAAATTTGCTAGCTTCAAGAAGAGCAGTGCTCCCCTTTTGCAACATGATGAGGAGGCACACACATTATCATCCATACCATTAGATCCAACCCCTATTATCTTAGGATACAAGTGTTATAGAACACAACAACATGGTCAAGGTTGATTTCCTAGACCTGGAGCCATCAAGAGGATTCCCCATAAGGAATCTAGATCTGAAAATACAAGTTTCCCCTGGTCATGCTCATTCTAGAGCATGAGGGTCAAGATCACAAGGAAGAGAAAGTATGTTTGGATCCAAATGACAATGTTCTAGTGCTAGAAAGCTTCATTATTTTTAGCATTGGGAAGAAGGAATTCCATGCAACAACATGTTTGTTATGCTTGCCACTATTTTCAATTGCCCATGTGCATGGAAGAAGAAATCAACTTGTTAGGAAGGGTAGTTATTTCAACAAGCCAGTTAATGGCTTTGTTTGATTTTTTTAATTGTAAATATTTGTACATACTAGAGTAGGTCTTTTCATACTTCTAAGAAGTGCATGTGCACAGTTTCCTCACTCCTAAAATCTTCTAGAGATTTCTAGAGATGTCAAGAGCCCTTTTATTTTTTGATTGTTGTAGATTTTGTGAAGTTATAGGTGGGCTAATGTGTCATTCTCTATTGGTGACTCTATACCCAATAGATTTCTTAAGGCCACTGATCTTATTCTTAGTAGGAAAGCATCTCATTGACTCACCAAGAATATTGGCTATTTTTGCCCCCATTCAACCCATCACATATAACCAATCTGAGAGATCTTCAATGGGATAGATTCTTTGGTGGGTTAACACATCAGTTTGCAATTGGTCTTTCATGATATCCAATTGCACTATTTTGTAGGGGTCATCTTTGGTGGCCTACAAAATAATGAAAATCTTTTGTTGTTTCTTCCACCATAGATTTGGAAATGTGTCAACCCTCAAATTAAAAAGGTTCTTCATCTATGGTTGTGTTTTAATCGTGTATTGGGAGATTTTTTGTAGCATCTAGGCCATCCATTTTAAATGGAAAGATCTACATCGATGGTCATCTCTTTTTGGGGCAGATCAGATCTTTTTCCACTTAGGTCAACTCTACATTTTATGCAGTTGGGTTAAAACTATAGGTTTTCCCTTCTTGCATTTTGTGATAGTAGTGTAATTTGATCTTTTGCATCTAGCACACATCTTCAAGGTCAATTCTTTAATTGAAAAGTGATTTTTTGGGCCTTTTATGCCACTTTATTGCTTGTAAAGATATGATTTTGTCAAATCGAATGTCTATTACAACTGGTTGCATTAACTTGGGGTTTTTTCCTATCACTTCCAACAGAAAATTACACTTCATGATTATAATTACACTTCATGATTATATTTCTTTCTAATCATTTCTTTCTTTTTCTGCAACTCAACTCCAGTGGTTGGAGTTTTAACTTCAATGCTTCATCTAAGTTATTGTTGATCTATAAAGGCAAGTTTGTAATTATTTTTTTGGGTTCTTCTCCAGTTCTTTTACAGTAGCATTATGCTTTGTGATTGTAAATTTCTTGTTTTTGCCTTGCATTAATAAAGACTTGTGTTTCCTCTTCTTACCATTTAATTATCTTGTGCATGTTTTGCCTTGAGTTTAATGTTTCTATTTTATTTTTTAAATCGGTATGTTGTGTTAATCTTCTCAAGGGCATTGTATTATGAATATCTCTTCATTGCAATGTCTCTTTTGTTTTAACCTGCATATGAATCCTTGAAGCATGAATCAGAGTTAAGATATTTTTAGTTTGGGACCTTTTATTAATGTCATGTGCATTTACAGAAAGAGATGAACCAAAATCTTAATCTAGTACATCACCCCCTTTACACTTCAGCAATTTAATTTCATGCAATCCTTCTCCCTTTTCCCTCAAAGTAGGAGTTTAGATGCATCCTAATTTTAAGGAAGTTGGCCTTCCCTTGATTAAACCTTAGAGTGCAAGTCCCACATTTAGAATTTGTTTCCATGTTACACAAGGTTTCTTGAGGCTCATGCCTCAAGAAAGGGTGCAAACTTTTGTGTCAATAGTTTTCGGCATGAATGGTGGGACAAGATTTTAGTTTCATAAGTTTTTTGGGTATCTAGTTGATCTCCATTCATTGAAAAATTGGGTTTTTTTCTTAGCACAATCAACCTTTAGAGGCATTCTAGCTATCACCATGGTGACTCCATGCATCTATTGGTTTGACCAAACCAAGTGTTGATATGTGTAAAGATCTTTTGATCTTTTGTGTTTCTTCAAAATTTCTATGAAGTCTTTTGTTGTAATGCTTCAACATGGAATTACTTCATGGAGATGACTTTTTTTGCCCTCCATACTATGAGAATGAAAGAAATTTTTTGGCCCTCATCTACTCTCCAAAGTGGGAGGTTCTTAAGGCTTGATTAAAGGAGGACCATGACATAAGGTTTGTAGTAGTAGAGGAAGAGACAAGGCTCAAGCTTGCCTAATTGCAAGCAATTGAAGTGCAAGAGCCCCCAAAGCTTAAAATTTCTAGCTTTAGATAGAGTGGTCCTCCTCTTTTGCAACATGCGGAGGAGGCACACACATTACCAACCATACCATTAGAGCCAACCCTTGTTGGCCTAGAGGATACAAGTGTTGTAGAACACAACAACTTCATCAAGGCTAATTGCCTAGACCTAGAGCCATCAAGAGGATGCCCCATAAGGATTCTAGCTTTGTAATAATGCAAGTTGGCCCCAGACATGCTCATTCTAGAGAATGAGGGTGAAGACCACAAGGAAGACCAAGTACATTTTGCTCAAAATGACAGTGTCTTAGTGCTATAAAGCTTCATTATTTTCAGCATTGGAAAGAAGGAATTCCATGTAGTAGTGTGTTTCTTATGCTTCATGCTATTTTTAGTTACCCATGTGCATGGAAGAAGAAATCAACTTGCTAGGAAGGGTAGCTATTACAACAAGCTAGTTAATGGCTTTGTTTGATTTTTTGTAACTGTAAATATTTGTACATAGTAGAGTAAATGTTTCTAGCTTTCCAAGAAGTGCACATGCACAATGAATATATCTTCCTTGCATTGTCTCATTTGTTCTAACTTGCATATGAATCCTTGAAGGGTAAATTAGAGTTAAGATATATGTAGTTTTGGGATTTTTATTAATGTCATGTGCATATACAAGTAGAGATCAACCAAAATTTCAATCCAATGCATCACCTCCTTCCCCTTCAACAATATAATTTCATTTAATCCTTCTCTCTTTTCCCTCAAAGTAGTAGTTTACATGCATCCTAATTGTAAGGAAGCCAACCTTCTTTAGAGATTCAACCTTAAAGTGTAAGTCCCATACTTGGAGGTTGTTTGCATATTACATGAGGTAGGGTCATACCTCAAGAAAGGGTGTAGACTTTTGCGTCAATAGGTACCATCCCCACTGGGGTTTTCTCTCTGATCAAGGGTTCCCCTAGTTAACAAATATGGTGTTACTATGTATGAATATCTTATTATGGTTGTTGATTATATTGCTCATATGATTAAGGATTAATAAAGTTGATAATTCTTATAATAGTTGTATAACTCATTCACCCCCCACCCCCCTCTTAGTTATATTGGTGGACTTTACATTTTAACAATTGGCATTAGAGAATTATATCCTTGAAGAGAAATCTTAATAGTGGGAGATCAATGATGGGTCACTTCATAAAAGAAAGTCCTAAGTTTGATGGAGTTAACTATGACAACTAGAAAGAGAAGATGAAGACTCATTTTCTATGTGAAGAAAATAAGCTTGAGGAATGTAGTGAAATAGAAATATATATATGTTTATGTGTAATATGCAAGCCAGAAAAGCATTATTAACAGCTCTTCCTAAAACTGAATACAGTCAAGTAATATCTTTAGTAACATCTCATAAGATTTGGAAGGCTTTATCAAATAATTTTGAAGGAGATAAGCATGCTAAAAGAGTAAGACTATAGAATTGGATATATTTCTTTCAAGATGCTAAAATGATGGAAGATGAATCTATAAGAAGCTATGTTGGTAGGATATCTAATATTGTTGTAGGAATTAAGTCTTGTGAAGGATCTAAAGAGAAAGATGAGATTTTATGGAAGATTCTGAAAACTTTGACACCATGATTCAAAAAAGTAGCACATATGATTGAAATTTTGATACCCTATACTGAGAAATTTATTAGGGAGACTTTTCTTGGAAGACACAAAGCAGCAAAATCAAGCTTGAGGTAGTCTAGAGAATTGACAAGAGTGGAGACAACCTTTAGTTCATTAAGTGTTTGTCCTTGTTTCACAAGAAGTGTAAGCACTAATGGAGATTATGCTAGTAGCAACAGATATAGATCTAAAGAGGAAAGGAAGATTGAAGAAGGAATAACCCTTCTTGTAAGGAGAGAACTAGAAAAAAAATTAAATATTGGACTTGTGATGAATTTGGTCATTATGCTTCTAAGTGTCCTAAAAGTTAGAAAAATTATAAGATAAATTTCAAGTCTAGAAGACCTAGAGATTGTTTGTATGCAATTGAAGATGATGAATTGGAGGAAAGAATTTAGAGTGAAAGTGATGATGAGTTAGGATTTGTGGCTATAAAAGAAGAGGGTTATGAAATTGAAATTAGAGAAGAAAAATCCCTACCTTCTCAAGTTGAAAAGAAATTTGAATGAATTATAGATAGTGGATGTTCACATCATATGACTAGTGATATGAATAAGTTTTTTAAGTTCAAAAATCATGATGGAGAAATTATTAGAGTGGGAAACACTGTAGATTGTCACATCACAGGAATAGGATCTATTACTCTTGATGGAAAGACTAATATTGATGATGTTTATTTTATTGATAGATTAAAACATAACTTGTTGAGGATTGGATAGTTGGTTGATAAAGGCTATTAGTCATAGTTAATAAAGAAGACTTGCATTATCAAAAATAAGGATGGTAAGATGATTGGAGCAGGTACAAGATCCAGAGGTAATATGTTTCAATTGAATCCTACTAAGATGAATTGTTTGGTTATGAAAGTGGACAATAGTTAGTTGTGGCATATAAGGTTTTGTCATATAAACTTTGATAACATTGTGAATGCTAATAGTACATTTGCAGTCAGAGATTTTCCTAGAATCATGAAGCCTGCTAATGTTGTTTGCAAAGAAGGTATCATGGCTAAGTAGAATAAGGTTTCATTTCCCAACAAGTAGTTTACTATTATAGAGAAGTTGGAGATTGTTCATATAGAATTGAATGGTCCTACCAGAACAAGAGGATTCTATGGAGAAATGTATTTAATGATTTTTGTTGATGATTTCACTAGAATGATGTGGGTAGCATTTCTTAAAGAAAATTCTAAGTCATTTGAAAAGTTTAAGATATTTAAGAATAGAGTTGAGAATGAATGTGGTGTAAAGATTAAATGTTTGAGTTCAAATAGACATGTAGAGTTTACTTCTAAAGAGTTTAACATGTTTTGTGAAGAAAATGGAATCAAAAGACAATTATCATCACCCAAGAGTCCTAAGAAAAATTGGATAGTAGAAAGAAGAAAAATATATGTATCAGAGGCAGCAAGAGTAGTGATGTTTGAGAATGGTGTATCTAAGACATTTTGGAGGGAAACAATCAATACTATAGTATACACCATGAAAAGAGTGCAGATCAAAAAAGGTACAAACAAGACTCCTTATGAATTATGGTTTGTTCATACACCCTCAATAAATTATTTCAGAATTTTTGGAAGTAAATGTTACATAAAGAGAGATGATGATATTGATAAGTCTGATCCAAGAAGTGATGAAGGTATGTTCCTTAGTTATTCATTGCAAAGCAAAGCTTATAGATGCTTTAATAAGAGAACTAAGAAAATTGTTGAGTGTGCAAATGTGAAAGTAAATGAAAAGTTTGCAGCTAAAGAGAGAATGTTGGATTATATTTCTGATGATGAGTAACATAATCCTAAATTTGTTAGAGAGAATGTTAATTTTTTCTTTGAGACTAACAATGACTTGTAGAATGATGTACAAATTGTTGAGCAAAGAGGAGAATAGAGAACTAAACCAAGAGAAGAGATAAGAGTTGAGATAACAACTCCTAGAACAAACAAGAATTTGGCAAAGAATCACCCTACAAAGTACATTATTGGAAGTAAAGAAAAAGGAGTAATGACAAGAAATAAAGTACATGAGGAATAATGTCTGATTTCTCAAGTTAAACCCAAAAGCGCAGATGAGGCATGTAAGGATGATCATTAGATTCAAGCAATGAAGGAAGAACTAGATTGGATCATGAAGAATGAGACATGGGAATTGGTTCCTAGGCCTAGAGACAAGAATGTTATAGGAACTAAATGGCTATTCAGAAACAAGATGAATGAACAAGGTGAAGTTGTGAGGAACAAAGATATATTGGTATGCAAAGGATATTCATAGCAAGAAGATGTATATTATAAAGAAACATAAGCCCCTATAGCCATAATGGAAGCAATAAGACTATTTTTGGCCTACGGAGAAAATAATGAGTTTAAAGTGTATCAAATGGATGTAAAGTCAACATTTTTAATGCAAAACTTGAAGAAGAAGTTTACATTGAGCAACCTAAAGGATGTCTTTTGACAGAAGAAAAATATATGGTATGTAAATTTAAGAAAGCGATGTATGGTATAAAGCAAGCTCTTAGAACCTGGTATGCAAGGTTGGACAAATAATTGGCAAAATTAGGATTTGCTAAAGGTATGATAGATAGTAATTTGTATTTGAAAGAAATTGAGAATGGTTTGTTGATCATTGTGATATTTTTTGATAACATAATCTTTGGAGGTAATGAAGAAGCAAGTGATAAGTTTGTTGAAGAGATGAAGCTTTTCTTGGCTTTATAGATTGTGCAAAATAGAGATGGTATTTTCGTATCACAAGCTAAGTACTTAAAATACTTGTTGAAAAGATTTGGTTTGGAAAATTGTAAGCCTATTGGTACCCCTATGATAATTGGTCACAAGTTATCTATTGAAGATGAGATAGCTATAGTTTAATAGAAGAAGTCTAGATCTATGATTAGAGGTTTGCAATATTTGACTCACAGACCAGATATAGAAAATGTAGTTGGGATAGTAGCAAGATTATGGATTATGGTATGATAGATTAGGTGATTTCACTTTGTATGCTTACACTAATCTGTATTGGGAAGGCATGCACTAGTGCATTTTGGAAAATATGTGACTATGTGACTAAAACTTTTAGTCACACCACTAAAACTTTTTGTCATGTGACTAAAACATATCACATTCCACTATTTCTTTGCAATTTACAGCTATAGGTGACTAAATAAGTGACTCATTTGGTCACCAAGTAACATCACAAGATCAACCAAATAGAAATGACTAAATAATTAGTCACTAACAATTAGTCATATAACACAAATAGGTAATTAAACTACCAAATAAATGACTAAATGAGTGACTAGATAATTAGTCATGTGTACTTCCTCTCTTTACTTCCTCTAAGATGTATTTATTAATGGATTAGGTTGATTTTACTTTCCATAACTCATTCATGGCCCTTGGACATTATTTTTCTCACACTAATCTTGGTTTTACTTTGTTAAATGGATTGAGAGATTTTAGTCACCATTTTGGGCTCTTTGATTAATATTGGAAATTGATTCAATTTTCTTCTAAGAGGTATATCAATAAATGCCTAGGTTAATCATTTTTTCCTTAATTGAGTTCTCTTCTATTTATATTACTAATTTAGATTCTCCATTATTTATTCCAATATTCATAATTAAAGTAATTAATAATTGATAACTAGTAGTTTATAAAAACATAAAACATATTGACGATTTATTACTAATTTTAAAAAAATTAACAATAAAGACACAAAGAGATAGAGGGATAGTCAAAAGGAGTGACATAGAAAGAGATGACTAGCGAGATATATCACCATGAATATGTATTATATCTACATTATTAACATATTTTCTCTCTTTCTTATACTCTCTCTCCATTTACATATTAACATTTCTAGGTTACATGGACTTTACTATTAATATAATGAACAAAATTGTATATAACCAAGTTGCAAGAAAGAGGAATCATTTCTTTTGAACCTACTATCATGATTATGACTTTCCTAAAAATTTATTTGGTATAAGTGATTTGTAAACTTTACACAGTAATTACTTTAGTAAATATATAAAGCCACCAAACAACTAATTTACTATACTCAAAACTAGGCAGAAAAATAATACCAATTTTTTCATGTTGGTGGCCTAATTTTTCACCTACTTATAAACTTGTTAAAATTTGTGAAAAATAGGAAGAATCATGTCTAAATGCTTAGGGTTTCTGAGTATTTTGTTAACCTTCATGAAAAAACCCTAGGTAAGTCTTGTCTTTATTATGTCATTGAAGTTCATTTGAAATACATTTTCCATTTTAAAAGGAAATATATGGAAACCTTGCTATATCTTTATATCCTAAGGTTTTAAGATAATGTTTTATATCTGTATTTTGTGATCTTTCATATCTTTTAAGTCATGATGTTGCAAAATCTCAATAATCACAAAATTTCTCTACTCTACTAACTAACCATTCTTAAGGTGGCAAAAGGGAAAAATAGTTTATTCCAAGCTCAACACAGCTTCGCAACGATCAGTGATAACATCAAGGTTGGAGGTGCGATTGAGAGAAATAAGCAAGAGTGCATGATCACAAATCATTTTTTACTTTAGGCATTTCAAGAGGTGATGTTGCAATAGAAGGAAAATGATCAAGCCCAAACCTTCATTGCAAGGTCACAAGTTAAAAAGTATCCAAGGTATCTTAAGTTGCAATCATGTGAATGAAAGGAAATGGTCAATAAAGATGTCAATGCAACATCCCAAGTGACCAAATAAAAAGAGAAAATGAAGTTCTAAAGTTGTGAAAAGATTTTGATGGTTAAGAATTATATGGAGGCACATCCTTGAAACTGAGTTAAGATAACCTCAGGTTAGTGGAGTGAGGTAGTGAAAGTTCTAGTCACATGTTTGTAAGGTTACATGTTGGATTAAGGTATTAAGTGGCGACAATGCGAAGCAAGGAAAGCAATAAGCATAAAGACTAATTGCATGTTCACAAGGATTTGTGTAACAATTTAAGTTCAAGTGGCAAAGCTATGAGGAGAAGATAATGGTCAATTAAAACAATGAAGCGCATCTTCACAGTTAAAGGGTGAAGATTTAAAAAAATGGTGTAAAGCTGCGAACAAAGGAACTATTGTAGTTAAAAGGTATATTTCACATCCTCACATAGTTTATTAAGATTTTAAGATATTAAGTTGTGATGTTGTGAGATTTTTAAAAAAAATGTCAAAGGAAAATGCTTGGCACAGCATCGCATGGTTAAAATGCACATCTTGTCTAATAGTCATGAAGGGGCAATAAGGTAAAATTGTAAAGTAGCAAATCATCATAGGCATTAAAGGTGTTGAGTGATAAATAGAAAGGGCTCATTTCTAGATCGCGGTGGTTATGAAGTTAAAGTAAAATAGAGTTTTGAATGAGAAAATAAGGGCATTCATAGCATCGCAAGCCAAACTCAGTAGTTAGAAAGATAAGATGTGAGGGTGCAAAATACTAGAAAGAAAACCCTAGTTGCATGGTCATAGATGGAATCAAAAGGAACATAAAATTTGTGGTGAAGGGGTGATGAGTTGTTGTGTGCATCATCGCAACCATTAGTTTTAAGGCATGAAAGTAATTTTAATAGCCATGCCTGAGATAGAAGAAAGAACATGAACTAGATGTACAAAGATATGAAAAAAGCATAGATTTTGTTAGCTTTTTTAGAATTGATATATTTTTCAAGTGCATTGATCTTAAATATCATTAATGCCACACTCTCATTATAGAAGAAAATAAATTCTAAAAGATAAGGAAACTTTCATTACTATTTTCATAATTGCCTAAGTTTCTTGACTGAATTTCAAGTGGCAGAGTGATTTCTAGTGATTTTTAACATTTAGTATATAGAGTTAATAGAATCATTTGCAGAGATGGCTCAAAGAGAAGGAGAACTAATTGCACAAGTAGTAATTGAAGACCAAGATGAACCAACAAAGGTTCTTATCACATTCGTACAAGAATGGATACATATTCTTCCTAGTTCCACTAATGCCCAGAATGGAAATGATTTGGCTTTCAAAGACCCATATGCATCATGTAAAGATGTAGAGGTTCTTGATAAGAATGGATATGAATCGTTCTAGTATTTCTACAAGAATAGAGTAGTAGAGGTTCCAGTATGCAACCCTTGGGTAAGGAATTTGGGTAAATTGGTTATGCCAAAAGTATTTATAGACATGGACTTAGTGAAAGCATTGATCAAATGCTACAATCATATTGATAAGTCATTCCATAGGAGAGATAGAAGTAGTTTCCTATCTTTAGATAAAGAAACATTCATAGAGGCATTCAACTTGGGTGGACCTATCTCACTATCGATTGAGATAGAGAAATTGAATTAGAATTTCAAAAATCAAAAGAGTTTCTACATGGGCAAGAATATGACCAGGCATATTCCTTCAGTAAAGAAGAATGTGGGAGAAATTCCAAAAAAGAGAGATATTGAAGAGATTATGCCCTTGGAATTTTTCCAAAGATCTTTCAAAATACTATCTTTGGAATCAACAAAGCCCTATGTTTAGATGGAACCATGAATGCCATAGGAGCACATTATATTATGGCTTTGAATATCCAAGACCCAAATCATAATGTTGGGTATCATTTTGTGGAATATATCATTGAGAGTATCCATAAGGAGATCATTTTTGCTCAACAAGGAGAATTGAAGGGTTTCAAATTCCATCACTATTCCCTAATCATGCACCTGATCCTATTCAAGAATGTTGATATATTTGATCATATTTTCTTTGAGTCTACACAAGAATAGGGAGAAAGGTTGCCAGTACAAAGATGGACAAGGGTATGGAAAATTTTTTACCCCTATTCTAATGTTATTACTTTTTATAATGATTTTGTTTATCCAATTTTGAAAATGATAGGGCTATTACTTGAAAGAATCCCTAGGAGTGTTAGAAATGTTGTTAAACCTAAAATATGCTATGATGTTGGAAAGTAATTGACACATGATTGGGGAAATATTTTCTTGTTTGAAGAATATATTGTTATAAGAATCTTTGGATGCCCTCAACCCCTCATATCCTACCCCAGTATGTCCTTGAGAGGTTAGTTTTTGTAGAAATATTTTGGCAATTGATTTCCTTAAATAGAGAATACTTAGGCAAAGGTGTCAAGAAGGGAACCTTTATGTGTAGATACACTAGGGTAGGAGACTTTGAAATTGACAAAAATGTCATTAAAGAAACCAATGCATTCTTGAAAAATTATAAACTACCAACTAGGCCAACCATAACTTACAACCTATTTAATGTAGTTAGACATGCCTTGAAAAATATGAGGGGATACAATTTGCCTCCTACAAAGCCTATGTGGGAAGAAGATATTATTATGGATAGGATAAATGTGGACATCTACAGTAATAGAATGGTCAAGTATAGGGATATTGTCAATTTTGAGTATGAAACGAAAAAGGAAAATCTATCATTCAAAGGGTTTTATCCTAATGAAGACTACTAGTTAAGATTGGACAAATGTATGGAAAATTTTGACAAATTGGTATCTTAGGTCCTAGAGGCAATTAGAAAAAAAGGTTGACCCTGACTAATTAGATGATGAGATTATGGTTGAAGTCTTTGATGATGAGGAGCAGCCTGAAGAAGACCAGCCTAAGGAAGATGTTCCTAAAAGTTCTGAGTGGACAGAACAGAGAAATAAAAGGCAAAAGATGGTTGAATTTTTAGAGAAAGCCCAGAAAAAAGCCCTCCAAATTCTACCAAGGGCCAGTAAGTATTTTGATGATATAAGGAGAAAGAATTTGATATCTCATGCATCTAAAGATGAGCAAAGAGCAAAGAAATTACAACTAGAGATTCGGATGATTGATGACAGAATTATTGAAGCTCATGAGTTCATGAGTGATGATAATTTTATAAAATCTGAGGAATTTAAGATATTTTTGTTCAAAATAAAGAAGAATGAACTATCCCTACAAATGAAGCTAGGTGATTAAGATGAAGTAGTTGTTGGACTTGTGAAAAAACTACAAGAATATGATCCTGCAAGTAAAACCCTCACTGTTGAAGAGGCCAAAGACTTGATAACAAGAAGTGGCATGACTATATTCCCAAGATGGGATATTAGCTCATCCTTTCTATTGGATCAAATGAGGAGACAAGAGAGATCAATCTCATATGAAGATGAGAATCAATATGGAGAGCTAAGAGGGTTAGGGTATAACATAGATGCTCAAACAATGGCAATATGGAGTTTAGCTCTAGAGCATGATAAACCTACCATTATGGAAATTAAATAATCACCTAAGGGGAATGTTATTTCATGGCATGCATAGTCTACTTCTAGAAACCAACTATATGGGATGCATACTACAATAGCATTAATGAGCAAAAATAAGATGGATACTCTTCAGGTCCAACAAGGAAAAACATATTAAAAAAAATCAAAACAAGAAGAAACTATGAAGAGGAAATGAAGAAAATATTCATCTTGGAATAGAGGACTATCAAATTAGAGATGGAAGTAGCATCATTGAAGAAGAATCTTAGAACTACTACAGAACTCCAAGACAAAAGTGTGAAAATAGAAGGCCAAGTACCTAAAATAGGGGAGACATCAGGCCATGCAATGGATATTGATGAAGGAAATTTAGAAGCAAGCAAGGATTGAGAGATCAGAGCAATGAAGAACTTGCTAATTCATAAGATCAATTCACTAAAGGTAACTTCTCAAAATGTGCATAGTAGCTACCTTGCATTAGAAGGAGCATAATATAGATCTTTAGAGGCTATTGCCCTGTTATCTCCACTTTTTAGTACTTGGGACCCTTACATACAATTTTTTGATAGTTTAGTCACTCTGTTGCCTCATAAGAAAGACTTGTCAAAAGAAACTATTATAAACACTAGAAAAGTTATCCATAAGGTGAAATACTTGAATGGTTTCTTTGGTGGCAAGATGCACCTAATCCAAAACAAAATGAAGTGAATTGCTACAAGTACACCTAATTTTGTACCTACAATTTTGGATAGAGAAGGTAAAATAAATGACTGGGTAGAGTGGTTGTCCTCTTTTGAAAACATTCTTGATCATCCCAGGTTTTTGTCTTTTTGCAATAATGAAGCAAGTCCTACTACAATTTATGATATGGTTGATATGCTTTATAAACTAGAGGTAAAAATGTCTAAAGTAACTACTAAGGTTAAGGCCATAATGGATGTCAAGTGGACCAAATGCTTAGATGAATTAGAGGTATTTAGAGATGCCACTTGGCCAAATGTGGATACAAATATTACCATATGGGAATTGATTGCAAACATCAAAGCCTTATCATTCGGTGACAATGACTAGTGCAGTTAAAGGATGCTATTATTATATAGATAAAGGTTTAAAGAATAGAGGAAAAGGTCATGGATGGTGACATAAGCTAAAGAAAAACCAAATTTTCCAAAAGAGTACTTGCCAAAAAATGCCACCTACCAGTCTTATAACTACATCTTAGAATTTTGGCCAAGTACAAAGAATGTTTTGTATTCTAACAAAACATAAATATCTTTGTATTTGTTTTTGAATAGTTTTTTGACAAGTGTCCTCCTATTTGAAGCTTGTTGCAGTCCTTTCTATAAAAGGATTTCCAAGATGTGGAGTTGAGGTTTGAATTTTGTAGAATTTTAGTACTATGCTAGTTTTGCACTTGGTCTAGTAAGTCTTTGTGTTAACTTTGTTATGCATCTATCTTTGCAAATCTAAGAATACATTGAACATTGAAGGAACATGTTGTCTTGTCTTGAAGTTATGACGAGTTTACATCAGTATTATATGATTTTCAAGGGGAATTAATACAAGAATAGTATTCTACCATATCTTTTTCTCTAAACTTTGCCTCCATTGTTATGTGTTGGTTACCTTGAGATTGTATGAGCAAGGTTTATACAATTTAATGCAACTAGGATAGGTTGTATATCAATTTGATGTTGCTTTTAATTCAAGGAATTAAGTAAATGCTTTAATAAAGTGATAGGATTTCTAGTCATATAAGAAGGATATTCATAAGAATGGGGTTTAGGGTTAACTGTTGATATAATTGATTGTAAAGCAATTAATTAGGTCAAAATTGATAGGTAGACTCTGAATGCCAATGAATAGGGAACTGATCATTTATTTAGTTACATGTTGAAGAAATCATGGAATTGCATGAAGCAAAATTTAAAAATCAAATCAATTTTTACTTTGTTGTATGAATAATTTAACTATTGATCAACACTTATTTGCAATAATCCCTTGTATGTCATTGTTAGCTATTGTTGTCAAGGATTATTTGTAAAATTTAGAAGAATTATGACCATTTTCTACTATAAAGGATAGAAGTGAAATAGAAAGATGATATTAATAGGCATATATTGAAGTCAAGAACCTTAAAATAGTCATATATCCATATATCCCTGAGGTGCACCCACCTTGGTTAGCAAAACCAAAAGAATAGAGAATCCCTGTGATTCTATTGAAGTTGGATCCAGATTTGAAGATTTCTTAGTTGAATATAGGAGGTAGCTAACACTTAGATTAAGTTTTCTCCTTAGAACCCTAGTATCAAGTACTTTGTTGCTTGGTAGTTTTGAAACTCCAACACATGCCTCTCAACATATGTAACTCATCTAAGAGGGAAAAGTAAAAATGTAATTAAAATAACTTAATGGGAAGGAAATTTCATTAGATAATTAATAAAAATATTGAAATAAAGCATACATTTTTTAATTTAGTGGTGAGGGCTTTGAATATGAAAGGGGCAAGGTTTATTTCTATCATTTTGAAAGTGCATACGAATCCTTCAAATTTATGATAATGCCATCTCTAATCCTTCAAACTAGACAAAGTTCATCCAAAATTTAATTTTGTATTGATACAAGAAGGTTCAATACTCAAAAACCATATCAAAACTATTAACTTAGTCTTTGGGAGAAGGCGGATAGGCCCTTCCATCAAGGTGTTGGCTTCAAATATTATACATTCATGAGGTAGCATATTCAACAACATGGGCTACATATTTTTTTATCTGTTAAGCTCATTGTGTCTAATTGATCTTTACTCTAGGTATGTATTGATTTTTTTCATCACAACAATTAATTATGATTTAATCAATTAAATTTTCATAGGTATTTTCTTTTATGTGGATTTGTTTCAAATACATCATCATTATTCTTATAATGGAAATGATAGTGGAGTGTATTGTGAATAATTTACATATAATGTTCATCAAACAAATTCTTGAGGCTGCAAAAGTTTGCAAGAGTTTTGTTTTGGGCTTGTAGCCAGTTTTGGTTAAGATGTCATATAATCCTTTTTAAAATTATGATAATTAGTAAATCAAAACAAAAGGTAAGGGATTGTGAAATGAAGAAGTTGATGGAATTTTAGGTTAGAGGTTAAAACATATTGAGGTGTCCCAATGAGAAAATGTATGGATTTTCTCTTCAAAAGTATGTTTTAAAGTCAAGAGGTGTAAGATTAAATCAAACCATGTATTATTGAGACAGTGGACCACTAAATGAATCTTTTTTTCTTGGAAGGAAGGAGAGTGAGATGCTGACCAAACTAAATAAAGTAAAATATTTAAAATTGAAATAGAATGCAATTTTTCATTAATTATTAATAATAACAAGTGTCAATTTATGGTGTGGTAAAGATTAGTTATATTTCTATAAGCGCATTTTTTGGTGGCAAAGTAGAATGAGAGTTGAATAAGAAATAGGGCTTGAGTAGTGAAAAGGGAGATGATAATTTTTTTAGGTTGTCAAGCTTGGACACGGATGTAGAGCAAGGGAGATCATTGAATTCAAATATGGTGAAAGTGAAAAGCATTGTGATTCCTTAGTACTTGGCAGGTGATGGTGGGTATCATCTGCTTCCATGGCTCATGGTACCTTTTGTGTATCCTTAGAAGCTCCCTCCCAAGAGGACTTCAATGCTAAACTCTTGATCATGAGGATGCCTACCTTGAGGATCATTGTTTATCTCTCTACCTGGGGGATTTTGAGTAACCCTATTAAGGACAAGGATATTGGAGTGAAGTTGCATGCATTGGAGTTTGTTCTATGCTCCATAATCTTCTTCTGCTTATAGAAGATGGTTTTAAAACTTCAATTCAAGATTATAACTTGTGCAATAATAGTTTGCAATATTATAGGGATTCCAATAGAAAGGAGTCTTTGATTTAACATAAGGTGCCTCTCATAAGGAATGCTTTGACTCTACATGCTAGGGACATTGCTACTATTGAAAACAATTGGTTAATTATGTATTGTCTTTGATGTTACACAAAATTCCATATCTTTACCAATCAGTGTATGTCAAGCTCACTCAGGAAATAAAGATAATTTCTTGTGTCTACTAAGCATTCTAGAGTTTGTCAATTTTAGAAGACAGTGACTACCCATTTCACTCAAGTGTTAAAGAAAGATCATAGAAGTTGAGTGTTAACTAAGCTCACTTAGTTAATGAAGGAAAAGTTAGATATAACTAGTATTAACCAAGATCACTCGATTACCAAACAAACTTTGTGAAGATGTAGTGTTAACTAGATTCACTTGGTTAACATAGGAAAAAATTTTCTAATTTAGTGTTTGCTGAGCAGGATCGACTGACAAAGGATTTTCTTGTTTTGGCATATTGAGTTTAATAGATTTGTTTGTTGGTTGTAGCTGACTAAAGAGATGAATATTAATTATTCTAAATTATATTCAAGCTGACTTGACAATGCATAAGGTATAAATATAAGGTCAAGTTAAGGATTGAAATTATGTAAGTGAATGGAGAATAGAAGATTCTTAGAGGAAGAGAATTTGAAGGATAAGAAGAATATCCTTGAGGAGCTGAACAGATACATTTGATTGAGAAGGATAAACTATACAAGAAAGAATTGAGATCTATAATTAGCAATTTAGTTGCATCAAAAATAAATTCATCTCATTGTTACTCTCTAACCATTGTAACAGTGATCTAAATCTCTTAACAGAGTTGGCTTAACAGTTATTTGTAAATCCTCTAACAAGGTGACATTTCTAAATTGAAGTGTCTAAAGACCTCTAACAAGGCCACTCCTAATAGGGTGATTAAATCCTTTGATAGGGTCACACCTAACAGTGTGTTTTATAACCTTTAACAAGGTTGGATCCTAATAGAACTCACTTCAGAAGAGTAAAAATTAGTAACTAGTCGCAATTGGTGGTTTTTCCCAAATTTGGTTTCCACGTTAAATCTTGGTGTCACTTATGTCCATGTTATTTCTTTCATGTGTATGGAACTAAGTTTACTAATGTTAATCATAGAAAACATCTTAAGATTTTTATGTTAACCATTTTTTGAGTTACAATTATTATGTCAGTGCTTACTAAGTTATAGCATAAATCGAGTGCCTATGTGTTTACTGAGTATTAGTATTTTCAATAATTTTTATGTTTTGAGCTGACATCTAAGGGATATATGATTTATTTTAGTGGCAATTGAATCACCCCTCCCCTCTTAGTTACTCCTCTTATATTTCCAACAATTGGTATCAGAGCTTCTTGGTGCTTGTAGAGAAGGTTTCGAGGACCTAAGCAAAAGATCAAGATGTCTTATAGAAGAGAGATCCCCAAGTTGAACAAAGATAACTTCAAGGCATGGTACAAACTCATGAGTCTACACTTGGAAACCATTGGAGATTCGGGCCTAAAGTACCTAGACACCAAATATATGACACCTGTTGGAACTATGATTGTTGAAGAAATTGCAAAGAAGAAGAGTCATAACATTATGATGATTGATATTGCTTCATCTCTCAACTATGTCGAATTTGATGAAGTCAAAGATTGCGAAACTTCTTATGAAATGTGGATCAAGCTAAAAGTCATCTATGGAGGAGATGATAATGTAAGAAGAGCTAAAGTTGAAAGTCTCAGAGGACAATTTGATAAAATAAAGATGATAGAAGATGAGAACATTGCAAAGTACAGTGACAAAATCAAAGCTAGTGTTTTTGAAATCAAAGCTTCAAGAGGAAAGATTGAAGATGAGACATCAGTAAGTAAGTTTCTCAAGACACTTCTTCCTATATATGTAATTGAAGTATTTGCAATTTAAGAAATGAGATGAAATCCAAAGAATGATATAACATTGGATGTAAGATTTGGAAGATTGGCAGCATTTGAGCTAGATAACTATGATAATTGTGTTCCTAGTTCTAGCAATCTTGAGTCTATATTTGAAGCCAAGTTATCACTCAAGAAGAAAGCTAAAAATTCAAAAGCCAAACAATCTAAAAGTAAAGAGGAAGATAATTCTAATAGTGATCTTGAAACTATTGAGGTATTGATAAGGAAAGTACAAAGGTAAAATTGCTTTGATCTATTTCTCTTGTGAAGAATTTGGACACATTATTGCAAGATGTCCAAATAGAGAAGACAAAGATGAAAAGAAGAACAATAAGTACAATGGCAAGAAGGATTTCAAGAACTTCAAGGGCTACAAGGACAAAGGTAAGAAATCTTATTTTATAACTAAAGATTTAGATAGTACTAATGATGAAATGGTGTATATTGCTATAAAAGATGAATCAAATGATGAAGGAGATAAAATAGAACTTGTCTCTCATGTTAGCAAAAATGATACATGGATTATTGATAGTGGTTGCTCACATCATATGACTGGTGACAAAACAAAGTTTGAATATATGGAACACTATGATGGTGGAAGTGTGAGATTTAGAAACAATGAACCATGTTGCATGAAGGTAAAAGGTTGTATCTCACTAACCAATGAACTTAGATGTGATAATGATCATTGGGTTGAAGGACTACAGCATAATCTATTGAGTATGGCACAATTTAATAACATTTGATTCAAGATAGAAGTCATGAATGGGAAGGGTAAGCTGCTAGATGGAAAAGGAAATTTGGTTGGGTCTGGAAACCAAACAAAAGGTAACTTATTCTACCTAGATCTTAGTGAAGGTTCTTGTTTCATTGCTCAAGTAGAAGAAAGATGGTTATGGCCCAAAAGGTTATGTCATGTGAACTTTGATAACCTAATCAAGATAAGAAAAAAAAAAAAAGAGTGATAGGTATCCTAGTCTGAGGAAACCTGATATGGGCCTATGCAAAAATTGTCATATTGGTAAGATGGGCAAGACAAGTTTCAAAAGAAAAAACTATCATTTTGAAGAAGTCTTGGAGTTGGTTCATACTAACTTATTTGGACCTATTTGAATTGAGAGCTACAGTGGAGATAAGTATTTTATTCTTTTTTTTATGATTATTCTAGAATGATGATTGTAATGTATCCAAAAGACAAGTCTGAAGCATTTCAAAACTTTAAATGGTATTTGGCAAGAGTGGAGAAGAAAATTGGAAAGAAGCTGAAGTATTTGAGATCAAACAAAGGTGGTGAATTAATTTCCAATGAATTCAATGAATTCTACATTGAAAGAGGAATTAAAAGACAAGTATCAGCCCCTGGTACACTAAAAAAATGGTATAGCTGAAAGAAGGAACATATCCATCATGGATTGTGCAAGAACTTTGATGATAGAAAAGAATGTTGCAATCAGTACTATAGTGCATACCTTGAACAAAGTATAATTGAAGAAATATTAAAATCAAACTCCTTATGAACTATGGCATGGCTACAAACCCAATGTAAGCTACTTGAAAGTATTTGATAGAAAATGTTATATCTTAAAGGAATCTAGCAAAGGTGATGAAGGCATATTCCTAGGATATTCTTGTAGAAGTAAAGCATATAAATGTTTGAATTTGTCAACTCATAAGATCATAGAAAGTGCACATGTGAGAATTGATGAGTTTATAGAAAAGATTGAAGAAGAAAGTAGCAAAGAAGCTAAGGAGTACAAAAATTTTATCTATTATGAAATTGATACATTGCCAAATCTAATTAGAAGTTAGCAAACTTCACCTCCCAAGTCCCTAAAATCTCCAGAGGCTACCAAGTTGCAACTAGTGCAACCTGAGTCCCAATCAGAAGCTATCGAGTTGTTGCCAAAAAAAATCAAGTTTGAAGGACCCAAGGCATAGGCAATGGGACCCGAGCTTGATACAAAAGATCATGGCGAGGCTAGTGGAACAAGTTATAAATCCAAAGTACCTATGTTAGCAAGATATATCAAAGTGCACCATGCACTTGATCAAATCATTAGAGACAAGTCATATGGAACAATGACAAGAAACAAATTGAAAGGTACATGTTTGCTTACTAAATTTAAGCCTAGATTAGTTAAAGATGCTTTGGATAATGAAGTTGGATTGAAGCTATAAATGAAGAGATAGAATAGATGAAAGGAACAAGACCTAGATTCTTGTCCCTATACCCAAGGATAAGAATGTAATTGGCACAAAGTGAGTTTTCAGAAATAAGTTGAATGAAGATGGGGAAGTTTCCAAAAACAAAGCAAGGTTAGTATGCAAAGGCTATTCTCAAGAAGAAGGTATTGGTTATGGTGAAACTTTTTCTCTCATTGCAAGATTAGAAGGTGTTAGAACTTTACTTGATTATGTTGCACATAAAGCATTTAAAGTCTATCAAATAGATGTGTAAACTACATTCTTGAATGGAATTCTTTAAGAGGAAGTTTACATAGAACAACTAGAAGGTTTTGTAGATCCTAGCAAAAAGGATATGGTTTGTAAAGTGCACAAGGCATTGTATAGACTCAAGCAAGCTCCTTGAGCTTGGTATGAAAGACTTCATAGCTACTTGATAAATATTGGTTTCCAAAGAACAAATAATAATAACAGCCTGCATATCAAACAAGGACTAGACAAGAAAATTGTATTGAAAAAAATCTTTGTGGATGACACATTGTTTACTAGAAATGATGACTTTTGTGAAGCTTTTTTAGAAGAGATGAGTAAAGAATTTGAGATTTTCATGTTTGGAGAGATAAAATTCTTTGTTGGATTGTAGATCTAGTGGAGCAAGATGGTATCTACATTACTCAATCTAAGTATATCAAGGAGATACTAAAGAAATTTGGAATGGAAGATAAAAGACCAATTAGAACACCTATGTCTACTGGACATAAGCTTTTCAATAATGATGATTCCAAAGAGGTAGATCAAATCACATGTAGATCAATGATTAGAAAATTACAATATGTAGTGCACACAAGGCCTGATATTGCATTAGTAGTTGGTATGGTGGCAAGATTCTCAGAAAATCCTAAAGGAAATCACATGATGGAAATCAAGAGAATCATGAGGTATCTGAGAGGTATTGAAGACTATGGATTATAGTGCAAGATAGGAGGCAATTTAGATTTAAAGGCCTTCAGAGATGTTGATTGGGCAGGAAGTGTTGATCATAAGAAGAGCACTAGTGGGGGAGCATTCTTTCTTCATAAAATACTACTGTCTTGGACAAGCAAGAAGCAAAAAAAAATTTCTCATTCTACAATAGAGGAAAAGTATTTTGTAGTAGTAGTTAATTGCTCCAATGTTGTTTGGTTCAAGCAATTGTTGGCAAGTTTGAAGATATAAATCAATGATCCAGTGGTTATCTTTTGTGATAGCACCAGTAAAATTAATATATCAAAGAATCATGTGATGCATACCAAGACAAAGCACATTGCTATAAAATATCATTTTCTAAGAGAATTACTGCAAGATAAAGAGGTAAGATTGGAACATGTGAGTACTAAAGAAAAAATTGTAGACATATTCACTAAGCCTTTACCTAAGGATGCATTTTTGTATATAAGAGGTAAGTTAGGGGTTATTCCCCTATTTGAAGCTCACTAAAATGAAGTTTAGTGATGCATCAACTAGAGCATGTTGAAGATCAGCCAGATGATGTAGTATTGTAAAGGGCAGAATGCATATGAATCAGTACATGAGGTACATCTCTATTTACTAAAATATTTTCTTTGGCATAAGATGTCAAAGAGGGAGAGTTTTTTGTTTGTTTTCATATCACATAAATTTTCTTGAAGATGTCAAAGAGAGAGAGAGAATGAACTTGGTCTGATATCAAAGAAGGAGAGTTTGCTATCAGAAGAAGATGTTAAAGACAAAGTTTACTGATAGAGGGAGTTCATACTAATAGAGGGAGTTCTCAAATATGAGAATTAGAATGAAACTAAGGATATGTTCCTTACTTTATTTTTATTTTATTTTTTAAAAATCATTGTATTATGACATGTTGTGTTGCCATCAATGCCAAAGAGGGAGATTTTTTAAAATAATTGGTTAATTGTGTATTATCTTTGATGTTACAAAAATTTTCATATCTATACCAGTTAGCGTATGTCGAACTCACTCAAGCAATGAAGATAGTTTCCTGTGTCTACCAAGCATTCCAAATTTTGCCAAGTTTAGAAGGCAGTCACTACCAAGTTCACTTGAGCATCAAAGAAAAGATCACAGAAGTTGAGTGTTAACCGAGCTATCTCAGTTAATGAAGGAAAAATTGGATGGAACCAATGTTAACCAAGCTCACTCAGTTACAAAGGAACTTTTTGAAGATGTAGTGTTAACTAAGTTCACTTGGTTAACATAGGAAAATTGTTTCTAAGTTAGTGTCTACCAAGCAGGGTCATCTAACAAAGGATTTTCTTGCTTTGACATATTGGTTTAATAGATTTGTTTGTTGGTTCTAGCCAATTGAGGAGATGAATATTAATTATTCTAAGTTATATTCAAACTGACTTGATAATGCATAAGGTATTAATATAAGGTCAAGTTGAGGATTGAAAGTGTACAAGTGAATGGAAGAATAGAAGATGCTTAGAGGAAGCAAATGTGAAGGCTAAGCAAAATATCCTTGAGGAGCTACAAAGATACATTCAATTAGGAAGGATCAAGTATATAGGCCAAAATTGAGATCTCTAATCAAAAATTTAGCTGTATCAAAAATCAGGTCATCTCATTGTTATTCTCTAACCCTTGTAATAGTGATCTAAATCTCTTAATAGAGTTGGCTTAACAACTATTTGTAAATCCTCTAACAAGGTGATATTTCTAGATTGAAGTGTCTAAATACCTCTAACAAGGCCACTCCTAATAGGGTGATTAAATCTTCTAATAGGATCACACCTAACAATGTGTTTTGTAACCTTTAATAGGGTTGTCTCCTAATAGGGCTCACTTTAGAAGAGTGAAAATCAGTAACTAGTTGCAATTGGTGGTTTTTCTCAAATTGGGTTTCCACGTTAAATCTTGGTGTCACTTGTGTTCATGTTATTTATTTCATGTGTATGAAACTAATTTTACTAAGGTTAATCATAGAAAACATCTTAAGATTTGCATGTTAAGAATTTTTTGACTTACAGTTATTGTTTCAGTGCTTACTGAGTTACAACATAAATAGAGTGCCTATATGTTTATCGAGTATTAATATTTTCAATAGTGTTTATGTTTTGAGCTAACATCTAAGGGATCAGGGATTTATTTTAGTGGTAATTGATTCACCTCTCCCCTCTCAATTACTCTTCTTATATTTCTAACAACTACTTCATTTCATTAAAGACCTAGGGCACTATCAAGTGGTTTATATAGATTCATTTAGATGTCTTGGCAGGTGTGCTCAATTTTTTGTATTTTTACCAGTATAATGCTTCCTTTTGGTAAATACCAAATCCTTTATTTGTGATTCAATTTTTGTGGCTTGAGACTATTTGAATAGTGTAGAATCCACTATTTTTTATTGTGAACTTAAAGACCTTAAGAAACATAAGAGTGGGATAATGCAATGCTTTCTTTCAGTGTTTAATGTTGATAGATCTTTTAGTGTTTAAGGACATGTTAAGAATTTTATTTTCTAGATCATGACAACACCAAAAGTGAGGTTTTTAATAACTTTATGGGTGGAAGCATGGTGGATTATAGAATCCCAATAAAAAAAATTGAGTAATGAGTGTACTATGTTTAATTTATTCCCTAACAAAGGAGGTGGTAATTCAGAAATGTTAGATCATTAACTACAAAGTAAATGCCAAAAGGATCTGAGATAATTATGACATAAGATTTTTTCATTCAATTTGTTATTTTTAAATTTAATATCTAAAAATGGGTTAATTTTGAGTTGCTTGGTCCTTTAGATAGTATTAGATTATTTCATCTCGCAAACTTCATTAAAAAAATATTTCTTTAATCATTCATTATCTAAAGGAATAGTCATTTGGATGTAGTTGAGATTGATAAACAACCTTAGTATTCTCATCAAATTTATTAGTTTTGTAATAGACCATTTAGATTATGGAGTTCTCTAATTAATTTTTTTGCAACATCACATTAGATAGTACAAAAAAATAGTTAAATTTGTCCAACCAAAAGTAATCTTCATTATTTTCTAGAATATTAATGATTTGGAACATCTTTTTTTCATGCTCGTTAATAGTCGCCAAAAAGAGATATATATATATATATATATATATATATATATATATATATATATATATATATATATATATATATATATATGATATTTGTGCTATAATAGTTACATTGCCATTATTGACTAAGATTAAATAATGAATTCCTTTCTTAATTCATCAACACCTAAATTAAAATAATATAAATTCCTCTCCAATCCTTCTCCCACTTTCTTCAATTTATTATAGAGCAATAGACAAAACACCTCTAGAAATACCATTGCTCCTTTCAATTTTGGGATTTCCTCTAATTAATCCAAAATAACTATGAGGAAATGAAGGTTTGGAAACTTTCCTAACTCTCTAAATGATCTTATCATTACCCAAGAACAACTTGACTAGATTGGGTAGTCTTTGTAACATGGTTATAAATTACTGTAATCACAATATATAAGTAAATCAAATTCTTTTAGATTTGAGAGAGTGTAGTTCCAACTTGACATTTCCCAAATAATCTAACATCATGAAATCATCCTCTTCAATAGAGAGTTCCAACATATTCCTCATGATCGTATATTTCAAACCATATTGCTCATGGTCGTAGATTTCTCAAAGAGGGCATCTTTGAGATTCCTATGGCATGAATTCAAAATGATAGAAATGGCATTCTAAATGTTTAAGTCAATTAATTTTACTTATCCATTCTAGATAACTAAGCATAGACCAAAAAAGGAACAATGGACCTTTGAGATGTCTCACACACCCTAATAAGGCAACTATCACTCTCCCTTAAATTTAAGACATTAATAAGTTTCATCTCTCCAATGCTTTTAGGCAAGTCCATAGTTGTAGTGCAACACTAAAATTGAGAACCCATAGTCCTTTCATAGAATCAAACAATTTTGATGAAATTTGTGTGATCCAAATCTAAGATATTGAGAATATATGGTGATAAAAAGGATAGCTATTTGAGATGAAACTATTATTTATATGCTTCTTACCAACAAACTTTGGTAGAAGCCATTCCCAAAGCTTGTATGTGTCAATGCTTCTTCAACAGAAAAGGTATGTTTATTTTATATGGATATTTGTACTACTAAATCAAGAGAAAATCATGAATATTGTAGTATCTAGTTAGACAATCATCACCATTTAATATTTCTCATACTTGAAGCAAACACAGATTAGCAAGTTGGTGTTAACAATCCTGGGTTGTATCTCATGGCAACTCTCCTTTCAAAATAAAGCCTTTTTTGTTTGAAATATGGTTAGTTAGATGTCTTGATGATTGTCATTTATGGAACATATACTCAGCATTTCATTTATGCATTCAGAGATAGAAATTTGTCTAAGTATTAGACATTTTGTAGGAGTACTATGAATAGATCTTAACAGTATAGATGATGCACAGAGAGTTAGCTTATGCGCAATTGAGAAAAGTTTTGTGAAACCTTCATGATGATGTGTACCAGTGTGCATGTGTGTATGGTTAGTACAATGCAAGTTATAGTAAGTTTAATTGTGTTGGTATTTAATAGTGCAGAGCATAGCATAGCAGAAAATAGAGTTGTACTGCTTTAGGAATTATTTTGGTTTCAAAATAATTACTAAGTCATGCTAAGCCAACTATATGGATATTATTTTATATTATTTTAAGTATGTGAAGACATGGAAGCTTACTAAGCAATAATTTGTGAATGCACAAGATATAATCAAAGATCTTGTGTTGCACAGATAGTGGGAAAGTGAGTTGCGTAATGAATGTGTCTGATGCGTAGATATTGTGGAAGTTGCATTATTAGATGTGACATGTGAACTATTATGAGAACCATATGTGAGTCTTATGTGATGTGAAATCTGATGTTAGATCAAATCAAGTATGAGTTACAACAAAAAGCTAGTATTGTATGTATATCTATTTTTGTGAAGGAACTGAACTGTATAATTGCATGTTACGGCAATGGGCTCCTCTTGCATACATTGTAATTGATCTACCAACTCCTAATAGGGTTGAAGCAACTCCTAATAGGGTTGAGGCTTCTAATAAGGCTTAGTGCTCTAACAAATACTTGAGACACTATATGTACTTCATAGACTCCTAATAGGGTCAATATCCTTAACCGAATCCTATTGTTTAGTGAATCATCTAGTGGGTATCATCCCCACCGGGGTTTTCCCTTGCCTAGGGTTTCCTACTTAAAAAATAATGATTTTATGACTTCTCTATGTGTATGGTTATATTTTTTTTTTATCATTGTTGGTTTACTTTCATATGCAGTTTATAAAATAATTAACAATATTCAATTGTGGGAAAAAGTTTGTAGAATACTGATTCACACCCCCCCCCCCCCTTCTCAGTATTATCTATTTCTAACAATTAGTATTAGAACACAGTTACTTTGAAGAGGCTTAATAGCTTAAGTAAGATCCCATTGAATATGGAAAAATTGAAGAAGAATCTTGAAGAAGCTCTTGAACATATTGATCTTCTTACCAAAGAGAGAGATAACTTGAAAGATAGATACAATGATGCAAAAGTTTACATTGGAAAACTAAAAGATGAAACTGATGATTCAAAATTTAGAAAAGAACCTTTTGCACAAATCAATGTTAATAATGATGTATATAATGTCAAGAAAGAGAATGAGACCTTGAAACATGAGTTTAAAATTGTTGAACTGAAGTTGAGTCTTAAGACTAATAGCAATAAGAGTGAGCCTAATCTAAAATCTAAGAATGCAAACCTTAGATCCTATTTGAGTCAAGTAACATATTAATTAGATTCTATTAATATAGAGCATGAAAAGTTGGAAAAATACAACATCATTGTGAAAGGAGAATTGACCGAAGCAAAACAATAGTTAGAGAAACTTTATACAAGTTTTGAGAAAATTGATGAACATATATTTCATCAAAGACCTTCTTATGATAAGATAAGTGTTGGATATCTTCTTGGAGAGAAGTCAACAAAGAAAGATGAGATTAGGATGGAACTAGATTCTATAGAATAAATCCCTAAAGAAAATTTCAAGTGATCTGATGAACTTGAGAAAATTGAATTCATACAGAAATTTGATGAACTTAGAACAACAAAGCAAGTTGAAGAACCTAAGCAAGATTATTCATCCAAAGAGGTAAGACATGAATTCAGAGGTAGATGTTATATATGTAATGAAGTTGGACATATGAAGAGAGATTTTATAGGTAAGTCTTTTAAACCTATTACTAATTTCTATTGTTATAATTATCATGGTTATAGGCATAAGGCAGTAGAATATAAGAAACCTAAGTTTGTTGATGATAATAAGAATAGTAGAATGTGTAGAAATACTAACCCTATAGGTAATGGAAGAAGTAGATCATAGAGTAGATCTAATGATGGAGAGAAACCTAATGGTGAGAAAAAGCATTTTATTTTTTACAAATGTAATAATATTGGACATATTGCAAGGAATTGCAGAGCACCTGAAAGTCAGAATGAGAACAATCAAAAAAGAAATGCACCTGTATGTCAGTTATGCAATAACTTTGTACACATAGCAACATTCTATAGAATGGACAGAGAGAACTTTAACAGGAACCCTAATCATAGAAGGAACAATAACAAGAATAATAGAAGGAATGAAAATGGAGGCAACAACAGTTAGAAAGAAGCAGTCAAGGAACATACTGAGGAATTAAAAGAATCATTTGTAAAGGCTTGTAATCTAGAGATTTCACATATAGTATTGGAAGAGAAATTCCTTGATGCACATGATGGAAAGTTGAAGTCACAAATTTTTTGTGGCTCAACCTATCTAAATTAAGCTATTGGAGAAGCAGTAGAGCATCAGTGGTCAAAACTAATGTTAGAGAGTGTGTTAGAGATTGTGTAGTTAACAAAAGGTAGAAGAGATAGAGAGAAAGCTTTGATTTAGTATGCAAGTCTTGATGTGATCATAGTAAGTGGGAATTGTAAGATCAAGTTCATTGGTAAATAGAGATAGTATTCAGAGTTTGTGGTAGATATGCATTTATTGTGCAGTGCGATTTGAAATGATTTAAAGATTGTGAACAAGATTTGAATATGAGGATCACATCCATAAATAATTTATGTGATGTTAGATCAAAAGAGGAATTTGAGAAAAAATTGAATGGTATTGAGCCCTTGCAAAGGAACAAAAGAAGAGAAATTCTTCTTATGGGAGGCAATTATGAGGAGGTAAGGCAAGAAATAGAGGAGGCTATAGTGAAATATATGTACTTAGTGACTAAGGAGAGTGCACAAGAAAAGGCTGATAGTCCAGTATATGTATAGGTAGATACACCTTCCAGTGAAGAGGAAGATGTTAATCTCAGATTGGTTTTGACAAATGAGTGTCTATACACTTAAGTCATTTACTTAGTTCATGTCAAACAAGTAGTCCATGCCGAGCACAACATGTATATAATCGAGCATGCCAAGTTCATAGTGAGTATCGAGCCACTCATGTGTCGAGTCACTCAAGTCTCAAGCAGATAGTGTATGCTGAGTGATATAGGAACCAAGTAAGTAGTGCATGCTAAGTCATTCAGATGTTGATTCATAGTATAGAAATCAGTATGTGGCAAGCATCAGAGACTTCACATGCTGAGTAAAATAATTTTTCATAGTTTTTTGTAATGGCACAAACAACTATGTAAACCATTTTTGAGACAACTTATAGATTGAATTATGATATTTTAGAGATAAGGATGATCTTAAGTTGGAATCCCTATGAATTACAAGTAGCCAATCAAGAAAAGGTAAGGTTTAAGTGGAAAAATGGATGAATCACAATTGTTGATTCATACCTAACCCTAAGTCACCAATGTCTTCTTAAGGAGGACAAACCCTAAACTTCATATGTCTATGGAAGGAGCAAAGAGAGAAGTTTTGCATGTGCAAATAGAGAATTCATGGTGGCTAAGGAGTTATGTTCTGAGATTACATTACATAATCATTTAAAGGAGAATAGAAAAAGGGAATAAGCATATAGCAAAGAGACATCAGATCAAGAAGGATCAAGAATACATCAATTTAGAAGTGATCTATCATCAAGAAACCAAGTGTTAATCATAGGATCATTGCTGAATCATTCTAATAGGAGAATCAGTTAAATCTCTTACCAGAGTAGTCCTAACAGGCTGTATTGAAATTCTCTAACAAGGTGCTTACTTAATTATGAGTTGAAGTCCTTTAACAATGCACACTTCTAATAGGGTGTTGAAATCCTTTAACAGGGTAAGACCTAAGAGTCTTTGTAAGCCTTTAATAAGGCATACCTTTCACAGGGTAGAATATGTCTCATGATCAAAATATTGTAACCTTCATTGGAACACTTTATTACTACAATATTGAAGATTTGTGGGTGTCATCCCCGCCCCAATTTTACCTTCTCATTAGAGGGTTTCTAAGTAATCATATCTGGTGTCATATATGTGTGAATGTTTACTTATGTTTACATGATTTAGATGTGCATGATTTACATGGTATTTTAGTTTAATAAGTGAATGTATGAGATGGATGTGTGGTGAATGTTTTATTGGTTAAAGTTTAAACTATTGATTCACCCACCCCACCCCCCCACCCCCCTCAAAGTTTACCTCTCCTATTGTAATTCCAACAATTGGTATTAGAACCTTGTTCTCTAAAAGAGAAGCTTTGCACCTTTGAGGAAAGATCTTGAAAATGGAAGTCTACAAGTGGGGAAAGATCATTCAGAATCAGAGAATTGAAATAAAACTCATTCTACATCAACTGAATGATGCAAGAGAAGAACTAAAGAAATCTTTGAAGAGAAGGAAATTGCTATTGAGGATAATGACACACAATACAGAGAGATGGACACCACTAAGCTATTTGCTAATGGAGACTCCAATGAATTTGATGCAGTAGTTGCAGATCTAATGGAAAATAATAGAGCCCAAGCTGAGGAAACCAAAAATCTCAAGTTAGAGCAAGAATCACAAGCCATACTACTATGTGAGGTGACTATGTAACACCTTGCCAAGGGATCCAAAAGAACTAACCTAAAGTTTTACTAAGTTTGCCAAATATTTTTTTTAAGATAAAATATAACAAAAATCATAAAGTAGCGGATGCAATAACATAAAACCATACATAAGAAAATATAACAGATTACATTCCTTAAGGATCCCAAGAAGTTGAATCACATTTAATTTTGATTAATACTAAGACAAATAAATAACACATCCACGTGAAAGAATAATTATAAGTCCAAGTCCAATTAAATAATATACATTTTTTCTAAATGCTACTTGGCAATAAATTTGGAATGCACAATCATCCACTATACATGTTACAGGGTATGAAAGGTTGAAAGAATATGCATTTATAAAAATAGATTACATCATCCCTTTCAGATCCACGAAACAAAGTACAATACAATAGTGAAATCATCTATCATAAAGATATAACCATCCATCATAATACACAAAGATAGAATGGAAGGAAATGCAAACAAGGAACTCCAACCATGGCATCAATAGACAAATCTCAATGGTAAAAGTAATAAGCACTACCACCTGACCTCATGGCAACCCAAAAAGGTCCATTCCCACCACGTTGAGGAGATAATCTCAAGTCCTAAATAGGACATCAATCCCAAAATCAAAAGTAATATCTATGTCAAGTGAAACCCTAAAAGTTATCTAATTCAAAGGTTTTAAGATAATACGACATCTAGACCTAGAGGCAAACAAAGACACGTAGGAAATCTATATTGCTAGTGGGCAAGTGTCATCACACAAACCAACTCTAGGGTTACTCATCTAGTTTTTTAATCCTCCAACCCCCTAGTGACTCTATGTGGCACTAGTATCCTTTCATACTGACAAAGCATACTAACAATGCATGGTTGCAATCAAGCATCCTCTCTACTCCCATCTGAGTTTGTACTAGCACTCGAGGCATAGGTGAGGAAAACAAAGACTCTTATTAGGTTCATTTTACTCTCACTTAGTGTAGTGTTTTCACTTATGAACTACTCACAATGGGTTACCATGGCAACCACTTTGGGCCCCGGCCTCCATTGGAAGCCACTTCCTAGCTTAACATACATATTACCTACCCTAGGCTCATAAAACTACAAATCAAAGAATCATAGTTTTCACCTTAGTCTTATACAAGTGACTGGAAAGCATCAAAAAAAAATTCACAATAACCCCTCAGTCCTGTACAAGCAATTGGAAAGCATCCCAAAAATAACTGATCAAAGACTCAAAGGTTATGTCAAATATGTCATACTATTCACCTTAGTTTCACACAACAACAATGAAAGCAATAATGAACAATAAATCCAAACTCATCATAGAGCATACCAAACACATTACCATGCTTGAGTTTAAAAAGATCAAGATCAAGACATCATCGTGACATCACAAACATAGAACTCCTGAGCCTCTGGTAACACAACCTAATTGGTCAACACTCTAGTCCATCCCCAAAACTTGACATACAAGAAAGCACTTAACAAACAGTGTAATTCATAGTTTTATTCGATTTTGAAGACACATGATCTAAGTTTATAGCTTATGTTTTTGGTCTGACAAAGTTTACTATGTTCCTGTATAACTCAACCCATTTTCTCATTCAAATATGAATTCCTTATTACCATAAACTCTTAAAACAAGCATTATCTCTATAAAGATTTTCTTAAATTTTAAATAATAATTATTAAATAATTAGTTGGCAATTATTTAAAATTATTAAATTTTAAATAGAAAATCCCCATCATCAATTTATAACATTCTATCAACAAATAATTAATTAATAATTAAATTATACTTTAATAATAATCCTTTTTAATTTATTTATCCTAGATTAATAAATATATTAATAAAATCTTATAAAAATTAACTTTTAATTAAATCATCTTAAAACTAAATTAAATTAAAATTTTAATAAATTTATTATAATTAAATTTAAAACTTTTAAATAATTTAATTTTAAAAAATTGAATAATAATAATAAAATTTGTTTATTTTAAAAAGGCTCGCCAACCTTTGACCCCTACGGCTACATGTGTTACTATTGTTGTTGCGTGCAGCAGTACCACCTACCGTACACAAGCTTTAATGGTCGCGGTAGGGAGGTTGGGGTGTGGGGATTAATGGCCCACCCCTACCTCAATCAATTATAGTATTATTTTTTCTTAAATTTTTCTTTAAAAACAAAACAAGCCCCCCCTCCTAATAACATTTTTAAAATTATTTTTTTTAATAAACATTTCAAATTTAACCTGATAGGGAAAATACGACAAACCATCCAAATTTATATTCTAAAATTTCAATTTCATTTCAAACCCCTTCCTAGTTTAATTAACAACTTTTAAATCTACAAAATGAGGGTTTTACCCATTTTTAATCCTCACATATACGGAAGAAATTGATATGAATACTAGTAATTTCAAATGAAAGATTGAAAGGTTCATCACAACGCAATTTGGAAAACAATTAAACAATCATGATGAAGACAAGAATATTAAATTACAAAATTCACTGGGTGATTAAAACACGAAGCTCTACCTGGTTCTGATGCTAATTTGCAATCACCTAAAGATTGCGAGAGAAATCTCTTCTCTCAAAACCTTCTCTCTGAAAATTCCCTTCTCCAAAATTCCTAGTCCCTACTAAAAGAACTCTCAATCATTGATATGGAGTTCTTCCCTAAAATCGGGGCACTGATTGTGCAATCACATGAGGGAACTTGTTGATCATAGTCTTTTAACTCTTTATTAACTTTTTTGAAACTTCATGCATACTTTATGAAATTTGAAATATCTTTAATAAATTTATTTTCTTTCTCTTTTTAATTAATTTATTATATTTTAATCTCATACATAAGATTTATGCAATTTAATTAGAATAAACTTTATTAAATAATTGTTTACTCTCTCTTATTAATTTTTGAAGAGCTTTTAATATAATACTTATTAACTTAAGTAATAATAATATTTAGCGTTTATTTAAAAATGATCTCCTAAATATATTATTATTAAATTAATTAAATATTATTACGCTCTCAAATTAGAACTATAATTTCTTCTTTAAATTTAATTCTTTTTATTTAATTAATTTCCCAATTAATTAAATATTGAAAATATCATAATAATTTTCTATTAAATTAAATCATTAATTAATCTTTTTAATTTGACTTAATTAACAAAAAAATATAAAAGACTTACAATACAAAATATGAAAACCCATCATAAAATACCACATACAAAATCAAACTCAAGGGTTAAAATCACAAATTTACATCATACAACGAATTTAGAAGGGTAATCATCCTATATACTTGTCCTACTTTTCTAGAACAATTAGTTTAAAGGTTAGGATTTGGACTCAAGAATTTATCTCCCCTCTCTTACTATTGAGATATTGCGATAGGTATGCTCATCCTAGCAAATCAGGGAAATCGATACCCTGTACTTGCAATCTACATAAAATTCATGCATGTACAAACACAAATATACCAAGTTAAACAGGCATTGGCAGGAAGTGGTGCATCATGTAGATCTCGACTAGCAGGTGACTACGACTCCCTTCCTTAACCACATCAGAAATGTCATACATAAAGAAAACATACACACACACCATACATATGCAGTATGGGGTAAGTATCCATATAAAAACATGTACAACTAATCCATCTAACAAACATTTTCAAATAATTAAAATCATTATAATTAATCATCATCAAAGTATAATCATGCATACATAAAGTAACTAGTACCAAAGTAGTCTCATCATATAATCAACTGAGTATGAAAACAATATCTGATAATCTGAAGGATAATGATATTAATCATCAAGCATCAACATAAACTGGCCTAAAAGAGTTCAGCAATAAAATCATAAAAGTTGACTAGGGGTAGGCACTACAGACTAAATAGAAGAAGAAAGCTATGGAAGAAAAAATCATGATTGAAGAAGAAAAAAGAGTTTTTACCAATAGATTGGAAGAGAAATCATCAGAGCTAACCAAGATTTCCAAAATGCAATTGGATACTTTAAGTAAAATGATGAATGCCAACTATGAATTGAATGTCAAGGACATTGAGATAACAACATTGAAGTTGCAGAATGAGAAATTGAAAAGTGACCTAAAAGGGGAAAAGGAATTTGCTGAAAGTTTCAATAAACCTAATGAAGCCATCAAATACTTTGAGAAATTATTGAGATCCCCTAGGTCTAATAATGATACATCCAGACTGGGATCCACAAGTATTAAAGAAGGAGAGTCATCCAAAAGTGTAGAAGAAAGGAGTAATAAAGGTAAGGATTCTAAACCTATTTGTCATAATTGTGGTAAGAAAGGACATACTACTAATGTGTGTAGAAGCAAGACTACAAATTAGAATGTCAAGCATAAGAGCATGGTTCACTACCATACATGCAACAAACAAGGTCATTAGGCACATGAATGTAGAACCAGTACCATGCACACTCAAAGATTTTTAGGATATTGTTATAATTGTTAGAAGTATGGACATAGAGCTTTTGAGTGCAAATCCAAACCCATGTGGTCATCAAACAAGTAAACAAATGTAAGGAACAATCTTATGACTAGGATTATAATACAAGATATAGTTGTTATTATTGTAAAGAATGTGGACATGTTCCTGAGAATTTTATTAGAAGACACCTTAGAAGTGACTACAAAAGGTGGTTAAGTCAAACCACATGTTTTAGCTATTTAAAGATTGGTCACATCAGTTAATATTGTCCAACAAGATCAAAGGCACCAAGTTGTGAGTTTGATAAAGGCTAAGGCAAAGTAGATGTTGAAAATGTTAGGAATGAAATGAACAAGACATGGAAGAAAAAGGATGATTGTAGCACATCAAGCAGAGAAGGGATCACTTCACCCAATGGGTTAGGTGATCACATCTCATCAAACTAAGAAATCAAGAGTTATGTGGGATTGATATTTAAAAGATATATCATACATCAGTTCCAAAGGTTTTAGTAATGAAAAGATTACATTAGCATGAACAAAGATACAAGATGCTACTAGGAATCATAGAAAAGTCTTTAAATTTTTCATACCGTTGCTGAGCATGAAAAGTTTCCTATGATTGCTAAGTGAAATACTAGAGGATGTCGAGCTAACAAACTAGCTAGTTGATGTCAAGCTTGCAATGGTTTCCAAACAAGTGAAATCATAATGGATGTTGAGTGAGCTTGAAATTGGTTAATGTCAAGCTTACAACTATGTAAGCACACAACATTAATTGCAGAACTTCAAAAGGGTATTTGATTGATTTTCAACTCATTTTACATCATTTTAAAATTAAGAAAGAGCAAGGAGAGTAAGAGGCAACTTGGACATCCATCCAAAGTGATTGCAGAAGATTTGAGCCTTAATTCTACACCATTTTGTCAAGTCTTACAAGGTATTTATCAAGTGTTGAGTTACATTGTTTATATTTTCATAAACCCTAGTTTCACATAATGGCATCTAGTTCAAAGGGTATAGAGGGTAAGGAGGTTTTGAATGTTTAATTGGTTAGTAATAAGGTCAAGCAACTAATATGCAAAGCCACTCCAGACATTGCTTACAAACAAGACCCCTCCGGTGTGTTATCCATGATACCACTGAATGTTCTAATGGTTCAAGATATCAGGAAATGTTGCAACTGTAAAATTGGAAGTATTGGGGATATGGAGATTAGACAATTATATGATAAACTTTGTGAGAATGGTGTATTGGGGGAAGAATTTAAAATTCTAGAGAAGAAAGGGTTAACTCGTGCCCTAGATTTCCTAAATGTATTCAAAACTAAATGGATAAGGATTATACTGAGGAGGATACATGATAGTTCACTGTGGTTAAATAATGGATCTATCAAAATAACCAAAAGGATAATCCATAGGGTAATAGGGTATCCAACCCTAGATCAGCCTAAGACACTAAGGACCAATTCAAACGAGGTTATTGAGAAAAACATAGGAGTTGTAAGGAATAAGAGAGAAATGACAATTGATACCATCATACATCCATTGATAAACTTTGTAGTAAGGGTAATTGCACACAAGTTTTACCAATCCAATAGATTGAACAATGTGCCCTATATTGCAGTGGATGTGGGTTATAAGACTATAAAGAAATATCACACATATGATCATGTAGAGCTACAACTATAGAAATTGACTGAGAACCTAGGAGCAATAATGAAGACTAAGAGTGCTCAATACAAATTTGGTTCTATTTTGATATGTATTTTCTTTTATGTTCAAAACACATTTCCTACATTTGGCACGATGGCATGGAAAAAAAATAGGTCAGTGGCAATACAGATAGGTGAGTTCATTGAACAATTAGGTGAGAATTTTGAGTCAGTTATGACTAGTTACTTTGAGGATTTTAAGAAATCAATTAAGAAAAGATTGAGAATTTCAATATCTTTGGAAAAACATTATGATATTGTTTGTTTCCTAGTGGATGTTGATTATACATTTGTTCACGTAGCAACTCCAAGGGTAAGATGGCTAAGACCATTAGGATATGAAATAAATGTAGATGAAGTCTCTATAGCTATAAGTGTATTACTTGCAAAAGATGTAGATAAAAATACAAAAGCATTTGGAAACTATGAAATGGCACAATCTAAGATTACCATGGAACTAAAGACTGCCTCTGTTATAAAGAAGAAGGAGAATTTGGTGAAGAAATTGAAAGCTAAATTTCGTGAAGGTGTCGAGTAGGAAGAGGATGAAGAAGAAGAGGATGAAGTGGAAGAAGACACCCAGACCCAAGAATCACTTGCACTAACACAAGGAATGGGAGGAAATCAACATGAGGAAGAGATAGAAGTTGATTAAGGTGCTAAGGAGTTGGGGAAGCACCTACTCCTATTGATCAAAAGAAGAGGAAGGCTAAGGCTCAGCCAGTAACAAGATCCAAGAAAACTATCAAACCAAGCCAGCCCAAACTTGTTGCAACTACTACAAGGGCTAGTGCATGTGTCACTATACAAAAGGCTAAAGAGAAAGCCAAACCTACAAAGCAGGGAGGAGGAGTGCATAAAAGACCAAGGAGGAAATACATTACACAAGCTGAATCTAATGAGGAGAAAATAGAATTAGATGACACTACCCAATTCCAAGTGGTGAGTCACAATTCAGCTTTAGATTTAGAAAACCTATGTGAGAATGTTAAGAATAGTGCAGGTTTGTCAGGATTTTCTCATGTTGATTTTGATAATCTTGGTAAAGTTGAAAAGAATCAAGTGGAGGAGGCTATATATGCCATGATGGAATTTTTTAAGAAAGCCCCACTATAAATTGCTAACTCTAAGCCTAAAATTTTATATGAAAGAGTCGATCAGAAATAGCATTGTTGTCTAAATTTAAAAAATCAAATAAGGGAGTCATCACTTGCATAAGTTATGCCTGAACTCGATAAGGCACAAATTGCTAAGGCTATGAAGAAATATGCAGTTATATTTGTACCTAAAGGCTATGAAGAAATATGCAGTTATATTTGTACCTAAATATAGAGCCTTCAGCATATTGTAAAAAAATATTAAAGATGTTGTGAAGAAGTCCACATAGATGTGGAAAGTCACATATGGACTAGAAATAGTAAACGCAGGTGATAGAGGTTATGGATGATGAAGAGGATGATAACGATGAAGACATAATTGAGGGAGGTACATAAATGAAAATAGATGACAAGGCAATAGTTGAGGTAGAACAACAAGAAGAATAGACCGTATAAGATACACAATTTCCAAATGTTAGCCCTCAACAAACACCAAGAGTAAACATTGAAATAGTAACAATTAAAGGTGTTTCTTGTTGGATACAATTGTTCAATTGTGTGTTGTCTTTGATGTTACACAAATGTCTTATCAGTTATTAGTTAGAGTCTACCAAGCTCAGATGGTCAACAAGGCAAAAGACAAATTTTACCAAGTTCAAAAGGTTTACAGTGTCTACCGAGCATTCTCAGGCTTTACCTTGCATAGGCAGTTGTTACCGAGCTTTCAAGGTTAGCAAAGGAAATTTAGTTGTTACCAAGCTCACTCGATCATCAAGAGAAAATAGTACAAGAAACAGTTCTAACCAAGCTTTCATGGACAGTGAAGGAAATATAGGTCTTAGCGAGTTTAGTCAGCAGCCAAAGGATTTCACAAAAATTGCAATGTTAATCGAGTTGAGACAATTAACTCAGGAAGTTGTTTCTGGATGCAATATTTACTGAGTAGGGTCGACCAATGAAGGATTCCATTATTTTGTGAAATAAAGTTTATTTGATATTTATAGCTAACTGATATATGGTTTATTGGTAAATGTGACTTGTGAATGAGCCAACTTGATTATCTGAATGGTATATACAAGAGGTCAAGTTGTGAATTCTAAGTGTAGTGATGGATTTGATGGAATGCAAATAAGAAGGAAGACTGATTAATGTGAAAGCGAATTTTGAAGGATGATCAGAGATCATTGAGGAGTAGCAAAGCTATACTTAATCGAAAGGATCTAATAGTGCAGAATAGAGATCTATAATTAGCCAATCCAGTTGCATCTTATTCAGGTCAATTCATAGTTACTTTCTAACCATTGTAGTAGTGGTTTCAAAATCTCTTAACAGAGTTGGTTTAACAGCCATTTTGTAAATCCTCTAACAAGGTGACAGTTCAGTTGAATTGTTCTAAAGACCTCTAGCAAGGCCACTCCTAACAGGGTGATTAAATCCTCTAACAGGGTCACACCTAATAGTGTGTATTGTAACTTTTAACAAGGTTGGCTCCTAATACAGCTCACTTTAGAAGAGTGAAAATTGGTAGCTAGTTACTTGGTGGGTTTTCCCATATTGGGTTTCCACGTTAAATTTGGTGTCTCTTATGTTCATTTTATTTACTTTTGCATGCATATTAATAATTATAAATGCTAGATGATTAGTAACAAGTTAATCAACCAAGTTAAAGCATTCTTACAGTGTTTACCGAGTATCAATAGTAACTAGTTGTTTAAGACATCTAAGGGATTTGTGGATTTATTTTTGTGGTAACTAATTCACACCTGCCCCCCCCCCTCTCAGTTACTCCATCTATAATTCCAACAATTGGTATCAGAGCATTTGGTGCTTGCAGGAAAAGATTTCAAGGATCTAAGCCAAAGGTCAGGATGTCTTATAAGAGGAAAATTCCAAGACTTAACAGGGACAACTTCTTAGCATGGCAAGGGTTGATGAGACTTCATATAGCTTGTATTGGTGATACAAAATTGAAGTACCTTGATGAAAAATATGCAGAACCTACTGGTACATTATATGTCAATTATATTGCTAAAAAGAAGACCCACAACAACATGATGATAGATATAGCATCTGCTCTGAGTTATGAGGAATTTGATGACATCAAGGATTGCAAAACTGCCTTTGAAATGTGGAACAAGATAAAAGAGATCTATGGAGGAGATGATAATGTGAGAAGAGCCAAAGCAGAAAGTTTGAGAGGACAATTTGATCAAATGAGGATGAGAGAGGATGAAAGCATTGCAAAATATGTTGAAAGAGTTAAAGCATGTATTAGTGCAATCAAAGCATCTGGAGGAGATATCAAGGAGGAGACAGTTATAAGCAAAGTTCTTAGAACTCTACTTCCTATTTATGCAATTAGAGTCTCTGCAATTCAAGAAAGAAGATGTGAAGCAAATCATAAGATAAATTTAGAGGCAATAGTCAGAAGATTGACTGCATTTGAGCTAGACAACTATGATAATTATGTTCTAGCTGCCAAGAACATTGAATTAGCATTCGAAGCCAAGCTTTCACTCAAAGAAAAAGGCAAGAAGATAAAAGATCCTCAATTAGATAGTGATGAAGAATCAGAATAGAGTTCACACAGTGATCTTGAGGTGGTTGAAGCTCTGCTAGCAAGGAAATATTCAAGAGGTAAAGGAAAATACAAAGGTAACGTTTCTCTAATCTATTTTTCTTGTGAAGAAATTGGACATATTTCTACTAGGTGCCCAAATAAATAGAACAAGGATGAGAAGAAAGGTCACAAGCGCAATGGCAAGAAAAACTTCAAATCATTAAAGGATAAAGGTAAGAAAAAATGTTTCATGGCTAAAGATTCTAATGATTCTGATGATGAAGAAGAAGATGAAATTGTTTACATAGCTATAAAGGGTGAATCTGATAATGATGAAGAAATGGAACTCATTTCTCATGTGAGCAAAAATGATACATGGATTATAGATAGTGGTTGTTCTCATCGCATGACTGGTGATAAAACTAAGTTTGAACACTTTGAAAACTGTGATGGTGGCAGTGTAAGATTTGGTAACAATGAACCTTGTTGTATAAGAGGAAAAGGAAGAATCTCACTGACTAAGGAACTTGTATGTGATAATGCATATTGGGTAGAAGGACTAAAGCATAATTTTTTGAGTGTGGCACAGCTACTCAATAACGGATTCAAAGTGGAATTTATGAATGGAAAAGCAAGACTGTTGGATGGCAAAGGAAAGCTGATTGGATCAGGCACTCAAACAAAAGGTAACTTGTTTTATCTTGAACTTGGTGAATATTCATGTTTTGTTGCGCAAGTTGAAGAAATTTGGTTATGGCATAGGAGGTTATGTCATGTAAACTTTGACAACTTGGTAAAGATAAGTAAATTCAAGAAAGTAAGAGGCATTTCTAACATCAAGAAACCTGAGGTTGGTCTATGCAAGAATTGTCAAATTGGCAAGATGTTAAAAACTAGTTTTAAAAGCAAGAACTATCAGTCTGAATAAATTTTAGAAATTATGCATACTGATTTATGTGGACCTATTGGCATTGAAAGTTATATTGGTGAAAAATTCATCATTCTTTTTGTTGATGATTATTCAAGAATGATGACTGTCATGTACCTAAGAGAAAAATTAGAAGCATTTGAAAAATTCAAATGGTATTTGGCCAGAATAGAAAAGGAAATAGGCAAAAGACTGAAATGTTTAAGGTCTGACAAAGGTGGTGAATTCATTTCACATGAGTTCAATAACTTTTGCATTGAAAGGGGAATCAAAAGACAGGCTTCAGCACCTGGAACTCCTAAAAAAAATGGAATAGCTGAAAGAAGGAATATAGTTTTAATTTGTGAATGTTTTCCTAATTGTTAATGTTCTTTACACACTAAATCTTGTTCTACATTTTGGCACACTCGGTGGGACCCCCACAATCACAAGTTGAAATTTATTTATTTTTTAAATTTTATTTTATTAAAAAAATATAAAATCTCCCCTTCTCTTTTCTTCAAATTTTCTTATATATTTATATATATATATATAAAGAAAAAAAATCTCATCTTCTCTCTTCTTCAAATTTTCATTAAATATATATATATATATAATTTTTTATTTTTTTTAAAAAAAATTTTTGTTGTACACCTTTTTTTGTGAAAGTTTGGTAAAAATATGCATATTCATATATACATGTTTTAAACAAAATAAAAAATTCAAAAAAGTGTAAAATACGTGCCATTTTAGCAGGTCATTTTTTTTTGCCTATGACAGTCATATGGCCATGAAATTTAAACTTGCACTTTGATGATGTCAGCACGACATCATTTCTACATGCCTTTTTAAGCCTTGAGAAGCAACATTTGGTGTTTTGCTCATAACTTGAGCATACAGACTCCATTTTCAAAAAATGAAATATCGTCGAAAAGCTGGTTTCGAGCCCGTCATGATGGTATTGGTTTTTATCATATTTTGCAGCCTTTTAGATACTTATTTTCACTATCAATGACTAAACTTTGGTGATTTTTGCAGAGATATTTGCTAACTCATGCATTGTCGGTTGAAGACTTCTATGAAACCACTAACCATGTTTCTTGCAGGTTATCTTTACATGGTTTAATGCTCTTGGAAAATGAACTTGAATGTTTAAACACTTGTCTTTAAATGCATGTTGCTAAAATCAAATCTTGAATGTTTAAACACTTGTAATTGAATGCATGTTGCTAAAAACAAATCTTGAATGCCATGGATTAAAATATAACATTTTCATTGGAATGCATGATCAAACACACTCTTGGATGCTAAAGGTTAAAAAGAATGAATGCGATGAACATTTGATTTTGGGTATTAAAGAACATTGCAAATTAGCACACTTCAACTTTGGTGTTTAAAATGAACTTCATTCAATCTTGAATGCTCTAAAGTAAAAAATTTCTTATTCTCTCTTTTTCAAGCTTTCACGTGCAAAAATTTCTTATGTTGATGAACTCTTGATTTCCATTATGCTAATGATTTTGTCAAGTTGGAATGAATATTGTATGCCATAATCACAAGTGTCTTCAATCATAGATTACAAAATCTAAATCATCAATTGGAAATGAACGAGTGTTTTTTAAACCCAAGATCACTTATGTGGTCTTGTTTTACACTTTTTAAGAGGCCTGCTTGGGGATTTCATCACCCCTTGGGATGACCTCAACTCTAGCATTCTAGCGAAGTATAAATATTGGGAGGCGAATCAAAAGACACCTCTCTTGGAAGCATAATCTTGTCACTCTTGGCTAAGCCCCAAAGAACTTTATACCTTTGGGAAGTGAAGGTGGAGATTTGGGTTACCATCTCCTCCTAGATAAGTGGCATTATTTTCTTTCATCTACAAATTTTGGCCTTATGTACCTTGCGTATATCGAGGACACCCCTAGCTAAGCTTGTATATCCTAGCAAAAACATTATAGGGTTATTGATGTTTTGATGTACTTGAGTGTTCAAAATCCTCCCCATGTTTCAAAAACAATAAAGTCCTTTTGCTAAAGAGATCACTTATACACCATTTGTAACGGTTGTTAGCAAGTCCATTCGCAACAAATATACTTCTAGTTTTCGCTACTTTATAAAATGATAAATCATTCAACCCAAATGAAAGGCATACTTAGCGTAGTCATTGTCTCATCCAAGATTCATCCAAAACTTCCACAATATTGTCATCTTGCTCACATCCTTTCTTACATCATTCTATGTCTTCCATCAAGTCTTCCTTATCCTAAGATAGCTAAGTCTTCTTAGTCATTCCCCTTTGGAGTTAGTCTTTCCTTATATCAATAGCTTAATCCAAATCCAAATCTAAGCTTACCAACTTATCCTAATCTAAATTATCAAATCCATCCATATACATCCTTCATCCCCATCCAACTCATCATCAAAACATGTTATCACAATCCTATTATGATGATTTTGGTCATCCCACCTTTTCTTCCACTCCATCTTATTCTAATGATGATGAAGATCTTGTTGATTATGACGGGTATATTGAAAGCCTTACAGATATTACTCCCAAGATCCTCCCAAATCCAAACATTCCTCCAAACATACCCGCAAGTACTTCTTATCATGCCTTTGACAAGGGAAATCCATTATTACCCTCATCCTCACCTCCTTCCTATATTGTGCCCACATATTCCTCTTATACATCAGTCATATATCCATCTTCCTCCACCTTCATATCCTAGTCTCCACTATTCCATAACAATGCTAGTAGCTACATCCCTCGTCCACACCCACCATCTCAATATCTTCCAAACCACTTTCCAAATCCTCCAACCATTCCTAGATATACAACACATCACCCCAATTCCCTTACTCCCCCCGGTCCAACACACACATCTCCAAGGCATTTTACAAGGAAACCCAAAGAAAATCCATCTCCTACACCCATCATTCCTCTTACATCATCCTATCGCTATCATCCCTATTTCATCCACCCCACTTATCAAACCCCTTCCATCTCCTACCTCCCATCCATCAAATCCCTCTAAATCCCATCCACATCCCCTCCTCCTAGCATTATCCAAATCCCATGTAATAAACCTAATGATTCCATCCCCCATCAACCCATCTCCATTGAAGAACCTCTCACCCATCCATCTACCTCACTTAAAGAAACCATCCATACTTCTCCTATCATACCATCCACTCCCATCCATCCCTATTAGGATCTTGTCCAAAAGCATGTTGAAATATCCTACAACACAAAAGAAGATCTCACCATCCCACTTATTCCCCTACATGATCCACTTTTACCATTCACTCCATCCAACAAGCAATCACCATCCCCTCCATATCCAAATCCTACCATCATACCTAATCCATCTCAAGATCCATTTCCATTCACCCATCCAAATCAAGATCCTCTCCTTCCATCACCTTTGCTTCATGAGTATACATCTCCTATACTTCTTGGTGATAAATCTACAAAATAAACACTAACTATCATACCTGGAGCTTTGACTCCTTCAGCTAGTAATGGACTCACATCTTGTGTTTCAAATAATGAACATCATCTTGAAGAAATAAATAAAAGTGTATCTCTAGATGTTGGTATCCCTTCTATCCCTACATGGTCCCAAGTCCTTCCATCTTTACCCCAAAGTTCCCATCCATCTTGTTCTACATCTATTTTGGGCCCTTATCCTACTACTTATTTCCAACCATCCATTTTGGGTCCGTATATCCCTTATCTCAATCCCCCACCCTTTCCATCCATTTTGGGTCCTTATATACTTAATATGAATCCTTTAACTCCATCTATTTTGGGACCTGCTCCTTCCCCATTTCCATCTATTTTAGGCCCATATCTTTCATTCCCTCCATCCATCTTGGGCAATTATACCCATCCATATCGTATATTCCAATCCATCATTCTATCCCCTCATATCCATAAGCTAGATCATCAAAGGCACTCATCCTTGAATCCCTTCTAACCTTCAAATTCTATCATTCCATCCATAATCCCTCCATATCCCCCATGCTCTTGTTCCCATACCATGGCTAATAGAAGCAAATTGGATGTCAAAATTAAAAATCATAAATCCAAAAATCCAATTTTCAACATGTCCCTTCTAAAATACATGTTCCAAAAGCGAAACATTTACTCCCAATCAAAGAAAAAGTCAAGAGGCCATAAAGGCCCAAGCTGCAAAAGTCAGAAATCATGTGGATAACTAAGATGCTCATAAAAGAATTGCATCTCGAAGAAAAATCTCAATTGGCATCCATTCATGCTACTCAAAGAGTCTCATCCATTCATCATTTATCCAAATCTCCATATATACATCCTTCATCCCCCCAATCCACTATTAGACCATATGCTTCTTATCCTAAATTTCCCATCCTCCATCTTCCAACTTTACTTGTAGTCCTTATATTTGTCTTTCTCCATTTTCTCCTTCACCTCATTCAATACTATCTTTCCCATTACTTCATCACCTTTCATAGTGTGTTTAGATGATGATCCTTCCATTTTCCTCATCCATTTACCCACAAGCCTCATATCTTTCCATCCCTTACCAGCCAACTCTCAACTATCATTCTGCTTGTATAATCCAATCCTTTTCAACTCCCTCCCTTCCTACCAACATCTATGAGTCAAAATGCATCAAAAATTTCAAAAATAAAAAATCATCCACTGGTGAAAACTTGGCAATTCAAGCGCCATGGATAAGTACCATGATGAAAACTTGGCAAACAAGCGTCATGTGTAATCCCTTTATCCAAATGCTCTATACACTTGGGGGCATCTTCCATCACCCACCATACCCATCTCATCCCACCATACCCACCATATCTTATTCATTTCACCCTCCATCCTCCTTCGGATCTTGATAAAAATAAAGTCCACCACTAGATACATGCTTTTGATCATCCTTTTGACATCCATTCCCCATTGAAGTTTGTCTCCACCTATCCTTTCTCCACCCCCCTTTTCATCCATATAAATCCTCCCTCATCCTCATCCACTGAATATTATTATTCCCTATCTTCCTTGCTCCTTCACCTTTTCTATCCTAGCTTCCCTCTACACCATCCAAACCTCTATCCTATCACACCCCTCATAAAAAACTCCTCCTAGCTTCCATATATCTCCCTTATCCTCTTATTGACCAATCTTCCATCCTATCACTTTCCTCATAAACCCTCCCCTTGAATCACATGGGGGCACTATATTCCTTGGAGATCATGTTGTGTTCATCCTTCTATTCCCCCCATCCTAGCCCTATTTTTTCTCGTGTCATTCCCAAAACCACTCGTTACCCCCGTATTCCACCAAATCTCGCTCACATCCTCCGTTTCACCCCCACAAACCCAAAAATCATCCAAAATTACCAAAAACATTCAAAAATCACTCAACATTACCAAAAACATTCAAAAATAACTCAACATTATGAAAACCATTTCAAAAATTACTCAAAAATACCAAAAAAAATCATAAACTACCCAAAAATACCAAAAAAATTCATAAACAGCCCAAAAATACGAAAAAAATTCAAAAATCACCCAAACTTACCAAAAAAAAAAATCAAAAACTACCCAAAACTACCAAAAAAAATTCATAAATCATCCAAACTTAACCAAAAAAATACAAAAATCACCCAAAATACCTAAAAAATTCAAAAATTGCGCAAACAATATAAAAAAAAATTCAAAAAATTGTCCAAAAATATCAAAAAAAACAAAACAAAAAGAATTCCAAAGCATTCAAAAGGGGTTCATAATTGCCAAATATGGCCATAAAAGCTTGAAACATTAAAACGCCACCCCAAAATTCCTCTCAATTTCTGATATTAAGAAATTGATATTAAGAAGAAGCATGGTAATGTCCTAAAACATAATTCCAAGCTTAGAAAAATCCAACACAACTCGAATAGTGAAAGAGATGTCGCAAAGCTAACTGTCGCCTTCCTTCCATGCAACCATTATTAATGTGAATCAAGAGGGATTTTTAGTCTTATTTAAGTTGCAGTGGCCACGATTAGTCTACCCACCTTCAACAAATATATCAATACTGTCTCGAAAGCTCAAGTGTCCTTTTTGGACCACTCTAGCGCTTTTTTAGGCCTTAAAAGCCTTTTTCAAGGCCCAAGTGTCCTTTTTGGACCCTTCTAGCAGCTTTTTAGGCCTTAAAGTCTTTTTCAAGGCCCAAGTGTTCTTTTTGGACCCCTCAAGCACATTTTTTTTTTCAAGGCCTAAGTGTCCTTTTTTGACCCCTCTAATGCCTTTTTAGGCCCAAATGCCTTTTTCAAGGCCTTATTTTGACCTTTTCAAGCCCCAAAAATGCCTTTATAGGCCCAAGAGCCTTTTTCAGGCCCCCGAACTGCCTTTTTAGGCCCAAACACCTTTTTCAAGGCCCTATTTTGACCTTTTCAAGCCCCAAAAATGCCTTTATAGGCCCAAGCATCTTTTTTAGGCCCCCAAAATGCCTTTTTAGGCCCAAAAATTTTTTTCCTAGGCCCTATTTTGACCTTTTTAGGCCCTGGGGACGCCTTTTTAGGCTCAAGCGCCTTTTTCAGGCCCTTGAGACATCTTTTTCAGCCCAAACACCTTTTTCAAGGCCTTTCTTGACCTCTTTTGGCCATCACAAGCCTTACGTAGGTCCCAATGCCTTTTCCACGCCTCATAAACATCAGTCTCATCACACACCTAGACAAATGTCCCCACATTTTGTCTTATTATTGTCTGTCATACTTGCTAAATCTACATAGACATTCTCGCCTACGATTCATGGTTACCCTTACTCTACAGATTGTATTGTTCCCACTTTTACAAGAGTCAAAACTATTTCATTATTTATCACAAAAACACAAAATCATTCAAATATATATCAAACATCCCAAAAACATTTAAATATTTGACAAAAATACAAAAACATCCATATATCTTCCATAAAATCCCAACAACAAAACATGAGATTGCATTACAAATAACATCCGTTGTCCCTTTGATTGCCACAACAACAAGCACAAACTTTTTATTCTCCTATGACAACAACAACAACATTCCATTTAACTAATAATGTTTGGTAGATTTTTTATTTTGGCCTCCTTGGGGGAGGTGGCAAGACAGGGTGTCCAATCAATGGCATTCCTTCAGACCTAGTCCTAGATGATAATGCCCTTGGAGTCATCCTCACACCTGCCCAAAGTGTATCCATGGGGATCAGGATGTTACCATGCCTCAAGAGTGTGTTTATTTGCTCCATAAAATGTTTTTCAGAGTATACAACTCCTCTCCTTTGCTCCAAAGCGACCACTTGGTGATATAATCCCATGTAGTATGCCGCCCCTTGCGCAACCCTCACTAATTGCTCCATGACATCTTTCATTTCTGCCCGTAGTCTTTCTGCTCCTAGAATAGTTGTTGTCCTCTACACAATATCACGTTCTCTTTCATATCTATTTGCCAGCATTTTCATTGACTCCCTCTCATATTTCATTGTATTCAATTGCTTTTGGTACCACATAATGCGCACATTACTTGCATTCAGCTGCTCTTGTGACCTTCGCACTAAACTATTGGTCTGCACTGCTGACTCCCTAAACGCTTCTACTTGCGACCGCAGGAGCACTAATTCATTTTCACATCTCTCCATTGTCGCTCTCTCAGTTGCCAAAGTTGCCTCCACAGTCTCCACTCTTGTTTGCTCCATCATTAACATCATCCCTAGGCGCTCAGCTTCTGTCTGTGCACCATCCTCTCGCACTCTTTCAATCAGGCCTTGAAAGAAATTTGCATCTTTCCCCGCCTAGTCAGCTCATTCTTTTTCCACTGCCAATGCTTTCTCCATCACCACCGCTGCATCATGAGCCACTTGTACTACAGCATCAGATTCCAATGAGTGCAATGGCTGAAATGTAGACAACACTAGGTCACCCTTTTGTTCCCCAGAGCTCTGCATCATATCCCCTAAACTGCTTTTTCCCTTCTTCCATATGACCGTTGTTGGTCGCATCACAGATCTTTGTTCCTCTTCTGGAAGAGTCTCTTCTATACATGGCTAATATTTTGCACTTGCTCCCTCTAACAACACTCCCACACTTGGTAATTTTGTCTCCTTCTCTTTTTCCCTCAACTCTGTTTGTTGCATCGCACCTTCTGCTAATAGTTGCAGCAAGGTCGAATCTTCTTCCTCTTCTGGCTGATTTTGAGCTGGATTAATTTTGCTAGTCTCCACCAGTCCCCAATCACAATGTCGCACACTTCGACATGGCAAGGTTTCTCTTCCTTCTTGTTGGCTTTTCTTTACGCCCTGCTTCTACCCCCGCAACTGTTTCCTTTCTCCTTGGCTTTCATTTTCCTCTTCACTCCATCCCCCTGTTCCTCCTTCTATCGCCTATGGCATTTTCTGCCTCTGCTCTTACAAATCAGCCATTGATATTTCACTCACAACTTAATTCTTCACTCACACTTTTCTTATGCTTTAGCTAACACTTCTTGTTGTTGGGCTTTCATCAAATTCACTCAGCTTTTGTAGAACCAACAACATTCTCCATCGCTTCCATTACACGCTATCCATATCTTCGGTAACAAGCTTCAATACCCGCCATCATAATAGTCAAGTCGATAGCCACCTCCATCCTTTCCACACCTCCCCTCCCCTACAATCATAGTATGCTATATCCTATCTCTTTCCACTAGCTTCTCATCCCATGCTTTTCATCGCACTATCTCCTCATCCCTAGATTTTCTTCTGCTAACCTTCTCATCTTCATCTTTCCCACCACTATCCTATCACACTAAGCTTTTGTATGGTAATCCTTTGTAAATACTTTGATTTGTCCATAGTATGTTCCTTGCATGCTAGTGCTTCACTGGGTATCATTGTATATCTCTCCTCTCTTTGTGTTAGTTCATGCTTGATCATAACTTGTAGTTCTCTTGGTTAGGTGCTTTAGCGAATCCTCATACAAGATCCCTTGTCATCAAAATGTTTTCCTAAAAAGTTCTGATTGCCCAACTCATCCTAGTCCTCAATATTATCGATAGATCCTTGTAGGATGCATCCTTCCTCTCATTTGATCTTGGTCTATCAGTATCCAGTCCTACCGATCTCTTTGGCAAAAGGTTACTTTTTCATGGATTTACATTTTCTTTCGATTTTTTTTTTTTTTGGGATTTCAAAGTTTGGTTCTTAAAACTATCTCTTCAAAGTTATTTGGGTTGTTCCCTCCTCAAAGTCGCCATGATCTTTTATATCATGGTGTGTTGTGAATGGGGCAATTCAAGAGCAAGGTTTTGACCAGGTCTTTTTCATTTTCTTTTCTACTTGTGAGTCAGTTGAATATGACCCTTGCATAGTCCAAACATGTGATCACTTGTGGTTACATGGTGCACTTGGGAAATATTTTTTCCTTGTGGGTTACCCAGTATCATTTCCACTTTGATTCTTTTGAGATTCATGTGTGATGTTGGGGCAATCCTTGCGTGTTTGTTTCGCATCAGTCTTATGTAATATTGGTAAAAAGGCCCTGATGTTCTTAGTAACCTTGGCATATTCCCAATATTCCTATATCAAAATAAGTGCTCAACTATATGGTGGTGCTCCCCTTTGGAACACCCACACACTCAAGCTTCAATGGAATACTTAATACTCCCATCTTATCAAAACATTCCATCCTATCCAAGCATCTCATCCAATCAGTCTTACAATCATAATCTTGGCTCCTTCATCAATCATAGTCATATCTCCTTCATCAATCATAATCATAGCTCCTTCATCAATCATAATCTTAGCTCCTTCATCAATCATAATCATAGTTCCTTTATTAATCATAATCATAGCTCCTTCATCAATCATAATCATAGCTCCTTTATCACTCATAATCATAGCTCCTACATCAATCATAATCATAGCTCCTGCATCAATCAAAATCTTAGTCATCACCAATCATAAATCCTCGAATCATAAATCTCCCCAAATCTCCCATCTTCCAAATCACTTCCCTGGGTTCAATTTAGAAAACCACTCACCCTTCCCCCTCTCCCTATAGCTAGTGTTCTTCCCCATTGGTTATTCTTACACCCAAGGTTTTCCTCTATATCATTCTCCCATAGTGAGAGTATGTGCTTCCTTGAACCACCTCTCTTTGCCACTCTCAGTCCTCCTGCTCACCCTAGATTCTTGTACTTTTCAAGAAGCTATTGGGCCTCACCTTCTCTCCCTACCATCTTCTTGAGGGGGCATCACAAAGTCCATTCTCTCCTCTTCTATTCAAGACTGGGGCAATCATGTTACTTTCAAAATTTTCTTCATGTCGTCTATCTTCAAACTTTTTTGAAATAGTATTGTTCCAACACTATCTCAAAGAGGGGCAAAATGTAGACACCTAAATCTGATTACATCACTTAAGTAATCCTATTTAGTCATCTCCTAAGGCATCATTAATTAATTATTCAATATTTAATTAATCTATTGTCATCCCCTAGTTAATTAGTTAATTTAATTAACTATAGTCCAATTGATAAAATTAAAAGATCACCCAAAATCAATTTATCAATTAAATCCTTATTCCTCTATTAAATTGAATAAATCCTCAAATCTATTCAATTTGATTCTATATCCCCATTTTATTAAATAAATCATTTAATAAAATATCTAAAAAACCTAAAAGCCTCCCTAAACCCTATCTGAACCCCTAATTCAACCCATTCACACATACTAACCTCACTTAGCCACCTAACTAACCCATCCCATCAAATCTAAGCCACTTACCCCCTAATCCCCCTCTAATCCAAGCCTAATCCTCTTCTAATCATGTGCACAATCATAAACATGGGTTAAGACTTGCTAACCCAAGCCAAAGTCAACAATTTCATTCTCCCCTCACCCTCCAACATTTATGACCCAAGCCAAAGTCAATAGTCTCATTCTCCCCTCACCCTCCAACATTTATGACCCAAACCAAAGTCAACAATCTCATTCTCCCCCCAATAATCTCCATTTATGACCCAACCATCCCCATTTATGGCTCAACCTCCCTCATTACTCCTTTGACCAACCCATATCCTACCCTCTCACATCCAATCATCCTGTGACATATGTCACCTCCTAATTGGCTTCAAACAAACACAATCAATGTGCTCCCCTTTGAGTGCATCCTAGCCCTCCCTCACCATCTTGCCATCCTTGCATCTCGATTGTAATTATTAAATTACTTGCATCTTGAAAGTAATTATTAAATTAGAAGTAAAAAAAAGTGGTTATTTAAAACATGTAATTGCTTTCTCTTTTATTGCAAAATGTGTCATTCTTTCTCCATAACTTGTCATTGATTTCACAATTTGAGCATTCCTCTTCTCTAATTGTGTGTGTGGTCCAATCAATTTTCTGTTAAGGCTGATAACCATAATTTGTAGAGTTGGAGATTGTGCTAAGAACCAAGATAATGTAGAAAGTTACACATTGTATGATCATTCTTTAAAGGGTGCTAGCTCAATGGAAGAGCACCTACTTTACAAGCAGATGGATGGTGGTTTGATTCCATCATGCCCTAGTATGACTGAATACACTATTAAATATACTGTTAAATATTTGATCAAATATACTACTAGATATGCTACTAAATATACCACTAAATATACTAAATATGTGACCAAATATATGATTAAATATGCTACTAAATCAACTATCAAATATACAACTAAATATGTGCTTAAATATACTACTAAATATGTGACTAGCAACATAATTAAAGATACTACCAAATCAACTATAAATAAATTACTAAATATACCACTATATATACTACTAAATATACAACTGAATCAATGATCAAATAAATCACTAAAATTGCTTAGTAGTAAATTTAGTAGTGTTATAAATGATTGGATATCAACTACTATTAGTCATGTAACTAAGTTTAGTGACATATATACAAAGTGGTTTTTTAAGTCACATATTGTTATTTTTGTACTAGTGGCAGCATGGATGACAGAAAGAGCACTAGTGGTGAAGCATTTTTTTCTTGGAGGAAGATTAGTTTCTTGGTTGAGCAAGAAACAAGACTGTATCTCATAAAGTATAGCTGAAGTAGAGTATATAGCATCAACAAACAATTGTAATAAGATCATGTGGATGAAATAGATGTTGAAGGATATTGGAATATAATTTTTAGAACATGTTATCATACATTGTGATAACACAAGTACAATAAGTATGTCTAAGAATCATTTAATGCATTCTAAGACTAATCATATATCCATTAAGTATCATGTTTTGAGAGAGAGTTGCAGAGAAAGAGATAGAATTGGAGTATATCAACTCAAAATATTAGATTGTAGATATGTTTACAAAGCCCTTACCTAAAGATACATTTGAGTACTTGCGAGGTATGCTTGGGGTTATGCCCCTACATACTTTTGAGTAGATGATGTAGAGATTACATCAGTCTAGTGGTACAAATCATTGTTGTTTGAATGGACTAAATGTCGATGCTTCCTATATGGGGGAATATCTGAGATGAGTAAATTCATCTAGGACTCTTGTTAGTTGGTCTAGAACAGTGTCTTTAGACACTCGAGCTGATTGAAGACTTGGAGTAGATGATTGACATAATGAAGCCTTTGCCATTGATGTCAATGGGGGAGAGAATGCATAAAAAAAATCTCCTTAGTACTATGGGGGAGATATTGTATAGGGAAGTATCATGAATGAGGGAGAAGATCCTCTAAGCACAATGGGGGAGAGATTACAAGAGAGAAGTTGTAGACAATTGATGTCGTGCATGTAAGAGTGAGAGTTGTTGCTGAGAGTCAAATTGTGAAAAATTGATCCTAATCTTAAAGAAGATAGATGAAGATAGAGTAATATTCTAGGAAGTTTCAGAATTGATTTATGAAGAGGATTTGAAAAGAAGAGAGTGGCAACAACAAAGTTTGGTTTGGTATTCTTGGAACTTAGATGTTTTTCATCTATGTTGTCATCAATGTCGAAGGGGGTAGTTGTAAGCATAAATGTTGATGGTATTCTTTTGGGGGAGTGTCCTAAGCATTCCCAAAGAATGTGGAAGATTGTTAGCATGATTGACATGTTGCATTCATGATTATGTTTGTCATTGATGTCAACATTGTATGGTTTTTGTGAAGATTGGCAAAGTAGCAGACAGAGAATGAGGTTGTACGGATAGAGAATTGATGGTTAGGTCAAGAAAAATTAAGGACATGTTCTATGTTGTGTCCTAATGACGTGGTAAAGTGCACATAAAGAAAGTTGAAGATATGCAAAAGATATGGTTGATTTACAGAGAGCAATTTACAAATAGAGTTCTTGAGAAACAATTTCTAAGGAATGGATTATATATCTTAATAGAGAGGGAATCATGATATGCGATGTTAGACAATGATAATAGATAACTTGACAATGGTATCTGTATGTGCGCAAGGTCTAAGGTTACACATGCGAGAAGTTGTAAAGACTATGAGCTAATAGTATTGCATAATTGAAAAATAATTAATTATTTTAATGAGGTCCTATTATAATTAATTGGGGAAGCCTCAAGGCCAACTGACGGTATTGTTTTGAGGATATGGTATAAAGGAAGGATATTTTCCTTATTTAGAACTATATCAAGTGTGTGGATAGTGCAAACAAGAGTAGAGTATTTGGTACATGCGAGGAAGAGATCCAAGGGATTATTGGATGTGAAGTTGGTGATCTGGTATCGAGATCATTAGAAGAGAAGTTTGATTGATAGGACAGAGAAAAAGGAAGTAAAAGTACATCTCACTTCTATTATTATGAAAGGAATAATACAAAGATCAATTAGATGGTGAGTTCAATGGTCTTTCCCATGGAGTTGCTTGGATAGTGGGTCCATCTACCTTCTGCAACTCCTAAAAGGGATTCAAAGTCTCCTAATAGGGATTGATATGTACTAAATGTTTTCATTGGATCCTAACAAAGTCCATCTTCTAACAAGGAATATTTATATTAGTACATCTTTTTGTGGGTACCATCCCCACCAGGGTTTTCCCTCTCATCAAGGGTTTCCCTAGTTAACACATATGGTGTTATTGTGTATGAATATAATGTTATGGTTTCTGATTATATTTCTCATATGGTTAAGGATTAATAAGGTTGATAATTGTTATAATAGTTGTATAACTGATTCACACACACCCCCCCACCTCAGTTATATTGGTGGACTTTACATTATAACAAAACTAACCAACTAAACCATCAAAAGTCTCAACACTAGGAATAACTATAATTTCTTAAATTGCATAAATGTTTATAACATATATGGGAAAAAGAGTTTTAGAACTTTACTTACACAAGTTTCACCAACATTTCCTGATTCACATAGCCTGACTTCTATTTCAGAGTATATTAATCATAACTTTTGTTTATAAAACTTTCTTGCCAAACCCTTTGGAGGAATTTTTCCAAACTAGGAATATTAAAATATGTCAAAATGTGAGCCCAATCCAATTAATAAATTACAAGTTATAGTCTCTGCACCAAGACCTGTGTTTACTGTCATAAACTAGAAACAAAACCTATAACACTTCCTAGGGAATCCAATATCTTTCTCAATATAAATCCAAATGACACCAAACCAATTTTAAATACACCATTTATAAGTCTAGTTTCATAATATGGAATCTATTAATTATTCTAATCCATTAATTATTATACAATAATAAATCATTAACTGTAACTCCATTGAATGTATTGAAAAACTTATTTTCACTAAATTGTCTAAAACTTTCACAAATATAAATGAACACAACTCAAACAAAAAGGGAATGAAAGATAATTCATGTATATTTCCAATGGATATATTTATAGTCCTTGGTTATTCCAAGTGTGTTTTTACCAAACCCTTCAATATGACTATTTTCAAGGATTCTCAAATCTACAAACAACCACTTTCACCAAAATACGCATGACTTCCTCAAAACTTAATGAAATTACTTCAAACCAAAAGGATAAGGTAGATTATTCATCATACCATAAAACATACAAATTATGCATGGTTTCTAGGTTGTACATGGTTGTAAAAGGCCTAGAAATAACACAAACATTGAAAACCTAATCGAAATAGCAATATAGGAAATCTCCAAAATGATTCCTTCTTCTTCTTAATTAATTTGGAACGACCAATAAAATGATTTTATAGTGATTTTGGTGTTTTATAAGTTACCAACCATCTTTTAAACCAACTCCTTGCATTCTTTTAACCCTTTACAACATTATACATTTGTTTTGACAACATTTTAAGCATTTTATGCTTTTTTGCATTACAACTCATGTATAAACCCAACCTAGACCAAAACTATAACTAAAATAAATTTATATGGATATAAATATGTCCATTTACATATAAAATAATCATTTTGACACTATTGACCATATTAAGAGCTCCTTGCACAATTTTAACTAACTTGTTACAAATGGCTTCTCCAACCTTTGCATATTGACTTAATGGACTCAAATACATCATAAATAACTCAAATAAATTTTAGTATCTCATATAAGGAATCTTAACCTCCCTGTGTTCTTTTACTTTAGGTGCTCCTATACCATACTCCCAACCTTAAATAATTTCCAAGTCTCTTGGAAACATGGACCTTATAACTTGCAAGAAAACAATTAGACCAAAAATCTTCATCTTTACCTTCATTTGCCTTTGTCCCTTCATGCCTTTCTCACCATCATCTTTTCCTTTAAGGACATGGGACTATCCTCAAAATTATCTTCTCAAACACTCTCATTAATAGAGCATTTCATGGTTGCAAACCCAAGTTCTTTATCAGTCACAAATCCACCTCTCCTCATTGCTTCACCGCATCAACAAACCATCCATCTCACCCAAAAGAAGATCCTGGAAGATGCCTCTCTCTTTTCACATTGCACCTTCTACCCAACTTTATCTCCATTGTAATATGGTCATGACACACCCCTTCTTGTCTACCCACACACAAAACCTCAAAAAAATTTCTTATAGCTAGATGGACAAGCTCCTGTAGCCAAAAACTCATCAACAAATCAAAACCAAATCTTCAAGGTCCTAGTGTGGATTGCCTCCTTAACGCTTTATCCACACACTTAAGATCTTCAAGCTTTGATACCAATTTGATGCAGAGCATCCTATAAACCAAAAACTCATTAGGATTCATGCTAATCCTTTCAACATCTATTAAATGATTCCATTAATGAGAAGCATCTCACGAGCCAAAAAAATCAACACAAATTTCATCAACATGTCTTGATTCACATAGTCTAACTTTTATTCTAGAGTATATTAATCATGACTTTTGTTTTTGGAACTTTCTTGCCAAACCATTTTGAGAAATTGTTCCAAACTAAGCCTACTAAAATATATCCAAATGCGATCCCAATCCAATAAATAAATTACAAGTTATAGTCTCTACACCAGAACCCATTTTTACTATCATAAAATAGAAACAAAACCTATAACCCTGCTTAGGGAATCTAATATCTCTCTTAGTATAAATGCAAATGATATCAAACCAATTTCAAATTGTTGAAGTTGATGAAAGATCAACCCCACAACTCCCAAGAATCACCTTCATGCAAACACCTATCACAGAAAGAGAAGCAAAAAGCTATGGAGGTAGGAATTGACAAATCCATAGATGAGACATTCTTGATGAGCAAAAAAAGAGATTGCTATTATCAAAACTGAATGAAATTAATTTACAAAGAGAGATCATCCTTATCAAGGAGATCAAAACCCTAAAAAGGTCTAACCTAGGTTGCATCAAAATAATTAATAAAATAAATAAATTATTAGATGCCTAAAGTTTAGCTTAAGCAACTAGAGTTAATTAGGAAATATCTAATTGCTCTAACACCCCCCCCCTTAAGATAAACTTAGGGAGTAGCTAAAAACTTAGAAACTACTACTAAAAGTAGAAATGGGTCCCGACAAACAAAGCCTGATGAGGTACCCAAGCACAACCAAATCTCTGTAAATATGAGAAATAGAGAAAAACACATGGGAAAAACCTCTACTCCAAAAAGAGATGGAAAACATGTTGAAAGAAACTAGTGAAGGACTGAAGAAGCCTCCAAACTAGGGAATGTCCTAGAAGATAGGAACAAAGATGATCATGTAGAACACCACTGAAGCATGTAGAAGTTGTGAAACTTTATCAAAAGTAATTGCTGATCTAAAGAACCTCCACTAAAATAGAACCTAACCAGGTAGAGAAGATTGTAATCTGTATCAAATTAGGAGGCACACAAAGGCAAACAACTAAACTCGAAGATATAGATGGCATCAAACACCATAGCATGAAGAGCTAATCAATCAAACCAAGGAAGCATGAGAAACAATAGAAGAACCCCCCTAATGCAGACAAGGGTGAGGTGACAGACAACTAGAAAAGTGGGCCAAAAAGAACTGCAAGTCAAGGAACCACAATCAAGATGCACAAAAAAGTACAAAAATGTGTACTAAGGTGATCAATCATAGACACGTCATGAGGCTAATGTCACAGAAGGGACACTCACTTAGACAAAGGAAGATGGTAAAAAAAGGCAAAACATCAACCCCCCATGACACTTTATCAGAATAGTGCATGTAAAATAAGGCACAAGATACAATGAATCCAAAGAATATAGTAATCTATATGAGTGTCCTCAGATGACACTACTCGAATCAGAAGGCAAACAAAGGCAAACAACTGAAATGAAAATACATATGCAGTATGGCACTTTATCTTAATGTGTTTGCAAGAATGCATACAAATGATGTCTAAATAGACTAGAAAAGACATAAGACTAATACAATAGATAGCACAAGTCATAACGAATCATCTGAAGCAAAGAAATCGATCCTCAGACCTAAAACAACCAAGTTATCCACCATAAATAAAAAATGTAGAAGACTGAATAGAATGTACTTGGAGTATAATTTGGAAAAATAACTAGCATTATGGGAAAGAGCTCGAAAAGAGCTTTCCAATGATCTAAAGAATCCCCAAATCAGAGATAGGATGCTCAAGATATGCCTCCAAAAGCACAAAATGTACCCTTGACTTTGACAGCAAGAAAAGTCATCAAAACTGAAAACTACCTATACCACTATGATGGGCTTAGAACCAGCTTTTCAGTGATATCTCATTTGCAAAAAATGAAGTCTGTATGCCTGAGATATGAGCAAAAAATTGAAGATAGGTCCGAATAGAGGCCGAGGAGGTGACAGGAAGTAGTGATGCAGTGCTGACATGGTGCTGACAATAGTAAAGGACAAGCCCAAAGGTAACAGTCAAATGGCCATCGAGGCAAAAAATGCCATAAAAATGATCCCTATTGGAGAAAAAGTCCAACCGCCAAAAATAAGAGCTGGAAAGCAAAGGGCTAGTGCTAGATTAAAAATCGGTGGACGTAAATAGCTCCAAAAATTAGTAACCCCCTAGTTTTCTCAAAAAATACCCAAAAAAACATTAGATCTTATCTGCCAAACCCTCATTCTTTCTTTTCTCCAAATATCAAACAAGCTACAATAGATCTGGCTCTGATACCATGAAGGATTTGAACAACACAAATCCATAAAGGCTTCAAATACCTACATGCAAAAACCTATCATAGAAGAAAAAGACAAGAGGAGGTAAGGGTTTTGCTCTAAAAAATATGCTAATGTATTTTCAGAAATGGAAAATATAGTGAAATACAAAGAGATCAATCCTTATAAAAGGAGATCAAAACCCAAAAGGGTAACCTAATAAGTTACTAAAGGTAACCTAAAGGTGAAAGCTATTTAATTATTACTAATTAATTATTGAATAGAGAAAGCTAAAAAATGCATAAAGCGAAATCTTAAGAAGCAAGAAAAGGTAATTTAATAAAAAAAATTAAATTAACCTTATTCTCTAACATAAATACCCCATTTGTGAGTCTAGTTTCAAGTCTATAAGCTATTAATTCTTCCAATTCATTAATCATCATACAAGAACAAATCATTGCATGTAACTCCATTGAATGTATTCAAAAACTTGTTTTCACTAAACTATCTATAAATTTCACAAATATAGATGAAAACAACTAAAACCAAAAGGGAATGAATGGATATACTTAGAGTCCCTAATTCTTCCAAGTGTGTTTGTACCAAACCCTACAATATGACAGTTCTTAAGGATTCTCAAATCTGTAAACAACCACTTTCACCAAAATACTCATAGCTTCCTCAAAACTTAATTAAATCACTCCAAACCAAAAAAAAGAAGGAATATTATTCATCCTTGTAAGGAAACTCAAGTGTGGAAACAACTTCCTACACTAATCCCTTAAGGAAAGTATTGTGCAAATTCTTATTAAATCCTTACAATTTAAAATTCAATATTATGTAAACAATAATATTGTAGTCAACCATGGATACAAAAAATAGATAGAGAAAGAAAACACATAAACACAAAGATATTTCAATGGGGAAAAAACTTTCGGCAAAATAACCCCACCCCTCCAAAACCTACACAATGTATTATCTTCAACACAAAAGGTTACAACACACTTGCAATGCAAGTTCTTTTAGGAGAACAACGATACAAAAGACCAATCTAGTAGAAACATATCATACCAACAATACACTATCTCACTCTCTAATTTGCAACCCTAAAAATTCTTATTTCATGCGCTTTCCCTTTTAGGGCAACTTCCAAAGAACAACTGTATTAGGGTTTTACCACATGATCAATTGCCACATTTCTTCACATCTTCACCCATCATCAAATCTTCTAGAGATAGCTCTTACGTGTCATAGGAATCTGTCATAACCATTTCAGCCATGGTCTCCTTACACATAATTCAAGATGCCAACACATACAAGTGGAGTGACACATCAACATGCCAACTAGACATGTACACTCACACTTAATTACATTATTTGTAAAAAACACATTTATAAAACAAATAATAAGAATAGGAATTATCCAAGGTTGAAACACCTTATTCCTAACAATCCTACCATCAAAATATATAGATTGTACATGGTTTCATGCCATACATAGCTATGAAAAACCTGAAAACAACACAAAAACTGAAAACCTAATCAAAACAATAATATAGAAAATCTCAAAAATAGATCCAAAATGTTTCCTCCTTCTTCTTAATTGATTTTGAATGACCAATACAATGATTTTATAGTGGTTGTGGTGGTGTATAACTTACCAACCACCTTTTAAACCAAATCCTTACACTCTTTTGACCCTTTACAACATTATGCACTTGTTTTGACAACATTTTAAGCATTTTTTGCTCTTTTGCATTACAACTTATGTATAAACCCAACCTACACCAAACCTATGACCCAAATGAATTTATATGGATATAAATAGGTGTAGTTACATATGAAATAATCATTTTGACATTATTGACCACATTAAGACCTCCTTGTACAATTTTAACAACTTGCTACAAATGGCTTCTCTAAAGATGGAATCAAATACATCACAAATGAATAAAATGAATTTCAATATATCATATAAGAAATATTAACCTCTTTGTGCTCTTCTACTTTAGGTGCTTCTATACCACAAAAGTTTTCTAGTAGTCTTGGAGTGAACTTTGGAAACAATAATTTTATAACAAGTCATTCAAATAAGTTTTAAATGATCTCATATTTGGATTATAGTACCTTCTATATTTCCTTGGTCAACTATTCATCTTAAAAGAAAATATCAAAGTGAAAGATAAATGCAGTTCAAATCCTAACTTCATTAAAAAAAATCCTCTTCCCCATCTTTTGTATATCAAAATCATGTTCTAATACCACTTGTATTAAAATATCTCACACAATAGAATAAATAAAAAATTAATATTTATAAACATTGTCAAAATAATTATTATGTTTGATGATAATAAGATACTTTGAGGGGCTAAACCTCCAAATTCTTCAACTAGCATGGAGTTTGCAATACTTTATATATATGTATCATTGTTATGCATTACATGCCACCTAGACCAAATTCATTACTATAGATGACTCTATAAATGATTATACTGTAGGACAATCAATAGGTTGAAGATGTAGCATTCTCTTAGGTCAAACCTCTTGAAGGATTAGATTGATGACAATGAGAAATATCAAAGACAACATTCATTAACATGAAGATGACTAACATGATTTTTCAGCCTCTTTATAAATCAAAGTATATTTTAATCATTCTTTTTTTCATCTTAAGCTTCACTTTTCTAAATGATCATTAATACCTCACAAACATAACATCCTCTTAAGCTTCACATTTCTAAATGATTATAAATACCTCACAAACATAGTTAAGTTGGCTCAAGATAATATACAAAAAGAAGTACAAAAGTAAAAATTTAAATTTTAGAGTTCATTCATAATAAGATCCATCTTGAATTATGTCAAAATAAAGGAAAAATAAAATAACAATTTCAAGCTAGAAATCAAATATATAGAAATAAATATCGGTACAATGAATTACAAAAACACAAAAATACATGTAATGTAATGTGATCAAACAAAAACAAAGATTAAACTCAAAGCAAATTTACAGTAACAATATACCACTTACCAATATATTATGATATGAAAAATAATAATGACAAATTTTCCACTAAAATAAACATAAAATGACACACACAAGACAATTTTCTAAAATTTTGATTGTGTTTGAATTTTTAACATCAATGTTTCGGATCACACACAACTACCATCATCAACCATCATCAGGATGAAGGAGAGTACAAGAGAATAGAAAAATAAGTAGCTAACTAGAGCCCACTTGGAGATATAAGGAGACAGTGAAAAAGAGACCACAAAAAATGAGAGGAAATAACACAAGATCTAGACCCACAAAGCTAAATAGAGGGAACCTGACAATAAGAATGTGTTCTCTCTATTTACCTATCAATGTACTTTCTTATTGTTTGGGTCTTATGTTCTTTCCTCTCATTTTTCATGCTCTTTTTCTCACTCTACTTATATCTTTGAGTGGGTTCTAGGGGGAAGGACCTAATACTTGAATGTGTTCCAATGGTTGTGATAGGAGTTGTTTATTTGATATCCATATTTTTGATCTTAATGTCCATTTTTTTGACAATATTACACCAACAACTATGACTTTAAAGTTGTTAGTGCAATGATGACTATATAATTGAATGAAATGTATCCTTAGTTGTAAAAAAAAACCAATGATGTGATGCCACATCAATTGTGTAAGTATGAGTACCTTTTTTGCATGATCCTTGGTCTCACTTTTTATTTGGGCTCCGTTGGGTGGATATTTTGTAACCGACAGTTTTGGGTAAAAATCTAGTCACAAAATAGGATCACCAACCACATTGTGTGAGACAGAGTCTCTCCTACCTTAAAGGGAAGGCTCCCCCTTCTCACTATTCCTTGGATCAATTTAAGGTAAGCAAGAAGTCGAGAGATTTTTGTAAAAAGGGTGTTATTGATATCCTTTCTTCTTATCTTTCAAGAAAGAATCCATTTACTCGTGGTGCGAGTAATGGGCAAAGTGAATCTCTAACTACACTTCTATCTAAAGCTAGAAACAATTATACCAATAAACTAACACTAACTCAAAGGCTAGCCAAAAGTGTACTAGTTTGGCTCTAAGTCTGATTGTACTTCTATATGAAAAAGCTTTACAATTAGGGCACAAAGACTCCTAAAAGTAAAAAGAACTTAACTATTTTACAAATTAAGAAAGAATTATAAGCTATAGACAAAGCTTCTAGCTATATATTTCCATAATTGCTCCTAGTCAAAGCTCCACTCCAATTGCTTCTTAACTCTTTTCTATTCAATTACCAAGAACACAAGATAACATGACTCAAAGATAACTTAGAAGAATTATAGACAAAGCTTATAATTCACACAAGTAACAATCTTACTTAATCAAAGTTAAGTCTCAAATGCTCCTTTGTATTCACTTTTCTCTCAAAATAGTGCTACACAAACAAAGTTCTACTTGAACAATTTCTCCAGAGCTCTCTTGCATACAATAAAAGATGATTTTTACAATGAGGGGTCACTCTTTTATATAGGCACATGAGTTGAAAAAAAGATAGAGGAAAAAGTGGGAGCAACTCAACCAATTTTGATCTAGTCTAACTAAAATAGAAATTATAGGGTTACATGCAACTACACATGCAACTTGCATTACATCTTTTCATGCACATGTAACTTCTATTTCATGTAATGCATCCTCTTAGACCTATAAATAGAAATAAAAACAAAAACAACAATCTCAAAGATTGTTTCTTAGTGCCTTGAACTTGACAATGATATCACACATTGTAGGAAGATCAACAATATCCATAGTCTTTGACATAGCTTCAATCCTCACTGCATCTGCATATGTTGATTGTACAACCTTGGAATTTGTTGTTAGAGAATCTAACAAGTGCTTTGTCAAGGATTTATACAAAATAAACTTCTTCATCCTGTACGAACAAAAGTATTTAGAATTCACATGAACATTTATCCTAATTGTATATTATGTACTTACCCTTTCAACCGCAATGAGATTACCATGTTCATCAAGAACTTGGCATCCCATTTGTTCCAAATTACAAGTGACAACTATCTCAACTACTTGATAATCTCCAAGGGCTGCCTACAACTTTGTAAATCAACTTCCTCAATGTTTCTTCTTTGTAGCCAATAAGTCCTTGAAATCTGAAGAACATTTCACATGACAAAAGAATGTCACATGAGACCAAAATATCTAGATCAAACCTTGCCATTTCATCTCAATCATTCAGGATTTTCTTAAAATCATCTGCTTCTCGAGTAAAAGAAGAGATCAAGTTTCACTCCATTCATCTCTTTGACACACCTAAGAAGTACAAATGTCTCTATGATGGCTTGAACTCCTTCAAAGATGATTTCTCCTATCCAAGACTTGGTGGCTTCAATCAGATTCCTCTCCTTGGATGTTTGAGACATAAAAACAACACTTTGAGAAATTGTTTCCGAATGACCTTGTTTAGGTGAGAAACCTCCTATTTTAGTTGATTTTTCTTATCCTATAGCTCATGATTACTTTTTGATACATTAGCTAATGCATCTTGAGAATCTTGTAAACATCTCAGATGTGATTGTTTCCTGATTTCAACCATAGTGAACTTGTAATCAAAATGAGTAAGTTCTTCCATAGGTTTGTCCACCAAGGGCTCAACAACTTCAACAAATTTGGTTTTATCTGAATCAACCAAAATCCTTGAAACAATCTTATTGTTCAAAGATTTGGATTTGGTTTTCTTGATAGGTAGATTATCCGGAGGTATAACCACTTTTCTTCTCTTTGTTGTTATTCTACTCAACATTGCAGGTAAATTGAAATCTTCATCTGTAGAAGTAGGTAAAGTGGAGACCATCGACATTGATCCAAATTGTATCTCTGTCATGACTGAACAAGATTCAGTTTGCACTGTTGAATTCATGGTGCATGTTGTGAGGACTTCATCATAAAAAGCTCAAAACCCATCAAAGATTTATCAAGTTGGGAAACTTGACCACTTGTAAGAGTTGGAAAATCCTTAAACACATTTGCAAAATGCTCACATTGTTCATTTGTCCAGATGAGAGGAGCAGTAGAAGAAATAAAAAGAGCTATAAAATCTGAGACTGGAATAGAAGGTGCAAAAATAGTGGAGAATGAATCCACATCATCATCTACTTCATCCAGAAAGGATGCCTCATGTATGGATAGTGCACGAGTTTGTGCAGGCCTTGGGGGAGATATGATCATGACTTCCCCTTCTTCATCTGATTTTGTCTCTAATTCTTCCTTTGATTCTTGAAATGGTTTAGAGATCTGAGATGACTTAGATCCCTTTCCACCATTTAATTTGAATTTGAGGGAATCTTTAGCATCAAAAGAGGAAGCACCATCTTTCCCTGTAATTTCCAGCTGTGACTTCTTGCCAGGAGGGCCAACGCTTCCACAATCCAAACCCATCTTAGGATTCAATCTTTTTAGGCCTTTAATCTTCAACCATTTATTAGTGTTTACCAAAATGGATTGAAATCTATCCATGATAACCATACCTTCTTTTTGTTGTCACTGAATAGGAAAAGGACACCTTTTATCGAAACTAACTTGATGAAACTCTGGATCAAGGATGTTGTCGTCATCTTCAACTTGGAAATCTGAAGGAATCTCCAACATGTTAAGATCAATTATCTGTTGCAAAGTCAATTTGCAGTAGTCCATCTTCATTATGTCTAGCTCTATTCTCATATCAATCCGGATGTCCTTGATGTGATGAATATGCATGTAAGCTCTTTTCATTTGAGAATTCATTTCTTGGTAATCAAAGTTGAGTCTATCTTTAAACTTCTTCAAGGTGATCAACTACAACTCTGCTTCATATGCTTTTCTTTGTGCACAAAGTTGATCGAATAGTTGCCAATCACCAAGAGTTTGGCTAAAGTAATATCGAAACTATGCATAATATGCTGATCACTTTGCACTTCCATGAGTTGTCTAGGTAACTATATCAAGATGATTCAATCTATAACATACATAGGTAAGGTATACATTTTGCCTTTAACATACCCAACTCTCAAGTATGTAAAAGTTGGAAACTAAATGAAAATACAATCATATTGATTCACCTTTTCCTATGTTGCATCATATACCCTCTTGATGGATAACTATCTATCAAATAAGCACTAGAAATGCCTAAATGAAGCATCTTAGACTCTTTTGTAATAGAATTTACTATTAGCTAGAGTGATCTAGTCATAGTAATCCCAAACTAGAATCTGAAGATGACCCCCTTTGGTTGAGAGATCAGAGAAAGATCCCATAGCAACAATAATGTAGACAAGGTAGGAGTTCATGTAAAAAGGCACTAAAGTTCCTATGTTGAGCAACTGATGGCAAAGTGCAGTGCTAATCAACTCTCCTTGTTCTTTGTTTGTATATGAATAAATAGTTATATGCAGAAACAATAGAAGAAAACACAAAGAACGCAGATAACACACAAATTTAACGTGGTTCACCCAAATCTTGGGCTACATCCACCTACATAGCCTTCAACCTTTCTATTATCCAACAAAAATGTTCACCAACATTATAATGCATTATGCATCTTAACCTCTTATAACAACATTTAGGGAAACCTCTAAAATCGGCCATTTTAGGGTTTTTCTAGTGTTATCAGTTTTCTTTTCATGAAAAAGCACAAATTTTTTTAACATTGCGCGCTGGCTGGAGGTTCAGGGCTACCACCACTCACCTTTAGCAACTACTATAGAAAACGCCACAACATCAACCCCCACTACATGATCAGTCACTATAATATCAACAATTTCCCACTTGGAGACTGATCAGGCTCCACACCAAATATTTATATAGTTTGAAAGATGAACTTGTACATCCATGGCTCAAAATTAGTAGAATCTTTGAGACCACAAACTCTGCTGAGTAGAATGATGAGATCTTTAGATTCTTGTTTGAAGTTAGACTGATGAATGATCTTTGGCCATCGTGAGAAGTTATTACTTTTATTGTCTGACTAGTATTGATTAACATACTTATGATAATCACCTTCCTTCTCATTCCATCTTGCCAAAGATGATTCTTTGGTTAGATCTGCACACTTTGCATTATGTGGTACCTTGAAGATTTGCTCAATGACCTCTGGATCAAGACTAATTACAACCTTGTTGTCAATGTCCTTGATTGTCTTTGATTTTGGATTGAAACGTTTTGCACATCCAATAACAAAATTAGGTTCCATGGTAGCCATAAGAAATGCAGACACCAAGTAAATGTGACTTCTTTTGATGCACTTCATCTCATGGCCAATAGGAGTCTCTACTCTCCACAAAAAATAAGCCACAACCACATGACCAATCTTTGTGTCCATCACGTTATCAAGAACAAATGCAATTGATGATGAAGTTGTATGAACCAACTCTTTATCGAATTGATATTTTATCTTTCCTTGGATTTTGATTTTGATGGTGAGGGCATCTCTTGCACTTGTGCTGCAACACAAAAATCTCAAAACATAAACACATCATTAGAGGGAATCACCACATAAGTTGATTCACAATCAACAACAAAGATTCAAAAATGGATTGGAGACTTTGTAGATCCAATGAAATGATCTAAAAAAGAAATCATATATGTATGTAGTTAATGGAGATGAAATACATAATGGGTACAAAATGCAGAATGAAGTGTTATTAAGGTGGAAAATGGAAGATGGAATAAAATGAAATGAAAATGTGTGAAAGTGGAATGCATGCGAATGAAGATTGCTGATTTTCAAACATGATTTATGGTTTTCAAGGTGTTATTGCATGAAAAATGATTACATGTAAGTGCAACATGTAACAAGGAATGAAGGATGAAATGAAATGCAGAGGCAAGTGGAGAATGAACTCTTACATGTAAGTGTAGATGGAGGATGAGATGCGAAGCATGAAAAGATGCAAAAACATGTATTTTCTCATGAAGGCATGAATGCATATGGAGAGATGGGAATGGAAAATGGAAGAGGGACAACAAACTTTACAGTCATTTTTGGTGAAAAAGGTGAAGTCAAAGTACATGGAAGATGAAAATGACATCTCCTTGACTTCTCAAAAAGAGACTTTAAGTAAATAATGGGGTTTTGAGATGAAATTACATGTAAGAATTTTCGTGTAATCGTGTCATGCGAATGAATGCAGAAAGTGAGATGAGTCAAATTGAAGTAGAAAATGGGATTACATGCATGTGCAAATGGTGAATGAGATAAAAAACATGTAATCACATTTATTGGATGAGATGCGAAGTTTTGTGACATGGAAGATGGAAGTGAAACGCGATGATGCTTTCACATGAAGTGAAACAGGAACAAGTTCTTGGGAAAGAACTTGTAAGTTCTCCAAAGTGGAGAAAATCGAAAAGCAAACACACAAAACACAAAAACTTCAAAAGAAAAAACATACCTTTGGAAAATGACTCAAACATGTCAATATGCAAAGCACTTCAACACATAATTTCAAATTTGGAGTTTGGGGAAAAACCAAAAATATGAAAATGAATAATTTCTTTATTTTTAAAGGAAAAATGCACTTTCCATGGTATCAATTTCAACAAGTGGCTATCATCAAGCACTAATGTGCATAAAATCAAGATGATAAACACAAATTAAATAGCAAGGAAGAAATTGTCCACTTACATGAAGATTAAGTGCCAAAAATGGTGGAGGGAAATGCTCCAATGTTGAAAATTTCTTCAAAAAACACTTTCAATCTTTGAAACTTTGCAAATTTGAATGGGAGAAGGCAGAAAATGAGGCGTTTTTAGTGTTAGATGCCAAAAACGTGCCCTATCATTACTCTAATATCCAACATTTTTGGTTGCACATGCTATTGGATGTTTTTGACCAAAAATGAATTTCTCCAAGGCATGTAACAAAAATATTTTGGTTGTTAAACAATAAAACATGAATCACAATGCAATGTAAAACACCTCAAAAGCTAAATCGATTCATCCTTGGGCAAAAATGTGAGCTAAAAATGGATTTATTTGGAGTTTTAAACAAAAATGTACCCTTGGATGGAGCTTGGAAAAACTTTTTTGAGCAAGATAAATCAATTTCAATTGTTTGGAAATCCATGGCTAAGTAAAAATGACCTCGATATAGGAAAATTTGCGAAAAAAAATTAAGTAAATCTCCCACAATCTTCAAAATCGGGTTCTTGTAGGTTCTTTGCATGTGTTCTTCCAAAATTGGGTTTCTTGAGAACAAATACATGAGCTTTAGTGCAAATCAGATCTTTTAGGAAGTAATGCATGTTTTCAAATATGCATAAGATACAAATCACACCTTTTGGGATGGATTGCAGGTTTTAAAATCCTCCTCATGATGCAAATCACACCTTTTGGGAGGCATTACATGTTTTAAAATATGCATTTGATGAAAATCACACCTATTGAGATGGATTGCATATTTTAAGTGAGCTCATGTTTTGGGTGTAATAGCACATTTAAGTCATAAAATTCATCTTTAGATGCAATGTCACAAAAAAGGTCCACTTTTGAGGATGTTATGTTTCCAAGTTGAACTTCATATGCAATGACATGTAAAATGTCCACTTTTGATGAATTTTACATGTAATGACATATAAAATGTCCACTTTTGACAACTTACAATGATTAAATAAACATATATCAATTTAATTTCATTAAAATGTTACTTAAATGAGACATAAATCATATTTACATGTCATATTAAAAATATAACATATAAATATCATTTAAAAAGTAACCTTTAAATGAACATTTAATTTAAAGGTCAAAAAATTAAATTGAACTATATAGTTAATATAGTCACTTTAAGTGAAAATTCAAAAAGTAACTCAACTTAAAATTTTAACATAAAGTGCATTATAGTTACTTTAAGTGAAAATTTAAATGATAAAGTAACTTAAAAATGTAACATAAAGTGAATTTAAGTTATATTTTTCAAAAAATGAATGTCAAATTTAAAATACAACATGATATTTTTAATTTGTGTTGTTGCATCAAAATTGTCCACTTTTGAGGAATTAAAATGACCACATCTCTTGACTGACAACTTCGATTACACTCTAGGTTAGATCAAGTTGAAGGGGAAACCGAAAGCCATGACTTGAGCAAGATCAAAGGATGAGATATGCATCTTTTGGATTCAATTGTGTGTCATATTTTTGCATCAATTTTTTGAATCACACTTTGTGATCCATCATCAGGATTAGAAGAGCTGTAGGAGATGGATTGTGTGCCATTTATCTCCTTTAGCTCTTCTAATCCTAACAATGGATCACAGAGTGTGATTCAAAATGTTGATGCAAAAATATGACACACAATCGAATCCAGAATATGCATCTCTCAACTATAATTGATTGTAGAAATTTGTTCTTGTTAAGGTCAAAAGACTAAAAACCAACAAATGCAAACTCAAAAGCAAAGAAAATGATAATGAATGCCTCAAAAATCAAGCAAATATTCGACATAATGAAAAATGGAAAAGACTCGACAAAAGTCTTTAGTAAAACAATTTGATATACGAATTGGAGTTGATTGATCAATCAATTAAATATCAAATTAAACTTACATAAATACAAAACTAATTAAAAAAAGTTTCATACTGTTACCTGCATTTTGTGCAAGACAATAGACTCTTTAGATAGATTGACCAAAAAGATGTTGATGTGACATTATAATTGATGCTGCAGACTTGAAACCTTAGTTAAACATTTCCACATAAGATTTTGATAAGCACAAAACTAAGATGTTCTCATATATTCTTATCTTCTCTTATAATGAGCTACTTATTAGTTCCTGCCAACAGGAAAGTATTGGAATCATTCAATTCAATTGACCAATCAATTCATAGAATTTAAAAGATTAAAAGAAATTTCAAATATTTATATCTTTTTTCTAATTCTTCATTATTTTTTAAATCACATTTTTCATTCATTCTATTGGACCATACTATTTTTGGTAGGAAGAAAATTGAATTTTCTCTCACAAAAATACAAATATTTTTTAACAAGTCTATCATGCAATAATGAATAAACTAATTACAACTTTATCTTTTTCACATTTGTGACAAGTGGATTAACTTTTGAAGTTTTATATTGATGTTTATTTTTGTTATTTTTAAGAAAATACAAATATTTTCTAACAAGTCTATCATACGTTAATGAATGCATTAATTATAATTTTACATTTTTCACATTTGCGACAAGTGGATTAACTTTTCAAAAAAAAAGTCATTTTTATCTTCCACCTCACAAATGAATGTCTAATCAATATTAATTATCTCTATCTATTTTTTTAAATATAGAGTTAAATGTTTTATATTTTTTATTTTAAATATATTGATTAGTCTTACATTGATATTCATTTTTGTCATTTGTAAAATATTATTTTTTAAAGTTTACACTATATTTTACTAGCTACTATTTCAAAATCTTATTCTAATTTTTTTAATACTATTTTACAAATTGTAAAACTACTACTAACCCTCAAACTAATTAGATATTTTGATAATTTGAATTAAGTAATTAACAATTTATTTTTTTAAATCAAATATTTCAACTTATAATTGAATTGGTAAATATTACATTAAAGAATTTAATTCCACTTCTAGTCATGATGAAAAGGCCTATATAAGGGCACCTATTAACTGGAAAGCAAAAATGTTGATGGCACAAATTAGAACTAGTTCACATTAGCTGTGATGTGAAACTGGTAGATGGCAAGTTCCAAAGGAAGAGTGAGCAGACAGAACATGTTTATTCTGCAATATGGGAACAGTGGAGACAGAGCAACACTTTGTCATGGCATGCTTGGCTTACAACGACATCATATCTGATTATACAAAAATTCTGCAGAACAAGGACTTCAACTATTTATTTGAGGAAGATCAAGTGAAGAGAACAACGGAGTTGATTATCAAAATTCAGAAAAGAAGAGACAAGTTAACCAAAACTTTGCAACTGACTAGTTTGGCTCTTGACTCGGGAGGGCGATTGCATGGGTCCCATAGACTACTTTAGTCTCGTAGACGTCATTAAAATCTATCATATCATATCATATCCATATAATATAATTTCTATTATTATTTATATATTTATTAAAATAATATAATTATTAATATTTTTAAAATTCTATTCAACTGTCTCTATCATTCTAGCTTTAGTTTTTTAACCTGTAAATCTCCATTTTCCTCTTACATTCCTTTACACATTAAAAATTCAAACACAATCAAAATTCCAGAAAACTCGAGCACTGATTGTAGACAGTCGACTAAGGAAAATGTTGTCAAACATTTGCTGCATTTTATTGTAGAACACAGGAGAGAGACTTTAAACATATGTCGCATTTGCTGTATTTTATTGTAGAGCACAGAAGAGAGACGTTAAACATAAGTCGCAGAAAAAGGGCTTGACGATTGGTCTGACTGCACCATGAGCTCCACAGCACGTTCTTCAGATCCCGCTGAAGCAATGTCAGGTCATTCATTTACTTTTATTCTTCAAATAGAGTAAATAGCTTTGGGATGATTTGTGGGCTGACCAGAAGCTACTAAAATAAATCGTAGGGTTTAGAGTTTTTCTGTTGTTTATTTATCATAAATGTTTGCTTACTCATTTTCCAGCGAGAGACAAAGTAAATGCGCTGCTGAACGCCGGACGTGAAGGAAATCTTGAACTTTTTAAAAGTAAGGGAAGGACTTTCTGCAAGTAATGTTTTTCAACGGCTATATTATTAAGTAGGAGAAACGGATTTGGGTTTACGGACATTTGCTTGTAACTTTGTTATATTATTTGTCGACAATTACATTCCCTCAAAGTAGTTTATTTTACAAAATTATTTGAACATACGAATTTTTAATGTCAGACGGACCAATTGAGCTCCACGAACATCTGTGCTTTATTATACTTAGCAGTATTTATTGACAATTATATGCAACCCACATAATTTTTTCCCGAGATTTTTTCGAGAACTAGTAACAAATCATTTTAAAAGCACTGTGAGAAGCTCAGAAGGATGTTTATGGATATCTTCCTATAATATATTATAGTCTCTGCAGGCGACTATGTTTGAGAAGACGAATTCAATTCTAAGAATTAATAAATTTACACATTTTCACAGAGAGAGCGCAAGTGCTTAATGAAGGGCACGGCCTATCTGAGACTATAGCTGCAGTCAAAGATGCAAATGGACGTGGTGCACTGCATTTTGCTGCAAGAGATGGGAAAACTCAGATTTGCAAATATCTGCTGGAAGAGTTAAACTTAAGCGTAGATTCCAAGGATGATGATGGTATGTGCATTAACTGTTCTTTATTTATTTTTGCTTTACGAGTAGGGGCTTCTGGATAATAACTGCATAAACATTTTTTGGCAAGCTTTCTCGAGACTTTTTTGATATTTCTCTTCGTCAAGAATGATATCAGATGGGATGTCATTTACAGGGAATCTGGAGTTTTCATTTTGACAGGTGTTAAACATTCTTTTGTTAGCCCTCTTATACAAGGGTAGAACTTGAGATAGTAAGACCGCAGCTGTAATTTTTTATATTTACCCTTATTTGTCTTTTAAATTGTATTCCCGAGCTCGCATCCACCTAAATCCAGTCCTAAGTTGACTCCAAATTTGCCATGATTTGTCCGAGTTAGCTCCGTTTTGGTGAATTCCCAACCAGACTTTTACGTTTGGTTATCATTATGGCAATTCCTCCATTTTAATGCTGGATCATGACCCGCTGGACTTGATCTAAGCATTTTTTTTGAACTTTTTGCTCTCCCCGTTCCTGTTAGTGCAATAAAACTAGCAAGCTTTGTTTTCTTATTCCCACCTTCAAGGAAAGTTGTTATTTAGAACTTGTTTTTATCCTTGATTTATGGATAAACTTTTACTTGCTCAGTTTGTAAGCTAAGGAATATTTCTGTTTTTCCTCTGCTTTTTTCTTTGAGGAAGTCTATATATTGTAATTCTATTCATATGTAAATCAATAAGAAATAGCTTATTATTCATATTCTTGTTCTAGTTTTTCCTCTTTTAATGCATGTTTGTTTTTTCATTTCTAGCTAGATCTTACTTTTGAAAGTTAGCTAAAATTCTACATGCTAACAGAGCACAAAATTTTACATGGTATCAGAGCTCATGGTTGCTAGAAAGGAGAATAAATTTGTTTGTTGCAGGTACTAAAGAAATTTAGAGTTTTAAAGAATGGAATCTCCAGCCTTTGCAAGTTCAACCTCTGTTGCCATTACTATTCCATACAAGTCTTCACTTCCAAAATGAAGTAGAATCTTTAGCTTCCATTTAAAATACCAATATAGCATCAAACTTGCAAAAGCTGGAAATTCCATTCTTTAAAAGTTCCAAATTTCTTTAGTAATTACAACAAACAAATTTATTCTCTTTTCTAGCAACCATGAGCTTTGATACCATGTAAAACTTATAGCTAACTTTCAAACATTAGATCTAGCTAGAAAAGAAAGAACAACAACTAGCAACTTCTTTTTGCATGGTTGACTAGTGTTGTTAGGGTCACTCGCACAAATTTATGTGTCATCTGCATCCTTGATTGATAGATATTTTGCCTTTGTTTGCCATCAATTCATTGTGTGGGGTCTTTTATGCAGATTATTGTCTTCTGTATCTTTCGGTTGACAAACGTTTTCCCTTTTTTGCCATCTGCTCATTGTTCCGGTAGTGTCGTTGGGGACACTAATGCAAATTGATCCTGATTTCATCCTGGTTTCAAAGGAGGTTCTTGATTCAACACTATGACAATTATCATTCAATGGTCGTCCACACTTTTCTTGTGTCTCTAAAAATGCTTTTCTAATACATATTTTGAGGGGGGCTTTTATTCCTATTGGGTTTTCTTTCTTTCCTATTTTCCTTCTTTATGCTTTTGTCTCCTTAGTTGCGCTTAAGGGGGGGTTTTGGTGCAATAAAACCAGCAAGATTTGTTTTCTTATTCCTACCTTCAAGGAAAGTTGTTTTTTGGAAATTGTTTTATCCTTGATTTATGGATAAGCTTTTAGTTGCTTAGTTTGTAAGCTAACTAAGGAATATTTCTGTTATTTCAGTTTTATTCTGTGTTTCCTCCGCTTTTTTCTTTGAGGAAGTCTATATGTTGTAATTCTATTCATATCTAAATCAGTAAGAAAGAGTTTATTGTTCTTATTCTTGCTCTAATTTTTCCTCTTTTACTGCATGTTTGTTCTTTCTTTCTAGCTAGATCTAATGTTTGAAAGTTAGCTAAAATTCTACAGGCTAACAAGCACAAAATTTTACATTCCCTACCATTATCTGGAAATTATGTATTGGTGGTGGACTAATTCTAAAACCAGAGTTTAAGGGCTTTAAAATTCAGAGGCATTGATTAAGAAGCATCTAATGTTCACTAAAGGAAAACCTACTGCATAAACTAAGCTTTGTCTGAAATATTAGTAATTTGTTTTATTTTACGACACAACATTTTGTTTGCTTCCTCATCTTCATCTTTTGTAATGCATTTTCAATTTTACTGTCTTGATTCGAAGCACATTATACCACTTAGAAGGTTTGAGCTTATTTCTTCAAGAAGAATCTTATGCCACTTAGTTCGGCCTTCTAATCCTTATTTATTTTGTCTAATTTCAAACCACAATGTTTGTCTTGTGACAACTTTTGTCCACACTCTTCTCCACATTCAACTTTTGGTACTTCTTTGTTTATAACCTATCAAGAGCCACAAGTAAGAAGTAAGAAAATCAAATTCTGCTAGTGTAGAATATAAATTCCTTCAATTTGTATTGCCAAATACAAGATTGCTATTGACTACTTCTGTGCTTTTCCTATAGTCTGAATGTTTTGTTTTCCTAATCAGTGCTGATCATCAGCACCTTCTTAACTTTTTAATACGCCAGATGTATCCCAACGCCTAGCCTGCCTTACCTTGGTCTTACTTTCTACCAAGTGGGGGTTAGGAAGGGGCAAGCTGAGGTGAAACTAATCCTCTATGGATTTACCGAGCTGCCTTTGATGTGAGTTTTGTTCCATTAAAACATGCAGGATACAACACTCATTGTTTCAGGATGAAACACCAAATATTGAATCTTCTTTTGAATAAAGACACTCTTCTTATGCTAAGACTGCAATGAAAGATCACATCTTATGCTAAGACTGCAATGAAAGATGAAAAGATAACTTCAAGGTTCCTTTAAGTGATGAATACTCGGTTATAATAATGTGTTTTTCTGGTAACACAAGGGGACTTACGTTGTTCGCTAAGACTTGTCAACTTCATTTTATTCATATGGATTCACAATGTGCAATGGAATTATACTTTTGACTTCTAGCTTGTGAAATGTTAATGAAGTTAAACTTGCAAATCTAAACTACTACTTCTATCTAATGCTGCAGGAAAGAGTGAATACCCTTGAACACTACCTTGCAGTCTTGTCATGGACTCCACTCACCTAGTGTAAGCTTCTAAGGCGTGTGGTAATGATATTCAAATCTTTACCATTTCCTTAATCCCATATATGGATTCAAATCAAAGAGCAAGTAAGGATTGAATTTAAGTGCATTTAAATGCCATTCGACCATGCAAGGTAAACTTACAATCAATAAGCAGCTAGTGGTTTGATTAAAGATTGAACCAAGCAAAGGTGCATTTACAACTACTCTTATCCACCTATATTACTTAAATATAATCTCAATTAACAACTTGAAATCAAATCTATTTTAAGTGAGGAACGTAGATCACCCTGCAATACTTTCATATAGATCACAACTACCCACCATGCAAGACACAATGATGAACAATAGAGCGAATTTGGTGATATATTGTAACAATTTTCAAATGATTCTTTGTTATAGATGAAAAGAGCAAGCCTTATAAATGGAGCTCAATTACAATGAATGACCAAGATTGAATTATAATCAATTACTTAGATTAATCCACATAAGTTGTAATTAGGATTTCCAAAACCACAACTAACAGATATTAAATAACTACCCAATTATAATTAGACACCACTATGTGGGCAATGGAAAAGTTACATTGCTTTTCAAAGGATAAATGAGTAAATAGAATAGGCATAACTACTAGATAAGATTCACTAACAAATAGACCAATAAGAAGAGAGAGCTTGTAGTGTCATGTCCCCTTTCTAATGACATAATTTTAACAGAGAATTTGCCTATCATCGACTCTCGTAGGCAAATGATTGTGGAAAGAGGGTCATTTTATTTCCAAATGATTACATTTGTGCTTCCGGAGAATAATAATTCAGTAAGTGGGCCTACTTGTTCTATTATTAAATTAAGGTTGTACTTTAACTTTATAAAGTTACTTATTTAATTTTATAAAGTTTAATAATAAAAGTACATCATAAAGGATAATTCCGGAAAACTTCCAGTAACTTCTCAGCGAGTGAATAAATAGAGGACATAAGGCACCCATTTGGACAAGCGGTTTTGTGGATTCGATTTCTATTCTATTGGAGTGATTTGTAGCCATTTGGACTACAAATTCTCAGACTATCTTTGGGAACGATAACTCCCATTGATAAGCAATTTTGAGGGTGTGGGATATCACCCGAATTATTGCAAAAATTTGAAAGGGACACCACAGTCATTTCATTGGAGCAGAGTTTTGTGGCCTAAGGCCAAATTTCGTGGATGGGTTGACATTGGAAGAAGGAATTTTACCAGTGACAAATTGGAGGGTTCGAAGGAAGTTAAAACCCTTGCGCTTTTTCATCAAGTGGCAAGCAAACTGCCTGGTATCACCCGCGTGTAGATAGCTCAACCCGCGTTAGCAAAGGAATCAGTTATCACTGTGGCTCGCGTTGTATTCCGACTATATGTGGTAGCGTCGGAATACTTACAGGCTTTGGTTCGTTGAGACACGGCAAGAAATTCACACAAGGCCGAAGACAGACAGGCGTCCGCATTGAACCCTTGCCATAAAACATCTTCCGCAGTCGGCATCAGCTAAATTCATTCTGTTCACTCGGTGGGAAGAATCGGGTGGAAGAAACGACTTTTCTTATATGATTCACGCGATTACTTCCAGCATTCGTAAATAACACTGAAAATCGCGTGGAGTTTGGAAAGATTAATGCCAAATCGCAGGGAACGATGACACGGGTTTGAACCGGTTAGATATTGAAGCAATTTCTTCTAACACACACAAAGGTCGAAGTCTGAAGGCAAACGATCCAGTCTGGACCCGCCTCGAGTGCAGTATCTGCCATCAGTTTTTAAAAAAAAAGGAGGTTCGGACTCAGGTTCTTTATGTTAATTGGTTGTAAAAGAAATATATTCTTAGCAAACCAAATTTGTGTTAAATCAGACTTGATAATTATTTCTATTAAATGGTTATCATCTACCCTGTTATAGAATATTGTCAGCATTATTAATGGACTTGCTATTGTTAGCAAATTATTACATTTTTCTTCTTCATGTGGATTCCAAATACATTTGAAAATTTCAGTCCAGTATTGTTTTTCAGAGGTCTCAGGGTAAGGGTCATCACAGTTCGCTCACAAAGTGTTTGACGAAATGTCAAACCATCGAAGTATAGAGATTTTTGTTGTTTGAAGAATTTATAACCTGTCAGGGTTATTTCAGTGGTATCAGAGTAGTTTTCCTGCCATCCTGTTGGGTAGGACATCTTATGCAATCATATTCTAGATATTATATTCGTAGGAGGACTAGACATAAAGGCAGAGATATGGGGGAAAGACAATCACAGAGTCCACCGAGATTTCCCAGAATTGATGATGATGAAACCAGAGAGTTTTACAGAATCATAACTACAGGACAGCAAGAAATAGCTCAGTCACTACAGGCTTTGACTACCATAATGGAAAGAGTTGTTCAGCCCAGGATTCAGGAACAAGGAAGAGGTACATTTGATCATGATAATAGAAGTGTGGCAGGCTCACAGGGTGCTCCTAGGCGCAGATCATGGACTGCAAATAGGCCTACTTATCCCACTTTCCTAAGGGAAGAGGCTCAGGAGATGGGAGAAGATGATTTACCGGATGATTTCCAGGATGATCTTAGGGCCGCTACTGCAGAATGGCAGGCATTACCCCCGCATGTGCGTGAACTATTGAACTTTGATCGCTATCTAAAACAAAGGAGAGAACATATGAGGAGCAGCCGCCAGAATAGGAGGCCTAGAGGAGGTCATGATAGTGAGTTACAGCGAGCTGTTAGCAAACTCACTTTACCATTTTTCGATGGTAGTGGTCAAATGACAGCGCAAGCTTGGATTCATAAGTTGGACACCTTCCTAGCATTAAGGCCTATGTCTGAAATAAATGCCATCAGGTATGCCACCTTGCATCTGGAAGGCGCAACTCATGATTGGTGGTCACATGGAATGGTTACTTTGTAGCACAATCAGGTAACATCGTACCAGGACTTTGTGGATAGATTGGTTGAGCGTTTTGATAAGAAGGATCCAAAGATTTATTTTCGTGACCTTGCACAATTAAGACAGTCTGGTAATTTGGAGGTTTATATTAGTGAATTTCAAAGGTTGTCAGTCATGGTACAGGATGTGTCTGAGAGAAGGTTAGTTATCTTATTTACAGAAGGATTGTCTGAACCTCTCAAGGGATGGATTAAGGCATTCGACCCACCAACACTGCAGGAAGCTATGAGGAAAGCACGGAGTATGGAGCTTACAACACCTTCTAGCAGGTTCAACTCTCGGAGTACTACCTCTTTCAGAGACAATAAGAAGTTTGATAAGAATAAAGAAAAGAGCATTGAAACCAAAGGAAAATCTATTACACCCCTGGATGCAGAAACATTAAACGACTTGCGCAGGAAGAAATTATGTTTCTATTGCAAAGGCCCATATGACAGGGATCACGATTGTCCTTTGAGACCTAAAGGAAAAGCCAATAGAGTTATGTGGGCATATTATGAAGGATCAGATTCCGACAGTACAACACATGAAGATGATCACAGTGATTCAGAGCCTAAGGGCGAAACAGGGAATTCAGAGCAAAAAGAGGAACCTGAATTGCACTTACAGCAGGGGCGTTTGTCTAGCATTCAGCAGGAGGGATCTTTTAGATTACGTGGTGTTCTAGCAGGACAGAAGGTGAGCACATTGGTTGATACAGGAGCTACACACAATTTCATCGATGCACGACTGGTTGAGCGCTGTGGTATTAAGACAGAAGAATTCGAGGGTCTCCGAGTACAGGTTGCTGATGGATATACTATTAAGTGTACAGGATGGTTAGAGACATGCTGTTACGCCTGAATAATTATGAGTTCAAAGCAGATTATCATGTGGTTAATATGGGTGACTTGGATATCATTTTAGGTATGACATGGCTACGTTTGTTGGGTGAGGTCACTTTTCGACTCAAGGACATGGAGATCAAGTTTGAAGTAGATGGGAAACAACATGTGTTGAGAGCTATCCGGAATAGTGATATCCGAACGATTTCTCTCAGACGATTAGAAAAATTGGTGAGACATGAGGATATTGAATGGGCAGCCATGTGTACACTCATGCCTACACAGGAGGAACAACAAAAGACAGAATATCATCCTGACATACAGATATTAAGGGAAAAGTATAGTAAGGTATTTAGCGATATTCCACCTGGTACACCTCCTGATAGAGGGATTGAGCACATCATCAAATTAGAAGAAGGTGCTAAACTAGTCATGATCACTCCATACAGGCATCCAAAGAGGCTTAAAGATGAAATAGAGAAGACCATCAAGGAGCTTCTCGCGATGGGACACATCAGACCTAGTAAGTCTCCTTTTGCTTCTTCAGTAGTTTTGGTTAAGAAGAAAGATGGTTCGTTACGGATGTGTATAGATTACAGGATGCTGAATAAAAAAACCATTAAGAATAGATATCCTATTCCACGGATTGATGAGCTAATAGATGAACTACATGGGGCATGCTACTTTAGTAAGATTGACTTGAGATCAGGCTACCATCAGATTAGAGTAAGAGAACAGGACATAGAGAAGACTGCATTTAGATGTCACTGTGGGTATTTTGAGTTTGTAGTAATGCCATTCGGGTTGACCAATGCACCAGCTACTTTTCAGTCCACCATGAATAAGGTCTTCCATCATTAGCTGAGAAAATTCGTGTTGGTTTTCTTTGATGATATCTTGGTATATAGTCGAACATGGCATGGGCACATGGCGCATCTAGAGACAGTATTGGAGACCTTGCAAGCAGAGTCCTTGTATGTAAAAGAGTCTAAATGTGATTTAGGCATGACCAAATTGTTATACTTGGGACATATTATCAGTAAAGAAGGAGTACGGATGGATCCTGATAAGATTCGTGCTATTGTGGAGTGGCCTACTCTTGAGAACCTGACACAGCTGAGAGGGTTCCTTGGTTTATGTGGCTTCTACCGCAGATTTGTTTGTGGATATTTGTGACACACGGCTCCTATGACCGATTTATTGAAAAAAGGAGCTTTCGTTTGGACAGCGAAGGCACAGGCTTGTTTCGCCAAATTTAAGGAGATCATGACTTCATGTTCGGTACTAGCATTGCCTGATTTCTCGAAACCATTTGAACTCCAGTGTGATGCTTCAGGAGATGGTATTGGGGCTGTTTTGATGCAGGACAAATGCCCAATTGTATATGAGAGCAGGAAGCTCCGTGGGCCAGAGAAAACATTCAGCATTTATGACAAGGAGATGTTAGCTATCATGCATGCATTAGCTAAGTTCAGGCAGTACTTAGTAGGTGGTAAGTTTTGTATAAAAACTGACCACAACAGTTTGAGACATTTCCTTGGGCAAAGGGATCTCAATGATAGACAGCAGAAATGGGTGAGTAAGCTACAAGCATATGATTTTGATATATCTTATGTTAAGGGCACGCAGAATGTGGTAGCAGATGCCTTGTCACGCAGACCACATCTTAGTTCGATGATTGAGATCTCTGAGGACTGGAAGCATCTGATTATTGTAGAATATGTTAGAGACCCATGGGCATCTGAGATAGTTGATGGGACAATTGTTGATACCAGGTATACGCTTGTGGATGAATTGATTATTTACAAGAGCAGGATATTTTTAGTCCCAGGATCGAAGGTGAAGCAGTCTATTATGCGAGCTCTTCATGATGCACCTATAGCTGGTCACCCCGGATACTTCAAAACATATAGGCAGGTGCGAGAACGATTCACTTGGAAAGGACTCAAGGCAAATGTATTGCAGTATGTCCGCGAGTGTCCTGTTTGTCAGCAAAATAAGCAAGAACACACCTTCCCAGCAAGACTTCTATAGCCACTTCCTATTCCAGATCGGAAGTGGGAATGCATATCCATGGATTTCATTACCAGGTTGCCCAAGGCTCAGGGTCGTGATTGCATTTATGTAGTGGTAGATAGACTAACGAAATATGCTCATTTCTTTCCCATCACCACTACCTATACCGCAGTTCAGGTAGCCGAGGTATTCTTCAGAGAGGTTTTCAGGTTACATGGGATACCCCTCAGTATTGTCAGTGACAGGGATAGTAGATTCTTGAGTCATTTTTGGCGAGAGGTGTCCGATTATGTGGCACTGAGCTCACACCCAGTACCAGTTATCATCCGCAAACTGATGGATAGACAGAGAGAGTAAACAAATGGGTGGAAGGCTATTTGAGGAATTACGTGGCTGATCAGCAGAAGGCTTGGGTAAGATGGATTTATTTGTGTGAATATTGTTATAACACCACTTTTCACATATCTATTCAGATGACACCTTTTCGAGCATTGTATGGGTATAATGCACTGAGTTTCATTGATTTGTTAATGGGTGATGTTCGGGTTCCACGTGCCGGGGATTTGGTTCAAGAAAGTAAAGACATTATTAGCACTCTACGAGATAACATAGCTCGGGCACAGAATCAGTATAAGCAATATGCAGATCAAAAGAGGACGGAAAGGAGCTTTGAGGTAGGTGACATGGTTTACCTAATGCTTCAGCCATTTCAACAATCTACTCTCAAAGAGAGTGGGTCGGAGAAACTTAAGCCTAGGTATTATGGGCCTTTCAGGATCACCAGGCGAATAGGGGAATTGGCTTATGAGCTTGAGCTTCCAATAGATAGCAAAGTATATAATGTGTTTCATGTATCGCGCCTCAAAAGGGCATTGGGACAGAATGTGGTACCTTCTACCATATTACCGCCTTTGGATGATGAAGGGAAATTGATCTTAGTGTCGGAATTCATTTTAGAAAGCAGGGAAAAGCAGCTCCGCAGAAGGGTAATCAGAGAATATTTGGTTAAATGGAGAGATCTACCAGTTGAAGATGCTACTTGGGAAAATGAAACAATTTTGCAGCATCCAGCTTTGAGATTGCTTGAGGGCAAGCAATTTCAGGAAGGGCGGACTGTCATGTCCCCTTTCTAATGACATAATTTTAACAGAGAATTTGCCTATCATCGACTCTCGTAGGCAAATGATTGTGGAAAGAGGGTCATTTTATTTCCAGATGATTACATTTGTGCTTCCGGAGAATAATAATTTAGTAAGTGGGGCCTACTTGTTCTATTATTAAATTAAGGTTGTACTTTAACTTTATAAAGTTACTTATTTAATTTTATAAAGTTTAATAATAAAAGTACATCATAAAGGATAATTCCGGAAAACTTCCAGTAACTTCTCAGCGAGTGAATAAATAGAGGACATAAGGCACCCATTTGGACAAGCGGTTTTGTGGATTCGATTTCTATTCTATTGGAGTGATTTGTAGCCATTTGGACTGCAAATTCTCAGACTATCTTTGGGAACGATAACTCCCATTGATAAGCAATTTTGAGGGTGTGGGATATCACCCGAATTATTGCAAAAATTTGAAAGGGACACCACAGTCATTTCATTGGAGCAGAGTTTTGTGGCCTAAGGCCAAATTTCGTGGATGGGTTGACATTGGAAGAAGGAATTTTACCAGTGACAAATTGGAGGGTTCGAAGGAAGTTAAAACCCTTGCGCTTTTTCATCAAGTGGCAAGCAAACTACCTGGTATCATCTGCGTGCAGATAGCTCAACCCGCGCTAGCAAAGGAATCAGTTATCACTGTGGTTCGCATTGTGTTCCGACTGTATGTGGTAGCGTCGGAATACTTACAGGCTTCGGTTTGTTGAGACACGACAAGAAATTCACACAAGGCCGAAGACAGACAGGTGTCTGCATTGAACCCTTGCCATAAAACATCTTCCGCAGTCGGCATCAACTAAATTCATTCCGTTCACTCGGTGGGAAGAATCGGGTGGAAGAAACGACTTTTCTTATATGATTCACGCGATTACTTCCAGCATTCGTAAATAACACTGAAAATCGCGTGGAGTTTGGAAAGATTAATGCCAAATCGCAGGGAACGATGACACGGGTTTGAACCGGTTAGATATTGAAGCAATTTCTTCTAACACACACAAAGGTCGAAGTCTGAAGGCAAACGATCCAGTCTGGACCCGCCTCGAGTGCAGTATCTGCCATCAGTTTTTTTTAAAAAATGAGGTTCGGACTCAGGTTCTTTATGTTAATTGGTTGTAAAAGAAATATATTCTTAGCAAACCAAATTTGCGTTAAATCAGACCTGATAATTATTTCTATTAAATGGTTATCATCTACCCTGTTATAGAATATTGTCAGCATTATTAATGGACTTGCTATTGTTAGCAAATTATTACATTTTTCTTCTTCATGTGGATTCCAAATACATTTGAAAATTTCAGTCTAGTATTGTTTTTCAGAGGTCTCAGGGTAAGGGTCATCACAGTTCACTCACAAAGTGTTTGACGAAATGTCAAACCATCGAAGTATAGAGATTTTTGTTGTTTGAAGAATTTATAACCTGTCAGGGTTATTTCATGTAGAAATCACCAACTAATAGACCCATAAGACAATTTAACAATTTCCAAGAACCAATCAAGATGAAGGCCATGTGGACCTATTGAAGTGAGTTTTGTTTCACTACAACATACATAATCAAATACTTAGTATTTCAAGATGAAACACCAAATCTCCAAAGCTCTCTCGAATAAGAATGCTCATATGTTAAATAGTGTAGATGAAGTGTGTGATCAAATGAGGCAACCTCAAGGCTTTTTCTTTTTGGGGACTTCTACTTAGTTTTATGATGTAATATGCTAGTTATTAGAAAGGGACTTACACTGTTCATTCAGTGGATATCAATCTGACTTTATCTTCAATTGATGCAGGAGCATCTTGGGTTGCCTTGTTATCTTGCTCATTTTGTTTCTTTTTGCATGTTGATGCCAAGTTACTGTAGCTTCAGTGTATGCCAAGTGACTTTTCATGTGCCGAGTTACCCAGTGTATGCCAAGTGACTCGTCATGCGCTGAGTTACCCAGTGTATGCCAAGTGACTCTTCATTTGCCAAGTAAACTAGTGTATGCCAAGTGACTCTTCATGCACTGAGTTACCCAGTGTATGCCAAGTGACTCTTCATGCGCCGAGTTACCTAGTGTATGCCAAGTGACTCTTCATGCGTTGAGTTACCCCGTGTATGCCAAGTGACTCTTCATGCGCTGAGTTACCCAATGTATGCCAAGTGACTCTTCATGCGCCGAGTTACCCGATGTATGCCAAGTGACTCTTCATTTGCTGAGTTACCCAGTGTATGCCAAGTGTCAGCATTTGGATGTGATTTCTGCAAGCCGACTTGCGGGATTTATTTTAATCGTGACATTTATGTGAAGATCTTTTCTTGGGATGTGTCTAGACCGTTGTTGGGTCGGCCTTCCTCTTATGTAATGTTCTAGAATAATCTGTAAGCCATTTTGGCAAGTATAAATAGAGTGTTTAGGCTTAGAGTTAGGTAAGTTTTTGAGAAGATTAGAGAGCAGAACTGAAAGTGCGAATTTGTAGTTGGATTTTTGAATGTGAATGTATTTGTAATTGGCCGTAACCTAGAAGGCCTTACAACTGGGCATGTATGAAGATGTTTTGATGAATCAATAAAAGTATTTCACTCTTCTTCCTTCTTTTGGTTGCTGTTCTTTGTGTTTGCTTCCATTGTGTTAACTCTTGCAAGGTGGTTTGGATAGTTGGGTGAGCCTTTGGCCCTAGTTATTCATCCTTTGCCTATGTAAGTTGGTATCAGAGCTCGAGGTTCGTCCTTGTGGAGATTGGATTGTGTAGAACCTTGATTTGGATTTGGTTGTAGGGTGGTAGATCTACGGATTTGACCTATTGTTGCCTCACTTTTTCACCATGTACCAATTTTGCAAAGTGGAGATTAGCTTTTGTTGTGTTTAGTTTAGTCGAGTCGGTTGCCCCTTTTTCTTCCTCAAGTGATAAGTATCTCCATCAGATTTTCATCTTTTCCTTCTCTCGCATTGTATGGCCGGGTGGGTTTTGTTTATCATCATGAGTCTTTGGGGTAGTTTAGGACCTTGCTCGATGGAGATTTTTAAATTATTTTACTTCAGATGAACTTACTTACAAGTCATTTTGTTCCGAACTTATAGACAATTGAACTGGTAGAAAATCCAGTTTCATCTTCTCCTTGGCAGGTTTTGCAGCCCGAAGGTGAAACTCCGTCGAGATTCCCAAATGCGATTCTTGAGCTTAAATGAAGAGAAGCAAATTATGTTATGGATAGATCATTCAAGTGTTGCCATGTTTTTGCTACGGGAATCTTTCAAAACTCACTAAGATGATTAAAAAGGGCATCGGTGGAAAACTCAGAAACAGCTTCTCCTCGGCGGGTTTCGAACCAAGAAGTTAGTTTTTCGAAAAGGCATTTGTAAAAGAATAAAGTGAGCCAGTGGGTCCCACCTTTCACTTGCAAAGTTAGTTTTATATTTTCCGAAGGCTTAAAGTAAAGTGGTTAGGGCAGAGAAGGTAAAACGAGGGCAAAGGCGGAAAAGTGGAAATCATCTTCTCCTCTGCGGGGTTTCTACCCTTAAAGGCAGTTTTCCGCATCCAGCAGAAGATCACTATTGCAAGCATGGTTATTTGACAAATCGGTTACATGAGGCTAAAAAAAGGTAAGGGAAGCATGTTGATCACTTTGAGGAAGGTATTCTGTTCAAATTCTGGCTGAGCGGAATTTTACTCATGGAGTACTCTGTTCTTAATTCTCCACAGCTTGGTGGAAAACGGGAAAGTAAGCTGTAATAAAGGAAAATAACTGTTGGGCCAATGGAAACAATGAAAAGACAAGAAAGAATCCGTTGTAACCTCCACATTTACTAATCTAACGGATTTATCATTTATTTCATTTGTGTGGCGTAGATTTTAAAGATTAACGGGTGGATTGGAGTCTCTATATAGAGATGAACATAATGGATTTTCAAACTATTGCTTACTTATTTGAACTGTTATGTTGTTAAGTTGATTATTGATTCCGAAATCCCCACAGTTACAAAGTTCTACTCTCTATCTTATTTTGAGCTTTAAGATTTCTGATTTATCTCTACCTCAATCGAAATGGCAACAAGATTTGCTGGATTTGATGGATTGGGCGGAATCAAGTCTACATGGCAGAATATCACAGACACTTCACTCTGTTTCTTTGACATGCAAGATTTCCAAAGAAGATTGAGGGCGGAGCCAATCCATCCCATAACGGAGAAACTCCAAAGAAGTGGGTTGGTAGAAGCAACAGGATTTCCCGTAGCAGTACAAGCCCCGGAGCTAATTATTGAATGTATCAATCACTATAACCTAGATACGAAGCAAATTTTATTGCCTGATCAAACGATGTTAATCTCAATCGATAGGCAAGCAGTAGTCAATTGTCTGCAGATTCCAGAAAGGGAGGAGTTCTCTGAATTAACAATTGGAGGAGCTATGTCCGAATTCTCTTTGAAGAAGATGGTGTGGCGAAAGGAGATCATGAGTTCTTGGTTCCAAAAGCCAAGAGTAGCTAAAAGTAAAGTTCCTAAAACCCTTTTTGGCACTGATCTCAAGCCCGAGATCGTGGACATTCTAGTTCTTTTGCATTGATTGAAAGGTGAGGTCGAAGCCCTTAACTTTGTAGAACAATATTTCTTTTTGGTGCAAATTATTTGCTCGGATACACAATATGTTGATTGGGCGTATGAGGTAAGTGAGCATCTGTCTAGGGCTCTCAGTGCAGCCAAGTTCTACAATTCATTTTATATGTCTTCTTTCTTGATATATATGTTGGCTTCCCTATAATTATGGCCAGGCCTTCCCAGAATAGAGAATTTTCTAAATGATGTAAAGAGTTATGAGTTTTACCCATGCTTGCAATTACAAAATAGTTATGCAGAGTATATCAGAGTTAATGATGCATTTACAATGAGGCTTTTCAAGGAACTCCAAGGGTGTCTGGAGAGGAGATTCAGCCCAAAAGCGATGGCAGCCATTAGTTAGTTGGGTAGTTATTTCATCCAATTCTCATCCTTTTCATATTTGCGTCTTGCAGCTTTCGATGGATTTCCCTTGAAGCCGCCTAGATATCCGGATGACATGATCATGCTCATTGAGATCGTGAGACAAGCAATCCAAGTGAATGTGCTGAGCGCCAGTTCGAAGAAAAAGGGATACGAATTTCCCATAAAAGTTGGGGCATACAGTTGTGAGTCCCGATCAGATGCCAAAAACATGCTCAAGGTATTCGAGAACAAGTTCAAATTAGAAGAATATGAAGTGGTGAGGCCTATGTTTGACCCAAATGGGTATGCCAGAGATGTGCTTCAAATTGGAAGCGTGATTAAGCATGTTACTACTATGGAAGATTATTGGGCGGATTGTCAAAATGAGTTGGAAAGCCGAGATCGAGCTTTTGCAAGATTGACAATAGAACAAATAAAGACATATGGCATTAACTTAGAGGTGGAAGGGCTAGAGGATGATGGGAAAAATATGTATAGTAATACATATTTGACCAAATTGAGAAGTACTTCAATCAGTTCTGAGCCATATGTTGATGTGGAAGAAGACCTTGATGTTATGATGGCCCGGATTGTCAAAAGAACCGGAAAATGGGTTGAGTGGACAGCGAAAAAGGGCCGAAGTAGGAGTAAGACTACTCAAGCTTCTCTAGCTGCTGCTACTCCCACTTCTTCTCAAAGTGCCACACCTAGTGTTACAACCACGGCTGCTCAAGGACCTGCTCAATCTGTAGGAGGAGGTGACCAACCACATTTCAATAGCTCCAACTTGCCAAGGTGGTCCTCTACCAGTTATTGAAGCCCAAGCTAGCATCGAAGAAAAGAGAACCGAAGAGCCGAAAGATGGTGTTACTGCTCCAGTTTCATCTCCTCATGTTATTGCTCCAGTTTCACCTCCTCATGTGGCTGCTACTCCATCTCCTCATCATAGCCCTAGTCCATCTGCAAGCACTCCCCTTTTGAAGCCAACTGGTTCCGCCATTCAGATAGTAGAGATCGAGGATGAATAGAGTAGCAGCAGCGAATCCACTGAATTTGATGAAGCCGCAAGGAAAGCTCATGAGCAAGAGAGCCCCGAGTCTTTCTAGGCTTCTATTTCAGGATCCTAAGAATCCTTTTTCTGCAACTTCAACGCCAGTGACTCCGGTGAGGAAGAAGATGTTCAGTATAGAGTCACTGGGGGCTGCTTCTAAAGTGATTAGCACAGAGTCCTGGCTAGAAGATACCTTAGAAAGGAAGAGAAAGAGGAAAGAGGAGAGTATCCTTGCAAAGGATACTGTCTCTCAAGCAGTTCGCTCTGGATCTACAGTAGTGAAAGCTAAGAAGCAGAAGACTTTATCAATACTTGGGCAAGATCCAGAAACAAGACACTTAATAATGGAGGTAGCAAAGCCAAACAAAGCAGGGAGAATTGAGGACATGACACCTGATGTTTTCACTCTGGATTCGATTGATCTTGGAGAGGCTAGGCATGATACAAAGGTGGGCATATGGAGATCAAGTAACGAGGTGATAGAAGAACAATTAGAGAACCTCAAATTGTCAAAAATCAGAATGAAGGCCGAGATTGAAGAATTGAAAAAATTTATCAGGCAATTGGTTGTTCCATTGGCAACCATTATTGGTGTGCCTGCTACTGAGAACCCTACAGCAGAAGAAGTGCAAGCCGTCATCTCATAGCTTCAAAAGGATAGACATTTTGGCCAGATTGGAAGAGAATGGATTGAGAAACTCAATGTAGATGGAACTACTCTGATTGACCAAATTGGAAATGTTATCCTTCGATTGGAAATTGAGAAGGATAATATCATATCTAATCACATCACTTTGGCCATAGAGAAGGCAAGGTGTGATGAATGTATTTCTCTCCTGAATATGGTCATCCAAATGAAAGCAAAAGAGGTAGTTGAAGCGAATATTTTGAAGAAAGGGACTGAGCCTCCGTTCGAATGGCTTCAAAACATGCAATTTAAGCAAGAGATGATTCAAGAGGCTAAAGAAGGACTCAAAGCAACAAGGGAAAAGGTGAAGAAGATCCAAGACAGAGCATTTGAACTCATGCGAGGATTACACACTGACCCACAAACCAGTGGGCAAGGGAAAACTCTCATCAGAGTAGAAGTAATGAAGAACAATTTCTCCACATACTTGAGTAGTCTATTTGGAATGACTTCAAGTAGTCAAGACAGAGTGGTAGAGTTGCAGATGCTTGGTGGATACGTGCATGTGGTTGTTGGAGAATTGACAAGTCAGCTAAATGCGGTAAAGGAGTTGGCTCGAGAGCATTCAAAGTGGCTCTTAAGATTCACTAATGTACATGTGTCTAGTCACGAAGAAATGATTCCAATTATAGTAGCTGCTAAGGCATATAGAACGAAAACTGAAAATGGAAAGAAGTCTAAGTGATTCAGTTGACACTCCCTTTTCGTTCTCTGATATAAATTTTGCAGATTTTGTAAATTTTGTAATACGACAAACTGGCATCTTGCCATTTTTCATCCTCAGAAGATGAACCGATTAAAATTCCTATTGTAACGGTCATCTCTCAACTCTATATGTATGAAGTTGAATGATTAATGAAAGGTCGGCAAATTTTTGATGTGAAGTACTTTTTGTTGCAGAGTAAATTAAATGGTATTTTATGTCAATCATTTTCTGTTCTAGTAGGTATTGTGTTCAGTCCATGTTTCCTTTTCGTTTTACAGAGAATTAAGGAGGAACAGAGCTTCTTTCCCCTGTTTTCAAGATCATGAATGGATGTGATAAGTATTGTTATGATTCATTCGGCTAAAAGATTTTGTTAACGTCCCTGATTTATCAGTTATAGTTTAGATTTGAATTTCGGCTTATTCGAGCCTTATGCGAATAGATTTATGGATTCATAAGACGTGTGGGTACGTGAATCTGTTTCAATATTGAGAAGTTTTTCTTGCCTGAATTTAGTTTTAGTTAGGCTTAATTTGGTTTGCCTCTTCTGCTCTCAAGTTAAGAGCATACCCCGCATTAGTTTTAGGAACAAAACATAATTCCTTGAGCATCATTCACATAAGGAGCTGTACCTACCAATTCAGAGAGAAGCCAATAATCACAGAGCGGCTTTTCAACTATTGTATTCAGATATTATTTCTAATTTGAGGCATTAAGAGTCATATTTTCACAAGAAACAAGAAAGGACTAATCTGTTTACCAACAGATTTTTGGCGACTCTGCTGGGGAAACCAAAAGTTGCTTGACCAGAAAGCCTGTCATGAGTGAAAATGGTACTACCTCATGAAAACATAATCCCAATGCTCTAACCTAACCTTGGTTTTCAAGACAACCAAGAGGACATAATTTCATCCCTTAACACATTCGTTTGGAGGCACAGAAGGAACACCGAACATTATTGGAATGCTAGCCAGGTATTAGAAGAAGAAGAAAGAAGAGCTGAAGCCTTTGAAAGAGCTGTTCAAAGGAGAGATATTTGGAGACCAGAAAGACAATTAAGACAATAACCTCAGAGATAAACTAGACCTAGCATCCTGGAACAATTTAGGTTCCTCAGAAGTACCAAGCAACAGGGTGGGCAAGATTCCACTTTTGATAAACTTGCAGAGCTCGGCTTTCCTATTTTAGACGTCCCAAAGCGGAAAGGTGAAGGTAAAAGTCGGAGTAGACCCCCTTCCCCTGTTAGAAATCAGGACGCCAACACTTCACATTCCACTTGTCAGGTGTTAGCACTTCACCGAGTTACTATGCCTCCAGTTGTTAATTTTCCACCATATACTGCTAGAACAATCATGGCTGCTCCATGGGCCGCGACAACAGGACCGTTAGCGCTAAATGCTTACCACCCACTTCCGGCTGGCTCAAGGAAGAATTTTCCTAAATTCTCGGGTGATGGAAAAGTCACTACAGATGAACACATTAAGGCTTTCTTTGCGGCTACTCATATCTTAGGAGTGGGACATGAAGATGTTGCTGTAAGATTGTTCGTAGAAACCCTCACAGATAGCGCAGTAGATTGGTTTTATCATCTACCTGATGGCTCAATAACTGATTGGGACACAATGAGAACTGAATTTGAGGCCAGATTCAAAACTGCAGAAGATGAACATGCCTTGCTAACACAGTTGACTTCAATTAAGAAGCAACCAACTATGAGCATGAGGGATTTTGTTGCCAATTTCAATAAGATTAATAGCAGAATTCCTACTGCTGATAGACCCACACCTGGTAATCTAAAAACTTTCTTTATTAGTGCTATGCCTCCAGATATCAATTATGATCTGAGAAGAGCACGTCCCATTGATCTGGCTGACGCACAGAAGAAAGCTATTGAATGTGAGGATGATTTAATTTCCACGGGAAAATGGAAACGAGAACTTCAAACTAAAGGGAGTTCTAGTAATACCACATCATCAGAAGTTGTCTAATGAACTAGTAGCGATGAAAAGGCAATTACTCGGATTCAATAGCTCTTATTAGCGGAATTACCAAAACTCACCAGGAAGAAGCAATGAAAGTAGATTTCTGCAGCTTACAAGTTCACAACCTAGGTTGCAAATCGAAGTAACACCGAAAAAAGGAAATATATGCGTCTTTCATTTGACCACAGATCATGATAGTGAAAATTGTTCGGAGACCGTTCGTAGGATGCAGTTGTTATCTACTAATGAATTAAATACTGCAGCTCCGTGTTTAGAACCTGATTCTTATTCGAATGGCGACTTTGGAAATTTATTTTTGGAATACGAATCGGATTCTGAATCAAAAGGTGAGTGTTATGCAACTATTGATGGAACTTCATACACAGTGCTTACCTGTGGACAAAGGTTAAAGAACCAAACCTCTAGTCACACCCACAGGAATGACTTCGGTCCTTCAACAAGCAATGCACATACTAATCAAGGAGGATCTACTTCACAAACAGGTAAGGACAGGACATCCTTTGTTTTCATTCAGTTTTGTGAGGAGTCAACAATTCAAATTTCCACTATTGATTATTTAAAATCACACCCTTCCGAGTTAAAAACGCTGGTAGACCATTGTAGAGGAAGCTCATCAGATGCTGATTGTAACATAATGGTTGAAAAAGAAGATGAAACCTTAACATCTGGTTTGTTTAATCAAGAAGATTCCACAGTCTTAGTAACCTCTCCTGGGCAAAAGCCTGAACCTTTTTATATCTCATTGTACATCAATGGGTGTAAACTCAGTAATTGTATAATAGATTCAGGTGTGTCGGATAATGTTATGCCTTATTTTGTAGCTAAAGCTTTGGGTCTCAATCTTACTAAAGTGAATGGAAGATGCTATTCAATGGATGCCAAACAAGTTCCCTTACTTGGACAGATTAAAGATGCTCAGGTAGCTTTAGCTTCACATCCAAAAAAGAAGCTCCTATTGACTATCCTAGTAGCTGATATCCCAGCAAGCTATGGACTTCTGTTAAGTAGAAGTTTCTGTCGTGACTTAGGAGGAGAAATAAAACTAGATTGGTCCCAAGCAGTAATACCTATTGGGAATAAGAAAGTGAAACTAGAACCTGAAGAAAAAGAAAAGTTCACAGTTTTGAAGTCAGATGATCCTAAAGCTCAAATTCTATATCAAGAACTGGAATTCGGTAACTATATGTTGTTTACTGAAGAAGGCATAAATGGACAAACAGATGAAAATTGAGGTGATAGAATTTCCAATATATCAGATATTTGGATGCTTGAATTCGATGGAAGTTGTGCTTCTTCAAGATCCGGAGCAGGTGTGGTATTGATATCCCTAGAAGGAGAACCAAAACCTATGGCTTTTAAATTGGAATTTGGGAATACAAATAATATTGTAGAATATGAAGCCTTATTACTGGGGATAATGTCAGCAAAAGAGAGAGGGATAAAGATTTTAAAAGCTCAAGGTGATGCCGAGTTGATTCAAAAGCAAGTAAAAGGACAGTATTCTGTTAAAAACCACAAGCTAAAAAATTACAAGAACAAAGTCTGGGATGAGATTGAAGGTCTAGATGCTTTTTCTATTGTAAGCAGTTCCAAGGGAGATGAATACCATAGCTGACTCCTTAGCGGTCTCTGCCTCTTTATTACTCCCTCATCCAGATTTCAAAGACAAAAAGTATCAGATTGAAATTGTATATCGATCCGCTGTCCCAGATAACACAGAATCTTGGCAAGTCTTCAGTGATGATAAGAGTTTGCAGATGTTTTTAGAAAATGACAAGTCTAGTTTTGAACACGAGTTCAGTGGAAGTGATCATGAAAGCTCTGATGCAATTGAGAAAATGGGTCAAAATGGAGAAGTTCAGTTGAAAGGCAATATTATTCCCCCATATTTCGTGGCCTTAGAAAAATTGTTTAATAGACATGATGCTTACATAAAGCAAAAGAGAGCAGAAAAGGGACCAACAATGGGTGAATATGGAGGAGTTAACATTGGAGATATTCATAATCTCAAACTGATTAACATTGGGAAGTGCTGTTCAAACGAAGAGAAAGAGGCCGCGAAGAATCTATTTATAGAATATAGAGATGTTTTCGCTTGGAGCTATGAAGATTTGAAAAGTTATAAAAATGGGAAGGTAAAACATGAAATTCCACTGAAGCCTGATGCAGCCCCTTTCCGGCAGAAACAAAGGAACTATAATCCTAAAGTCGCTGATGCCATCTTCCGAGAAGTAGATAAGATGTTAAAAGCAAGAATTATTTATCCCATTCATCATTCCACCTGGATAGCCAATATGGTACTCGTCAGAAAAAAGAATGGAGAAATAAGAATTTGTGTTGATTTTCGCAATCTAAATCAGGCATCTCTGAAAGATAACTTTGCTCTTCCTAATATGGACCATTTATTGCAAATGGTGGCGGGCTCTGAAATGATGTCTATGCTTGATGGCTTATCGGGTTATAATCAGATTGAAGTAGAGGAGAAAGACCAACATAAGACGGCGTTCACTACCCCTTGGGGTACATTTGCATATCGCATAATGCCTTTTGGACTTATCAACGCTGGTGCTACATTCCAAAGATGCATGAGTAACACATTCGCTGATTTGAAAGACCGAATCATAGTCATATACCTGGATGACCTCACCGTGTTCTCAAGAAAAAGAAAAGATCATATAGGAGATTTGAGGAGGGTGTTACAAAGGTGTCGAGAACATGGAATATCTCTCAACCCAAAGAAGTTAGTTTTCTGTGTGACAGAAGGAAAGCTCTTTGGCCATATAGTGCCCCAGGAAGGCATTATAGTCGACCCTGAAAGAGTGGAAGCTATTCAGAGACTAAGCCTACCCTCAAATAAAACAGGGGTTAAATCTTTCTTTGGGTAGGTGAATTTTCTCAGAAGATTTTTGCCTGATTTCGTGGAAACTACTAAACATATAGTGGTTATGATGAAAGGGAATTCAAATTTCAAATGGAATGAGGTGAGGAAGCGAGCGTTTCATAATATAAAAACTGCTATTGCTAATGCTCCAGTACTGTGTCATCCAAATTATAAGCGGGACTTTATCATTTATTGCTATGCTTCTGAACACACATTGTCAGCTATTCTTATGCAGGAGAATGATGAAGGAGTACAAGCTCCTATTGCTTTTATGAGCATACCTTTAAAGAACCATGAACTCAAATATTCGCAAATTGAAAAGCATGCTTTCTCAGTAGTCAAGGCTCTTAAACATTTTCGGTTCTATATCTTGCATTCACATTTAATAGTTTTTGTCCTAGATGTAGCAGTAAAGTGTGTATTGACACAACAGGATATAGGTTGCAATGTTAGAGGAGCGTGGGTAGGAAAAATACAAGAATACAATATAGAGATTAAACCTACCAAGTTGATAAGAGGAAATGCTCTATGCAAGGCAATTGCAGAAAACAAAATCACTGGAAGGTCAGAAGAATCGGGTGAAAAACAATTGGTGTTAGCCGTAGGTCTCTGCGATCCATGGTTTGAAAACATCTCTTACCTGTTAACTTATGGTGAATGTCCAGAGGGCCTAAATGCAAAGCAAAGAAGAGATCTAAAACTAAAAGCGGCTAAGTATGTCATCTGGGATGATAAGCTTTGCAAAAGGGCTATTGATGGTACTTTCCTTAGATGTGTAGATAAATAACAACAAGAAAGGCTGTTGAAGACATTCCATGATGAAGCTTGTGGGGGACATTTCTCTTCTTCAGTCATAGCATTTAAAATATTAAGGCAGTGTTATTACTGGCCTGGGATGTTTAAAGACGCATATGCATGGGTAGCAAAGTGTGAAAAGTGCAAGATGTTCTCCGGACGTCGTCAATTAGCTGCTTTACCTTTGAGACCTGTTATCATCAAAGGGCCTTTTCAATAGTGGGGCCTTGACTTTGTTGGTCCTATTAGCCCTACATCTAGTGCTGGTCATTAGTATATAATAACTGCAACTGATTACTTCACTAAATGGGTAGAAGCTAAGGCTACAAAGAAGACTACTTCCGAGGTGGTGTGTGAATTCATAAAAGAAAACATTTTGGTCAGGTTTGGTGTTCCTATTAAATTAGTAATGTATAATGCATCTTATTTTTCTTCAATCGAAATTACTGATTTCTGTTTTGAGTATGGGATCACCATTGGTCATTCATCTGATTATTTCCCTCAGGGGAATGGACAGGTAGAGTCTAGCAATAAGAATTTAATTAATATTGTTAAGAAGCTAGTCTCAGATAATCAGAAAACTTGGCACAAAAAGATTCATGAGGCACTCTGGGCAGATAGAGTGACACCCAAGAGGGCAATTGGTATATCCCCTTTTGAACTGGTTTATGGAACTGAAGCCAACCTGCCCCTACCTTTGGAGTTAGCCACGAACAAACTCAGAGAAGTAATTGAGGATGATGTCTATAAGGATGGTCTGGAGAAGAGGATCTTATATCTAAGCAAACTCGAAGAAGAAAGGAGAGAGATTGTAGACCACATTATACAGCATTAGATGCAAGTGAAAGAGCTTTTTGATAAAAGAACGAGACCCAGAAAGTTTATGGTAGGAGATATGATGTTGCTTTGGGACAAAAGAAAGGCTTCAAAAGGAATGCATAAAAAGTTTGATGCTCTATGAAAGGGTCCATTCAGAATTCAACAGGGATTCGAAAACAATTCTTTCAAGTCGGCAAATTTTTGGTGTGAAGTACTTTTTGTTGCAGAGTTAATTAAATGGTATTTTATGTCAATTATTTTTTGTTCCAGTAGGTATTGTGTTCAGTCCATGTTTCCTTTTCGTTTTACAGAGAATTAAGGAGGAATAGAGCTTCTTTCCCTTGTTTTCAAGATCATGAATGGATGTGATAAGTATTGTTATGATTCATTCGGCTAAAAGATTTTGTTAACGTTCCTGATTTATCAGTTATAGTTTAGATTTGAATTTCGGCTTATTCGAGCCTTATGCGAATAGATTTATGGATTCATAAGACGTGTGGGTACGTGAATGTTTCAGTATTGAGAAGTTTTTCTTGCCTGAATTAAGTTTTAGTTAGGCTTAATTTGGTTTGCCTCTTCTGCTCTCAAGTTAAGAGCATACCCCACATTAGTTTTAGGAACAAAACATAATTCCTTGAACATCATTCACAAAGGAGCTGTACCTACCAATTCAGAGAGAAGCCAGTAATCACAGAGTGGTTTTTCAACTGTTGTATTCAGATATTATTCCTAATTTGAGGCATTAAGAGTCATATTTTCACAAGAAACAAGAAAGGACTAATCTGTTTACCAACACCTATAACTTGCAGAGGGTTAGAATTTTGCAGGAACCTGATTTGTAAAGATGGGTGTGGTAGAGGAAATAATGTTGATAATGCTATATTGGATCAGTTGAGACAAATTGCAGCCAGATTAGATGCTGTTGAGACAACCCAGAGGAGAGGAGCACATCTTGATGATGTAAGTGATGATGAAGTAGCAATACCAAACCATAATCCAAAACCTGAAGAAGATCAAGATGAAGAAAGATTGTTGCAAATATTGTCTAGGGCAAATTCAAAGTCTGTTGTAGAAGCTGTTCCTTATGATGGAAAATTGGATACCATTGTTGTGTTGGATTGGATCTCTGATATGGAGAAGTTCTTTGAGTATGAAAACACTCTTGATAATAGAAAGGTGAAGATTGCAGTCACTAGGTTGAAAGGTCATGCATCACTATGGTGGGAGCACTTGCAAACTGATAGACAAAGGAGAGGAAAGGAGAAGATGAGAACTTGGCCAAAGATGGTGAACAAGGTAAAGAACAAATTCCTTCCTGTTGATTACCAAGTTAGCTTGTTGAGAAAGATGCAAAATTTGAAACAAAAGGACATGACTGTGAATGAATATACTGAGGAATTCTATAGATTGGACATGAGATCTGGACATGTGGATGATGATGTTGAGAAAATTGCAAGTTACATTAATGGATTGAGATGTGGAAGTCAGGATGAAATAAATTTTGCGAAGTTGGAAAGTGTAGAAGAAGCATATCAATATGCCTTGAAAGTTGAGGAGATCTTGACAAAGAAGCATGAACAAAGACTAAGAGGTAGAGGTGGTAGATTCCAGAGAGGCAGAGATAGATCTTATGGAGAAATTGGCAGATCTGACAGTTCTATGTAGGATAAAGGCAAATCTGAATGGAAGAATGATGACAAAGGCAAAACCGAATGGAAAAGTGGTAATTCTTATCGAGGAGGCGCTAATTCTTACTGAGGAAGAGGTATTCCATATTCTTGAGGTGGATTTCATGGTAATTGTTTTAGATGTGGTAAAGAGGGACATAGATCTTTTGAATGTAGATCCTCTGAAAGTAGGCAAGGTAATAGAAATGCTATGATTTAAGAAGATGATGAGGGTTCACCAAGTGGACCTGAGGCTGGAGAAAATCTGATGGTGAGAAGAACCTAATGTAATAAGGGAAGTCATGAGGAACCTGGTTTAAGGAGAAGTCTTTTCAAGACTAGATGTAAGAGGGCTAGAAAATGCTGCAAGGTGATCATTGACAGTGGAAATTCTACAAATTTGGCATCAGAAGAGCTGGCTACCAAGTTGCAATTGCAGAGGCTGAAACATTCCAAACCTTATCATGTTTCATGGATCAAAGATGAGGATAAGATATTGGTAAGTGGACAATGCCTTGTGAAGTTCAAAATTGGACATTACTTTGATGAAGTTTTGTGTGATATTATGCCCATGGATTGGTGTCATATTTTGTTGGGTAGACCTTGGCAATATGATAGATATGCTTTACATGATGGAAGATTGAATCAATATACTTTTTGGGTAAATGAGAAGAAACAAACATTGCTGCCTTTGATCGAAAGTCTAGATGAGGTTAATTGTACTGTTGTAAAAATTTGCATGGTTAATGCGAAACAATTTGAAAAGGAAATGAAAAAGAATCAATTCTGTTTTGCCATAGTTCCTAGAAGACCGTGTTGGTAGTAATGACCGAGCAGTAGAAGCTAGTAATGACAGAGTGACAATAGATAGTGATAGTCAAGTACCAGTAGAAATTATAGAATTGCTGAATGAGTATAAAGATATTATTGTTGATGATATTCCTGATGGTTTACCTCCAGTAATAAATATAAGTCATTGTATGGATTTGATTCTTGGAGCTAGTTTGCCAAACAAAGCACCATATAAATTGACACCTATAGAGAATGAAGAGCTTAATGGACAAGTGCATGAGTTGTTGCAGGAAGGTTTGATCAGAGAAAGCTTGAGTCCATGTGCTGTACCTGCTGTATTAACACCTAAAAAGAATGGAGAATGGAGAATGTGTATTGATTATAGAGCTATTAACAAAATCACAGTGAAATATAGGTTTCCTATGCCGAGGATGGATGACATAATGGATTGTTTGAGTGGAGCAAAGTATTTTACCAAGATTGATTTGAAGAGTGGCTATCATCAGATCAGAATCGGAGAAGGTGATGAATGGAAGACTACTTGCAAGACAAAAGATGGTTTGTATGAATGGTTGGTTATGTCTTTTGGTTTGACTAATGCACTTAGTACTTTCATGAGGTTGATGAATGGAGTTCTGAAAAGATTCTTGGGTAAGTTTGTGATTGCTTATTTGGATGATATTCTGATATTCAGCAAGACTAAGGAAGAACATCTTGAGCATATTAGACAAGTATTGTAGAGGTTGAAAGAGGAAAAGTTGCTAATTAATTTGAAAAGTGTTCTTTTATACAAGAAGAGATTGTGTATTTGGGATTTGTGATTTTAGCTGATGGTTTGAAGATGGATCTTGAGAAGGTTAAAGCAATTTTGGAATGGCCTACACCTGAGAATGTGGGTGAGGTAAGATTATTTCATGGTTTGGCTAGTTTTTACAGAAAGTTTATAAAGAATTTCAGTCCAGTTTGTATTGCTATGACTGAAACAACGAGGGGAGATAAAAATGAATTTAAGTGGACACATGGAGTTGATAAGAGTTTTGAGACTTTGAAACAAAAGGTTGCTGAATTACCTGTATTGGCTTTACTTGATTTCAACAAAGTATTTCAAGTTGAATGTGATGCAAGTGGTAATGCAATAGGAGTTGTGTTAAGTCAAGAAGCTAAGCCTGTTGCTTTCTTTAGTGAAAAGTTGAATGATGTTAAAAGGAAGTATTCTGTGTATGATCAAGAATTTTATGCGATTGTTCAAGCATTGAAGAAGTGAAGACATTATTTGATTCCTAAGGAGCTTGTGCTGTATACTGATCATAAAGCTTTACAATACTTGGGAAGTCAACATAAATTGAATCAAAGACATATGAAGTGGGTTGAGTACTTGCAGAGTTTTACTTTTGTGATCAAGCATAAGAGTGGAGTTACTAACAGAGTTGCTGATGCATTGAGTAGAAGATGTTCTTTGTTGACTGAAATGAAGGTTGAAGTTCTTGGTTTTGATGAAATGAAAGAGTTGTATTATGCTGATCCTAATTTTTTTGAGGCGTGGAGAGAGTGCAGAGCACCAAATTTGATAGACCACATAAGTAAGTATGATGAATATTTCATTCAAGAAGGTATGTTGTTCAAAGGTATTCAGTTGTGTATTCCTAGAAGTCCTATGAGGTTGAATTTGATTAAGGAAAAGCATAGTGGTGAATTGACTGGACATTTTGGAATTGATAAGACATTGAGTTTGCGAAAAGAGAAGTATTATTGGCCACAAATGTATAAGGATGTTCAAAATTTTGTAAAGAGTTGTGGAGTTTGTCAAGTTGCAAAAGGGGTGAGTCAAAATACTGGTTTGTATACATCTATTACTGTTCCTGAGAAAACTTGGAATGACTTTAGGATGGATTTTGTTCTTGGTTTGCCTAAGACAGTGAAGGGGTATGATTCTATATTTGTTGTAGTGGATAGATTTTCTAAGATGGCTCATTTCATACCATGTAAGAAGACATCAAATGTTGAGCATGTTTCTGAACTTTTCTTTAAAGAGATTGTGAGATTGCATGGATTACCAAAAAGTATTATTTCAGACGGAGACAGTAAGTTTGTTGGTTATTTTTGGAAGACTTTGTGGAAGAAGATAGGTTTTGAGCTGAAGTTTAGTTCTGCATTCCATCCACAGACAGATGGATAGATAGAGGTTGTGAATAGAAGCTTGGGTAATTTGTTGAGATGTTTAGTTGGGAATAAGCCAAGTGATTGGGAGATAGTATTGGTACAAGTTGAATTTGCATATAACAATTCTGTGAATAGGAGTACAGGGAAGACACCTTTTGAGATTGTTACTGGAATGCATCCTAGAGGTATATCAGATTTGAGAGATGTTGCTGGTGAAGAAAATAAAAACACTGTAGGAGAAAAATTTATTGATTTTACGGAGTCTTTGCATAAGGAAGTGAAGTTGAGGTTGGAACAAAATAATCAAAAGTATAAGGAGAATGCTGATCAGTCCAGAAGACACCATAATTTTCAAGTTGGTGATGAGGTGATGGTTCATTTAAAGAAAGGAAGATTCCTAGTTGTAACATACAGTAAGTTGAAGATGAAGAAATTTGGACCTTGTAAAATCTTGAAGAAGTTTGACAGTGACAATGCTTATGAAGTTGAGTTATCTGATGACATGGATATATCTCTTATATTCAATATTGCTGATTTGTATAAGTATCATGAGTTAGATGATGAAGTTATTGTATTAGAAGATTATCCTAAGAAGCAAATTGAAGAAGTTGAACAGATATTGGATCAGAGAGTTGGCAGGAGCACAAGAGGAAAATATTACTATGAATATTTGGTAAAGTGGAAGAACGGGCCTATTGAAGATGCTTCATGGATTTCTCAATCTGAGTTGGATTTCGCTTAGATTGTGATATCTCAATGATTTAGGAGAATCATTTCTTTCAACTCCAGTTGTCTGATATAGGAGCATCCTGGGTTGCCTTGTTATTCTGCTCATTTTGTTTCTTTCTGCATGTTGATGCCAAGTTACTGTAGCTCCACTGTATGCCAAGTGATTCTTCATTTGCTGAGTTACCCAGTATATGCCAAGTGACTTTTCATGTGCCAAGTTATCCAGTGTATGCCAAGTAACCTAGTGTATGCCAAGTGACTCTTCATGTGCCAAGTTACCCAGTGTATGCCAAGCGACTCTTCATTTGCTGAGTTACCTAGTGTATGCCAAGTGACTCTTCATGTGTCGAGTTACCCAGTGTATGCCAAGTGACTCTTCATGTGTCGAGTTACCCAGTGTATGCCAAGTGACTCTTCATTTGTCGAGTTACCTAGTATATGCCGAGTGTCAACATTTGGACGTGATTTTTGCGAGCCGACTTGCGAGATTTATTTTGATCACTACATTTATGTTAAGATCTTTTCTTGGGATGCGTCCAGACCGTTGTTGGGTCGGCCTTCCTCTTATGTAATGTTCTAGTATAATCTGTAAGCCATTTTGGAAAGTATAAATAAAGTGTTTAGGTTTAGAGTTAGGTAAGTTTTTAGGAAGAAGATTAGAGAGCAAAACTAAAAGTGCGAATTTGCAGTTGGATCTTTGAATGTGAATGTATTTGTAATTGGCTGTAACTTAGAAGGCCTTACAGTTGGGCATGTATGAAGATATTTTGATGAATCAATAAAAGTATTTTACTCTTCTTCCTCCTTTTGGTTGCTGTTCTTTGTGTTTGCTTCTGTTGTGTTAACTCTTGCAGGGTGGTTTGGATAGCTGGGTGAGCCTTTGGCCCTAGTTATTCATCCTTTGCCTACGTCATCAATCCCTTCCAAGCAAATAAACTACAAAAGAAAGGCTTTTAGAGAATCTAATACACTCATAGAATGGAATAAACTATGGATGTCTTTATGGCTCTACTAGACTTAGGTTAGCTATCAACATCAACCAAACTAGTGCAATCTCCTAAGGTAAATGTAAGACGTTTAAACTACTATGATTTCATTAAACACCATCCATCAATGCATATCAATTTGCAAGCAATAATCAAAGTTAAGTTCATATAAATGCCATTTAATGACGCAAGACAAACTTACAATTAGCAAGTAGATAGTGGTTTGGTCTAAGTGTGTTCACCAAGGATACATACAAAATCTCACTTCCATTCAATTAAACAATGCATCTAATTAACATGAAGTAAAAGCCTAAATGAGGAATTGAAGAAAGCACGCAATACGCCAAAGCAACACAAGTAATCCACCAGGTAGACCAACAATGAATCACCAATTACTTTGATAGCATTACGGAAACAACTTCAACAAGTCTCATACTCTAATCTTATTCCTTTCCAATAAATCTAAAAGTTAACTCCCTACAAATGATAAGGCCTTGGCCTTTTATAGTTGTTAAATTACAATGAAGGGCCAAGATCAATTCAAGATCAAGGGGTAAGATTCATCCATTACAAATCCTAGTTAGAGTTGCCACACTATCATCCTATTACATGAAGGCACCACACAATGGGCCGATAAGAAAATTACAATGCTTTTGAGAAACAATGATAAAATAGATAAGGTAGAGGCACGAGATACCTTCCACATGTACACTTGGCATAATATAGTTGAGTGTGCTTGAACATGTGTAACTGGGGCCTTATGATTGGTCGAGGGCAAGCGGACACCATCTCAACATTCTCATCTTATAGACTTGATCAAGGCTATAAACAAACTTTAGTCCTCTTTTTTGCTTTCTGCCTCTTGTGGGCCTCACTGAGTTACTGTGCCATATCAATCATTATAAATTTACAGGTCAAAACCCAGAAGATTTTGCCATTCTTCAAATATGAGCCTTACAATGCTGAAAATCATCTTTTGGGGCTATCAGCTTGCATGTTAGGTTCTCCTCTATGGGGGATTTTTGGCTATTCAGATCGTGTAAAAAATAAAAATCTTAAGTGTATTATCTTCAATCTTTCAAGTCTCTCTTTTACCATATCAGAATAGGTTGGATTGGATTTTCTTTGAGACCATCTCTGATTTTACTATCTGAACCTTCATGAGCTGTGAAATTTATCTCTAGATAAATCTCTGATTTTCTAGGTCGAAGAAGAGTGTCATACTGTTGAGGGTATTATTATTTCAATTCTCATCTTCTACCATCTGAAACTTCATGAATGGTGGAATTTATCTCTTGGTCGAGTGAGACAAATCTCTGATTTGTTTGGTTGAAGGAGATTATCATACTATTGAGGGCATTATTATTATTTCAATTTTGACATGAAACTGAGTTCTAGTTTTTGACTTCTCCCTTGATTTGTCTTTCTATAATCTCCAAAGAAGAATAGAAAAAGACAAGATGGAAGGGTTATGGGGGAGGTTGTTACTCATTCTTCTTGTCTGAATTGATGAAACAGATGTTGATTAGGTAGATATAGAATCTCACCATATTCCACTTTTTAAGTATTTAGATAGAAGAAAAGGAAATTGAAAGATCTGTTTTGTAGTTATCTGACTTTATTAATCTATATCGCGGTTTAGTCAGTCTCTTCAGGCATTTGTATCCCAAGATGCAACACACAGAAGCTCTAGATTTCCATCTATCCTGTCATACTGCATAGTATTTGTTCTTGTCCGCCTTTCTTATTCCTTTTCCTCTTTAGTATCCTGAGAAGTCGGTCCTTGTTTATCTTTCTGGCATTTTGATTCCCATTTTAATTTTGAGAGTGATATTGTGCTGGACAGTGCTTGAAATAGGTTATTAGAGGTGTGTTTCAGCTTGTTACTTGCATAATTTATTCAACCATTATTTGAATAAGCTATACTGAAGATTAATTTGCTTATATAAGGAGTAATTTACAACACAAGTAATTCTTTTTTATGTGCTACTTTATTGTTGTTTGCAACTTTGCCGTATCAATATAAATTTTCAAACTAATTCATGAAGACTTTTGGGACCAAGTATTTTCAAGGTTTTGTTTGGATTTTTTTTAAATTAACAAAAGTTGCTCTTAAGTTTGATCTAAGGAGATCAACATATTTATTGTTGTAAATACCCTTATCCTCAGTGGTTAAAGTTTTAAAGAATTCATCAGCATGCTTATAAATTTAATGATCAACACATTTAACTGTAGGTGACGTATGCTTTGTTTTTGAGTCTATCTTTTGAATAAAACGTACACCGAAATGATGCAAAGGTAAGGAATCTGAATTAAGATGTTTTTATGATATACAAAATTTCTGATGCATAGGAATGGGATGTTGAATTTATCTTTGTATCCAAATTACCTTATAGTATCAAAATGCTTTCATTAATCTGGCTGCATTTGTAAGGATCATCAATCTAATATGATGAAGTGTTTAATGTTTGTCTGTTTTCCATAGGCGAGACTCCTCTTATCCATGCTGCTCGAATGGGGCATTTAGATACAGCTAAATACCTTTTGGAGCATGGTGCAGATCCCGCAGTAACTTCCAATCAATTGGGAACAACAGCTTTGCATCATGCAGCAGGGACAGGTTCATCCTTTGCACTTTATCTGTATTTTTTCTTCACGTGAAAGTTGAAATTGTGCTATTATACTAAATTAATATTACAAATGGTGGGTCCTTTGACATGGATACTTTCATTGATAAACCGAGTCATTTTCTTGTACTGGAATACACGATACCATGTTACCAATATATTTTAGTCAAATGCTTTTTTCAACATAAGGTAACATGAAATATCTTTTGAAATCCAGTCCAAATAGAGATTGTAGTGGTAATGTAAGATTAGATTCTCAAAGCTAATTGCAAAGAAGATAGGTGATGGTAATACTTCCAAGGGCTTTAAAACAGGATAGTGTTTAAGCATCTTGCTTTGTCCATGGGTAGAAGGCAAAATACAATTTGACCTGAAATGTTGATATATGTCTTCTAATAAGCTGGGATCTGTGATTTTTGAGACCTTTGATCAAAGATGTGAGGCACATTACTTACCGAAATGGAACAATAAGGGTCTTTATTACTACAATATGTTTTCACAAACCTCAGGTAGGCCTGACAAGTCAATACATGTTGTCTTTCCTGATATATGTGGGATATACTGTGAGATCAGAGATTATTACTGCTGCATTGTCCTTTTGAACCTTTACGAACCAGCATTTCTCTTGGGAAATATGAACATTCAAGAGGAAGTACCAAAATGGAACAAGAAGAGTCCTTGTTTCTACATATGTTTTCACAAACCTTAGTTAGACCTGATAAGTTAATAAACCTTGTCCTTCCCAGCTCTGAAGCCTTTGCTCCTTTACATTTGGGATAGACTGTGAGATCAGTGTTTGTTACCTGTGCACTGTCCTTTTGAACCTTTAGGGCCCGTTTGGCTTCGGGAATAGGAATAGGGGAATAATAATAGCTATTCTGGAATAGAAAATGGGGCTACATATTCCTGTTCTCTGTTTGGTTCAGCCAATATTTGATGGGGCATTCGTGGACCCTAAAATTAATGTTTTCTAAAATAAATAAAAGTGGAATAGGAATACGTATTCCAATAACACCTATTTGGGTGGAATTGCAAAACCTCATTTTTGGGCCAAAATTGGAATACGTATTCCTATTTTACTTCGTATTCCAATTCCGATTTGGTGCATCCAAACGAAGAATTCAAAATTTTAAGAATTTACATATATGCCTATTCTGCTTGTATTCCCGTTGCCAAACAGGCCCTTAGGAACTGGCAGTTCTCTTGGGAAATAGGAGTATTCCAGAGGAGGCCAGTGTTCACTTCGATGTCCAAATGGCAGGCCATTTGTTTATCAGAAAATATTTCAATGATCAGAAAGGATTCGGCCAAGTTTATGCATAACCAAGCACAAAAAAGCATATCCAAGCTGCAACTCTATTTGGAAAAATGGAAAATAGACTACAGTCAAGGAGAGAAGGTGCTGATCTGTATCTTTGTGTGGGCTTCCTGGGAATCCAGAACACCAGATACAAGGGTACAAGAGAACTGGAAGCCCTTACACCCTGTAGATCTAGTGAATGATGCCTAAAGTGTACTTCGTTGCTATATTCTCCACAATATGAGACTGGGGTTGTCAAGTAAGACCTTGGTTTATGATGAAATTAGACCTTATCATGAAACCCTTGTTGCTAGTTTTTAAACATCACAAAAGATCTCCCTAGTATTACATCCGTTTCAGTTCGACTGCTCTTGTTCCTCAAGGAGCAGTAGTAGGAATACTTACTTCAAAGACTAGCCAATGCTATTGGAGTATAGATTATGGCTTCTGAATTCACCAGGTAGTCAGATATGCTCAGTTATGCTCTGGTTGAGTTAGCTAAAACCCAGAAAAATTGTTCCTAAATTCACTTTTTCTATAAATGAGAGAGATCATAAGGGAGCAGTTAATTGACTATGTATGTATATAAACTTAAAGTATACACTATTCAGGTTTAGTCATGAACATGCACTTTTAGCAAGGTTATCACCAACACAGCAACATTTAGAGATCATTTAGAGGGGAACCATTGAGGAACACAATAAGCTGAACAAGGAGATCTAGACATTCAAGGAAATAGCAGCCCTAAAAAGGCAACATGAATGTCGGGTATAAACTTAACAAACAAGGAGAGCTTCCTAGAAAACAGATAAAACTCAAATAACTATACTCAACTGGGGAAAGCCAGTACCGAAACATAGAAAGAATAAGAATGCAGAGCATATTTCAGAGGGAAGTTGGACAATTTATCATATTAAGGAGGGAAAGACTGCATAGAAAACAGATAAAACTCAAAGCACCCCAGAGCCAAATGGGAAAGCCAATACTTAGAACATAGAAATTATAAGAATGCTGGATCTTCCATATCCTCAAAGCAAAAGAGCATATTTGAGAGGGAAATCCGATAACTTATTAGATTAGGAAGGGCAAATACACAACTCAGACCCAATATGCCGTTCAAAACACAGAGGAATTTCAGCTAAGCAAACACTGAGACAACAACAAGTCCCATTTACCTCCAGTGCAAAATTCATCTAGAATAAGCACTCACATAAGAAATGTGAGGGACAAGAACAGAAGCTTCATCTGGTAAACCTTGGATGTCCACTTGTTCCTTATTCCTATTAGTTTTGCTTCTACGAAGTTTTTTAATACTGTAATGGAAGATCATATTGATTACTTAGTCTAATTTACTTTTGCAAACCCTCAGATTTTCCCGGGCTTCTTCTTTCTCTGCCAGAGTTTTTTCAATAATGATTCTTATCTTGGGATCTTCCATCTCTTCCGATTTGGTTTTGCAAACCTTTGCATCTAATTGGTCCCCTTCTTTCTCCACCTGAGTCTTTTTCAATAATGATTCCAATTCATTTATTCATTTTCCAATTTATTGTCTTTCGGTGCTGTAGATGGCAATTGATGTGCACTAGGTGTCTTTTGTGTAAGAAGTGAATTTGAACCCAATGGTTGTCATTCAATAAATTAGTTTTTTTCAATGCTGTATTTAATATCAAGTTTGCATCTTCAAGCTTAACATATTCTTCATGCAACCTTCTATTAGTAGCCTAATTGAATTGGGAAGTATAAGCTAACCATATAATTGCATATGGTATTGAGACATCCTCCTACATTCCTACCCTCCTGTGACATTCTCTACCAGATGCTTGTAATGTGTTGGAGCTGCTGCCAGATGGCTTATCTTGGAGATCTTGGTTCAAAGCAGATCTAGGGAAAAACTTGCTTGCTTCTTCTTGATCTTTGATTAAATCATTCACTCCCTCCCTTTTTCTGATGGTGTGAAAGCCATTCTCATGCCATCTCAGGATTACATCCTTGCTGTTGTACCCCCAGCTCTAGACATGTTCATCATCAGTAAATATTCACAGAAAATTGTCTTACTCTGTAAGATTTCACAATTTTCTGAGACGACAAAGACTAACAACAATGGAAGGGGGCAATCATTAATAAGTTGTTTCTGATCTTTAGAGCAATGACTTCAAGACCATTGATCAAAATATGCACCTTCAATATGAGATGTCTTATGTGATATATGGCAGGCTTGCACTATTACAATAATAGATAAGACGTCTATTATTAGTTAATGGTTATCTTGTAAATATCTTTAGCTTTAGTTTGCTTTCGTTTTTTGCTTTCTCTGGAATAGAATGTTTCTATTCTTTACGATCGTTTCCTAAGGAAACATCGTCCCATTCTTTTGTATAAATTGACCTTTCGGTCTCTGTTATTAACAAGCAAGTATTTACCAATTACCTCGTAATATGGTATCAGAGCTAAATACTTAAATTTTTTTGTTAAAATTTATAATTTCTTCTTGAAATTATTTGTTTAAATTTTTCCAAAATTATTTCAGCTATTTTCTCCAAAAACCCGCCTAGGTTTTTCTGTCTAGAGAAATTCTGAACTCGGGTCTGCAAATTGCATGAAAATCGTGGTCGTTTTGTACCATTCTCAGCTGGTATCTGAAAATCGCGATTTCTTTTGCCTAACATCTTCTGCAAATTGCGGTTTTTTTTATTGGTATTTTTTACCACGGATTGTCTGGTCCTTCAGACTCACGGCTCTGTGTTTGGTGAAAATCGTGGCTTCTCTCTTCAGCAAGCTCACGTGGTATCAGTCGCGGCTCTGCGTTTTTTTCACAAACCTTTGCAAATCCGCCATCATTTGGAGGTCACACTCTGTCTTGCAACGTCTTAGTCTCTAATCATTTGCTGGGAAGCAGATTTGACCATTTTTTATCAAGAAATCTGAAGTTTTTTCAAGCCTTTTTCAGCTAGGGCCGTTTTTTTCGAAACCCTAATTTTTGGGGTCGAAAAAATATTTTGTTTGCAAATTCTTGGTGGGTTTTTTGAGAGCTCAATTGGGTTGTTGTCCGTTTTTTTTTGGGTGCCTCGATTTTTGTGCCTTGATTTTCGAGCCAGCGGATTCAAAAAATGACAGCAGATTCCTTCTGGGTTTTTCGAGCTCTCTTTTGGGTCATTCTCTGATTCTTCTGGGTCTTCCGTATTTTTGCCTCGAAGAATGTGCCTTCACAGATTTTCACAGTTTTTTATTGAAAAACGTGCCATGGCATCTCTGACAAATATTCTGCTCGAGCATAATTCCAAATTCAATGGTCGCAATTATGGAACTTGGAAGCAGCGCATCATCACAATCTTCGAATATTGAAACACCGATTAACTTGTTCTGGGTGTTACGCAGTGTCCGACTTCTTCGGGTCCTGATCAAGATACATGGGATCTGAATAATCGAGAGGCAGTAATGCTTCTCAAACTATCTGTAGCTGATGACCAACTTTCTCAGATTCCATCCGGCAAAACAGCTGCCGAAATCTGGACACATCTCAAAGGTCTTCATGAGACTTCCGACAAGAGCAGAGTCTTCTTTCTGAAAAACACTCTGTTTTCTATTGTCATGGATGAGCGCACCTCGCTCCAGGCACACCTGAATCGGATTCAGGAAATCCGTGATCAATTACTTGCCATCGGTCGCAAGATGGAGGAAGAGGATATTGTGGTAATCACTCTTTGGAGTTTACCAAATTCCTAAGAGCATTTTATCGAGACTCTCAACATCACATCTACTGGTGTTGATCTAAAGTTCACTGATCTCTGCACCTTGCTACTTCAGCAGGATCGGTGGAAACAACAGTTCGGTGGTAGCTCCAGTTCCACCTCCACTGAGCAAGCCTTTGCTGCGAAATCCTTTCAGAAGGATAAGGGCAAATTTCAGCAACTATCTCAGCAGAAGTCTTCTGCTCCAGCATCCGATGGTACTAAAAAGAAGAACATTCAATGCAACTATTGCCACAAGTATGGTCACATGAAGGTTGCATGTCGGAAACGCTTAGCTGCCCAGTCTAAGCAATCAGGTTCGCAACCCAAAGAGAACAATGCAGAGCACACTGAGCAGGCGGAATTTGCCTTTTACGCCTTCATGGCTAAAAGACCCGCAGATCATGTGCAGTCATCTGCCTGGTACATTGATTCAGGTGCCTCTCGACATTTCACTCACCGCAGAGACTGGTTTACTGACTACCAGCCTTATTCAGATTCTGTTATCTTTGGTGGTGGAGAAGAGTACACAGTTGTTGGTAAAGGCAACATTCAAATTCAGTCTGTTGGGAGGAAGCTCATATTCCTTGATGTGTACTACATTCCAGGGATGGAACTAAATCTACTCTCGGTCAGTCAGTTGCTGCGACTTTCTCCACACTTGGCAGTCACCTTCAGTTCACATCAATGCAACATCACTGATCGGGCGACTAAGTCTACTGTTGCAGTTGGTCTTGAGGATCATGGTCTTTTCAGACTTACTGATTCTGGTGATTCTTAGGACTTAGCTATGGCTGCTTGGCGATCTTCCATCGGCACACTTTGGCATCAGCAATATGGGCACTTAAATGTGCATTATCTCTCACAACTTGCTCGGGATGAGCTTGTTCTTGGTTTGCCAGAGATTCAAACCCAACAGCTTGGAGTTTGTGACGCATGTCAGGCTGGGAAGCAACATCACACACCTTTCCCCAGTGGTGATTCTTGGCGAGCTTCCCAAGTACTTCAGCTTGTTCATGCTGATATTTGCGGCCCTATGGCCACTCCTTCTGTTCTTGGGTACAGGTATTTTCTGTTGTTTGTAGATGATTTCAGTAGAAAAATGTGGGTGTATTTCCTTAAAAAGAAATCCAATGCATTTACTGTATTTCAGAAGTTTAAACCCTTAGTTGAAAGAGTCTGGGAAATCTATTATTACTCTTAGATTAGACAATGGGGGGGAATTTTGTTCTAATGTTTTCTCTAGCTTCTTGGATACACATGGCATCCAACGCCAGTTCACCACACCCCACACGCCACAACAGAACAGTGTAGTTGAACGTCGGAACAGGACAATCACCGAGATGGCTCGTTCCATGCTCAAATACAGACATGTTCCGAAGCGTTTTTGGGCAGAAGCAGTTAACACTGCAGTTTATCTGTTGAACCGGTCACCCACAGTGGCGGTCAAAGGTAAAACTCCGGAAGAGGCCTGGTAAGGTCGCAAGCCCAGAATCAGTCACCTGAAGGTTTTTGGCTCTCTTGCTTTTGTTTGGATCCCTGATGCTTCACGCACCAAGTTGGATGCCAAAAGTCAAAAACTGATGCTTGCTGGATATAGTAGTCTTCACAAAGCCTACCGCCTTATTGATGTTGAGACATCTTGTCTCATATACAGCCGCAATGTAGTCTTTGATGAGCAGCAAGGACCATTCATGCCCGTTTCTCCTATTCCTGATCCAGCAGACCAGCCTATGCAGGTTCATGATTTGGGAGTTCGGCTTCCATTAGGTCCACCTGATGGGAGGGCTCCAGTAGCTCCTATAGCTCCAGTCTTGCCAGTGATACCTGTACAGACACCTCCGGCTTCTCCTGCAGGATCACCTCGTTTTGAAGATGCTTCACCTGAGTTTTGATCCAGATTCTTCTGATGAGGATCCTGCTGATCAAGCATCTCCTAGTACTACAGTTGGTCATTCTCCTCTCCGGCCTAAGTGGTGGGCTAAGACACTTGCTGATCTTCATGATGATGAGCTCATTGATGGGAGAACTGCTTGGAAAAAGAGCAAAACTACAGATTCTGTTAACTTTGCTCTTATGGCCAACATTCACAGTGTGTTTGAACCTCAAACATATTCCGAGGCTAAAGGAATTCCAGAGTGGGAACAGGCCATGCAATTTGAACACCAAAGCCTGCTAAAGAACAACACTTGGGTCCTTTTTGATCTTCCCCCAGGGAAGAAACCCATTAGCTGCAAATGGGTCTACAAAATCAAATACAAATCAGATGGTACTTTGGATAAGTACAAAGCTCGTTTAGTGACAAAGGGCTTTTCTCAACGTCAGGGCATTGATTATGAGGAGACCTTTGCTCCTACTGTAAAGATGAGCACCATCAGATTAGTCCTAGCCATGGCAGCACAGTTTGGCTGGAAGGTCCATCAGATGGACGTAAAGAGTGCTTTCCTGAATGGTGATCTCCATGAAGAGGTCTACATGACGCAACCTCCTGGTTTCAAGGTTGCTGGTAAAGACCATCAGGTTCTCAGATTGGTAAAAGCTCTCTATGGTTTGAAGTAGGCCCCTCGGGCATGGTACATCAAGATTGATATGTACCTCAGTGATCAAGGCTTCAAGAGGAGTTCTTCAGACTCAAATCTGTACATCAAGACTACTGACAGTGACATCATCCTTCTGGTTATCTATGTGGATGATCTGATCATCACTGGCAGTTCGGCATCTTTGATTCAGGGAATCAAACAACACTTATGCTAGTCTTTTGGTATGACTGACCTTGGGCTCATGCATTATTGCTTAGGTGTTGAAGTTTGGCAACAGTCTTCTGGTATATTCATCTCTCAGTCCAAATATGCCAGGGCCTTGTTAGACAAATTCCGAATGCAGGATTGTGAACCTGCATCTACACCTGTAATGTCCCCTCTTTAGTTCGACATGACATTGATCATGGATTTTGCCTATTCCAGACTCTCGTAGGCAAATGGTGTGGAGAGAGAGTCAATTCTGCGGATCAGATGGTCATATCTTGCTCTTGAAGAAGTGTTAAGAGGTTATATTTTATTATTATGTGTTATTGGGGCCTACATGTTATAATTTTAAGTTGAGTTGCACTTTTTATTTTATAAAATTACTTTATTATAAAAAGTGCATTATAATGAGATTTTATAAAGGATGTTTCTAGAAGTTCTAGCAACTTCTTAGAAAAGTGAATAAATAGAGGGCTGGGCCTCTCATTTTGGACATGCTTGGATTTGAGATTTCTTCTACTTCTTCCATTGTGGAGCAAATTTGTAGTCTCTTGGGTCTGCAAATTATTATTTGATCTTTGGGAACGAATCACTCCCTTGGATTGGCGACTTTGAGGGTGTGAAATATCACTTGAATTGTTGCATTTGAGGAGTTGGTAATTCAACCATCTCATTTGGACTTCATTGAGATTCAGTTATAAAGGTTTACTTTGGTTGGAATAAGGGTTTCAGTTGTGCCCTAGCATTTGTGGATTGATTAACAGGGTTTGAAGACACAGTTGTGCATTATTTTCAGACTGCCAGTCCAGGGTTTGGACCCACGTTTTTGCTCATAACTCCTAATTGGTTTGACGGATGAATTTCATATTTTAGGGGGTTATTCAGCAACCCTAGGCTCCCAGATTTGTTGCTTTTGGAGTGACAAAAAACGCTGCAATATTTTTATCTAGCAGCTGTACCAGGCCGTACCTGTACGACCCTGTCAGTTGGGCAGCAGCAGCAATTTTGTGAGTCGGTTTGGGGCAGATTGTGAGGTCTTTGTGTGGCATCAATTCAGTATTTATATCCGGCAAAATTGGAGCTATTCCAGGTGCACAAACTGAAGTTTTGATTGCCAAAATATTGCATGTTATGGATTAGAACAGTCAGCACTGTCATTGCATAAATAGTTATTTCCAGTCATTAATAACTGTTGTAAAAGTTTCGTCATTTGCATTCCAAATCTGAACTGGGTTATTGTTCATGTCATAACATTGCATTGTCAAGAGCTTGATGTATTAGAAGTGCATAGTTGTGACAGTCTCTCATTGTAATCAGTTCTATTTGCTGTCATAAAATCAGAATTGCATTGGACTTCATATTTGAGTTTCATATTGTCATCTATCTCTTAGATTGGTAGTGTTATAATCTGGAATTGTTGTTCATACATTATTGGCATCATATATTGAGGTTTCGTTGTACAACAATTAGTAATATTGCAGCCTTATTCGGTTACATGCCAACTGTTTGACAAAATTCCTAAGTCCAATTTGAGGGTTTCAGTGGCCTTTATAGTAAGGGTCATTACAACACCTATGGAGAAAGGTCTCAAGTTATCAGCCAAGTCTGATTCTCCTTCCGTTGATGATACTACGTATAGGCAACTAGTAGGCAGCCTCATCTACCTATCTGCTACTAGGCCTGATATCAGCTTCGCAGTCAGCTATATTTCACGCTTTATGACAGCTCCTAAGGCTGATCATTGGATGGCAGCAAAGCGTGTGCTTCGTTATGTGAAGGGCACTTCTGATTATGGACTTCTGTATTCTCGGAGTTCTAATCCTAAACTCAGTGGGTTCACAGATTTAGTTTGGGCAGGCTTTGTTGATGATAAAAAGTCAACATCTGGATGTGTTCAGTTTGGGATCCGGTGCAGTCACATGGACCAGCAAGAAGCAGCAAGCAGTTTCTCTCTCTTCTACAGAGGCTGAATACAGAGGGACTGTTAAGGCAGGATGTGAAGCTGTCTGGCTTCGTCGTATGCTTGGGGATATGCAGATGTCACCAGCAGGACTGACTACTCTGTTTGTTGATAACGAAGGCGTTATCAAGTTAGCACGGAATCCAGTCTTCCATGAACGAACCAAGCATGTGGATGTTCATTGTCATTACATACGACAGTTGGTTGAAGACAGGACTAGAGATCTGTAGTATGTTCCTACCACAGATCAGACTGCAGACATTCTCACCAAGCCTCTTGGTCCTGATAAGTTTGTCAAATTCCGAGGACAGCTTGGTGTGTTAGATAGATTAACCATTAAGGGAGGGTATTACAATAATAGATAAGACGTCTATTATTAGTTAATGGTTATCTTGTAAATATCTTTAGCTTTAGTTTGCTTTCGTTTTTTGCTTTCTCTGGAATAGAATGTTTCTATTCTTTACGATCGTTTCTTAAGGAAACATCGTCCCATTCTTTTGTATAAATTGACCTTTCGGTCTCTGTTATTAACAAGCAAGTATTTACCAATTACCTCGTAATATGCACAGCAGCGATCGTACCATGGAGGGTCAACTACCTAAGAAATGATCAGCAACAGGGAAATAAAAACTGTATGTGACAGTAATTCTCAGAAAGATGACAGCAGCACCGTCCCATGAATAAGACGGCGATGTTAACATTGAAGTGTCAAGGCTGCATCAACAGTTTACTAATCATCTTGACTAAGACTTGGCTGAGATATCACAATATGCATTCACATGTTGTTGATGTTCTGAAGGCACAACGACAGTTGCAATCTTTTCTAATCACTGTCGACTGTAAGAGGTAAATCACAGAGACTATAATTGCCATTATTAAAGAATGGAGCCTTGGTCATGTTGACACAAGTTTTGTTCCACTATAACATGCAGAATCAAATACTTAATGTTTCAAGGAGAAACAACAAACCCTCAATCCGCTCTTGATATAAGGTCATCTTTCATGCTGAGCTTGCAAAAGTAAGATTATGAAATGACTTAAAGGTTCCTTCTTAATCGTGGACTTATACTCAGTTTTATGATGTGATATGCTGGTTGTCATAGATGGACCTATGCCATTCATTCAATGGGTATCAACTCCTGCACTCTTAAAGATTTAGCTTCACAATGTACAATGAAAATATAGCTTCTGATTTTCTAATTTGTCAATTCAATTTAATCTTAGACTTATAACTTCTATTTCTACTTCTACTTCCGCTTCTACTTCTAACTGCGAATGGAATGAATCATGGATGGACCTGGACTCTACTAGATGTAATCCAACGGCTCCACCCACCTAGTGCAAGCTTCTAAGGAATGCACAAATGATTTTCTCATCAATATCCTCCCTCCAAACTGTTAAGAATGTTAGCATTTAAAGTATTGAAACATATGCTCAGTAGTTGGTAAATACACACACACACACACACACATGCGCAAATGATTATAATATAATTACCGTCAATTTAATATCACAGTATCCCCATCGTAAATACATTATCATAATATTCTTAACATCTGGATATATCGATTACTTCAGAAAACTGTCTACTATAGATTAACCTCATATTATGATAACGACAGGCAGTAAAACTGTTGTCATTGAGTAGTTTATATCTCTGTCACATTGCCTGGATTATTGGGTGACATCTTGTGACTAATATTATGTTATTGCATTGTTATTGGGTCTCCCATATTGTAGCATATATTGTTTCTGTTTTAGGCTCACTGATCTCTATGAACCGATGCTAGTCTATATGTATATTGAGGCATGACCATGTAGGGTCATGCCCCTACTTGGTTGTGCTTCAAATATGTATATATATTAACTCCTATCTCATATCTGAAAATCATATCAATAAAGTGGCATACTGATCTCAGGTAAGAATAGGATATTATCACAATAAGAATATAGAGAGTCTGACACTGTATAAGGAAGACACCAGTTTGCTATAATATAGAATACAAACTGAAACACTTTGATAAGTCTACACCAACTAAGATCTATTAAAACTTACATGGTATTAGAGCCAGGTTGGTAGAGAGACTATTAAAAGTGCTGCAAACATGTCAAATAGTGTAAGAGTAGAAGACAGACTTGAAGGTGCTGTAAAACTTCTTTTCATGGAAAATTCGGATTACCATGATCCTTGAAGAACTAGAACTAGATTCCTTCATTGAATTTGATAATCTGATTCTTGAAGATGGAACCGAAAAAACCACTTTTAAAAGGCGAAACAATAAAGCCAAGAAAATCATAGTAGACTCCATAAAGGATCACATACCTCCTTCCATATCAAATCTGAAGAAAGTCTTTGAAGTATTCACAACAATCAAAAATGCGTTTGAAATCAACAACTCAAATAGATTGATTACTTTGAACAATCAACTGATGAATACTAAAATGAATAAGAGAGAAACAATCTCATCTTATTTTGGAAGGATCTCTGAAATTAAAAATCACCTAAATTCCATTGGAAACAAAGTAGACGATCAAGAACTCTCTATATTAGCACTTAGAGGATTACCACTATCATGGGAAGCATTCATTCAAGTTGTCAGTGGACCTTCAATTCCTTCATTTGATCAACTAGAAACTGATTGTACATCAGAAGAGTCAAGATTAATTTCCAGAGGTATTGTATCAAATCAAGAGGGAGAAAATCAAGCTCTTTTCTCAGCTCCAAATCATCAAGGGAAAAAGAGGAAATTTAAAAGAAAGAAACATGACTATAAGAAAAAGAATAATAAGTTCAATAGAATTGATCTTTCCAAAGTTAAATGCTATAAGTGTGAGAAATTCAGACATATCTTTAGTAAATTGCCATAGAAGGAAAAGAATCTTAGTCTCCGTAACCGAAAGTAAGAAAGATGAAAATCTAGTTTTTTACTCTGGTTTATCAAGTGAGATAAACTCTAATGAAAATGTGTGGATAATAGATAGTGGTGCTTCTCGACATATAATAGGATTCAGGGACAAATTTGAAACACTCGAAATTATAGATCCGAAGGAGTTACTATTCGAGACAACTCCACTCATCCAGTCATAGGTATTAGGACCTGCTCTATTCAATTAAGGGCTGGAATTACATTAAGGTTGAAAGATGTTCTATTTGTACCTGAAATAAAAAGAAATTTAATTTCAATCTTTGGATTAACGAATGAAGGATTTCAAGTTACATTCAATGAAGACAAAGTTTTGTACTGGCCTAAAAACTCAAGTCTAAGAAATGCTATCACCATAGGGACAAGAGATGGGACCTTATATAAACTATGCAACATTCAAAACCAAGCTCTTAATCATGAAAAAACAAACTCTAATGAAATTTGGCATAGAAGACTTGGGCATATTGGTTTCAGTTCACTATCAAAGATAGAAAAAATCACCTTTGGAATTGCAAACCTAAATTCTAAACATAAAAGCATATGTAAAGGTTGTGCTCTAGGAAAGAACATTAAAAAACCTTTCCCTCCTACTGAACACAAGTCTAAATCAATCCTGGAACTCATTCACTTTGATCTATGTGGGCCCATGCCAACTCTTTCTCTAGGGGGTTACTCCTATTACATAACCTTCATCGATGATTACTTTAGGAAGACTTGAATCTTCTTTCTAAAAGTTAAAGAATCAAATGAGGTGTTATCAAGATTCAAAGAATTCAAAGAATTGGTGGAAAATCAAGTGTCAAAGAAAATTAAAACTCTAAGATCTGACAATGGGGGAGAATATACCTCTGAAAATTTCAAAGCCTTTTGTACATCTGTTGGGATTAAGAGGTAATATACAGTACCTTATATCCTCAACAAAATGGGGTAGCAAAAAGAAAAAATTGAACTATTGTTGAAGTAGCAAAAGCTATTCTTCATGATCAAAACCTACACTTTTCATTCTGGGTGGAAGCCACAAATACTGCTGTATACATACAAAACAGATTTCCACACTCCATTATAGAAAATATAACACCTGAAGAAGTCTTTACAAGAAATAAACCTGACTTAAGGCATCTTAGGATCTTTGGTTGTCCTGTATATATACATATACCTAAAGAAAGAAGAACTAAGTTAGAACCATCTGAAATTCAAAGGGAGAATATATCAGAAGAAACTAGATCAATACAAGATGCAAAAAATAGAAACATCTCAAATATGAAAAAGAGGACTTTGTGGGCAAGAAAAATGCTTGAAGAAAATAATATTGAACTAGATGAAATTGCTAAGGAAGTCAAGAGAACCAGAATTAAATCATGTTATATTGCACTAGTAATTGAGCTCACTAAATCTGAACCTACATTTGTTGAAGAAGCTCTAACTTGTTAAGTGTGGAAAGATGCTATGGTTGAAGAATATCAATCAATACTACAAAATGATGTTTGGGATATTATACCTAGACCTAAAGTCAGATTTGTTGTCTCTTCTATATGGCTCTATAAAATCAAATATGTAGCAGATGGGAGCATTGAGAAACATAAAGCAATGTTTGTTGCTCGAGGTTTTTCATAGAAGGCCGCTATTGATTATGAAGAAACTTTTTGCCCGGTTGCTCCTTTCACTTCAGTTAGGGCAATTCTTGCATTAGCAGCAGCAAAAGGATGGAAGGTGCATCAAATGGATGTGAAAATTGCATTCTTAAATGGAGTCATAAATGAAGAATTTTATATTGAACAGCCTAAAGATTTTGTGATAAAAAATGAAAACCTTTATGTATGTAAACCAAAGAAAGCGTTGTATGGCCTGAAACAAGCACCTCGAGCTTGGTATGAAAGAATTAACAACTATCTTATCAAATTAGGGTACTCTAAAAATGAAGCTGATCCTAATATCTATTTTAAAATTTCTAATGGAGATATGTTCATAGTGGTTCTTTATGTTGATGATCTCTTGATAACAGGTGAAGATCATCTTATTGCTAAATGCAAACAGGATCTTGTTGCTGAATTTGACATGAAAGACCTATGTTTACTACATTATTTTTTGGGTCTAGAAGTATGTCAACAGGAAGATTACATCTTAAATCAAGGAAAATATACTTAGGATATTTTGAATAGATTTGGGATGATGGACAGCAAGCCACTTGCAATTTCAATGGAAACTAATCTACACAAGCTAAAAGAGGAAGCAACACATTTAGAATCTATTGATCCTACCCTCTATAGACAAATTATTGGATCACTCATGTTTTTGGTAAACACCAGGTCTGATATCTGTTATTCCACAAATGTACTAAGTCACTTTATGTGTGAACCTAAGAAAATACCCCTGATGGCTGCTAAACATGTTTTGAGATATCTACGTGGCACTATTGGTCTTGGACTAAAGTACAGAAATGTTGAAATCAAACTTGAAGGCTATACTGATTCTGATTGGGCTGGTTGTTCCATAAATTGTAAGAGTACCACCGGATGTTGCTTCAATCTTGGATCAACAATGATATCATGGTTTAGTAGAAAACAACCTACAGTTGCTTTGAGTTCTACTGAAGCATAATATATGGCAACCTCCATGGGAGCACATGAAACAGTTTGGTTAAGGAAACTATTATTTGGATTATTTGGAAAGAAGTTAGATTCCACTGTGATCCATTGTGACAATCAGAGTTGCATCAAACTTTCTGCAAATCCAGTGTTTCACAATCGGTCAAAGCACATTGAGACTCCTTACCACTATATCAGAGACATTGTTGACAGGAATGTGATCAAGCTGCTCTATGTTAACACAAATGATCAAAATGCTGATATTTTCATGAAACCTCTTGCAAGAGTGAAAACAAAGTATTTTAGATCTAAACATGGTATGACAAATACGCAATTACATTTTTTGTAAATTTATTCATGAATATGATATTAAATTATATTGTTTGCAAACTTGTTAAATGGAAGGTGACAATCTTTCATTTGTGTTTAAAGGTCTCTATTGTAAGGTGACGATCTTATCAATAGATGACCAACCTTTTAATACCAAAAGTATTGAAGGTTATTGGTGTCATTTTTATTAGGCTAGATTCTACTAGACACATTGATATCAATCATGATTATAGGCCGGATCTTGCCGCACATCTTGAAAATTATTGGTGTCATTGTTATTAGGTCGAATTCTGCGGGACACATTGATATCCGTCATGATTATAGGCTGGATCTTGCCGGACATAATGGAAATTATTCGTGTCTTTGTTATTAGGCCGGATTCTGCCGGACACATTGATATCCATCATTATTATAGGTCAGATCTTGCCGGACATCATGAAAATTATTGGTGTCTTTGTTATTAGGCTGGATTCTGCTGGACACATTGATATCCATCATAGTTATTAGGCCAGATTTTGCCGGACACCATGAAAATCAAGTATTATGGTTCTTTAGACCAGATTTTGCCAAATGCCATATTCTATCAGATATAATTGAGTCATGCTTAAGTGTATGAAGAAGTTTCAATCCATCATTGCTAAAGAGGGAGTGTTAAGAATGTTAGCATTTAAAGTATTGAAACATATGCTCAGTAGTTGGTAATTATACACACACACACACACACACACACAAATAATTATAATATAATTACTGTCAATTTAATATCATAGTATCCCCATCGTAAATACATTATCATAATATTCTTAACATCCAGATATATGATTACTTCAAAAAACTGTTTACTATCGATTAACCCCATATTATGATAATGATAGGCAGTAAAATTGTTGTCATTGAATAGGTTATATCTCTGTCACACTGCTTGGATTATCGGGTGACATCTTGTGACTAGTATTATGTTATTGCATTGTTATCGGGTCTCCCATATTGTAGGATATATTGTTTTTATTTTAGGCTAACTAATCTTTATGAACCGGTGCTAGTCTATATGCATATTGAGGCATGACCATGTAGGGTCATGCCCCTACTTGGTTGTGCTTCAAATATATATATATATAAATTCCTATCTCATATCTGAAAATCATATCAATAAAGTGGCATACTAATCTTAGGTAAGAATTGGATATTATCACAATAAGAATAGAGAGTCTAACATTGTATAAGGAAGACAGCAATCTGCTATAACATAGAATATAGACTGAAACACTTTGATAAGTCTACACCAACTAAGATCTTTTAAAACTTACACAGACTCATCATCTAGACGCAAACCAAAGATTGAACATCAATTGAAGTTAAGTGTTTTCATCGGCTTACTACGCAAGGCACCCTTACCATCAGCAAGAGGCTAGTGGCTCGGATTTGTTTGAGTCAAAAAAGAAAACATCCACAATAACTTCCATTCAACTAAACTACTTTAACATGAAAAGAAATATACTCCAAGTGAAAGATTGAGGAAACTATGCAATACTCCAAAGCAATATTAAGTAATCCACCATGAAGAACCAATCAATTACTTTGACAAGCATTGCAACAACAATTTGATCAAGTCTTTCCCTTAGCTATCCTACTCTACTCTAGCTCTCTAATCTTTCCTCCTACCTCTAATCTAATCTTGTCTCATCTAATCTCTTACAAATGAGAAGGCCTTAGTCTTTTATAGTAGTTCCATTACAACGAAGGGCCAAGGTTGATTCAAGATCAAGGGTTGAGATTTCTTCCCAAAAACTCTAATTAGGGTTGCCAAATATATAACCAATTTCATGAAGGCACCAATTCATGGGCCAGTTAGAAAATTACAATGGTTTTGATAGCCAATGAGAAAATAGGACGCTTGGCATGATTTGATTGACTGTGCTTGAAACTATAATTTTCTAATTGGAGGAGACAAACAATTGCCACCCCATCATCCAATGTTGTGCTTGGAGTCTTAGCTCGTAGAGTATCCCCAACATTTGTGATTTTTTCCATTCTTCAAAATTACCTCATGGAATCGACTTGAACTACTTGCATCTTCGTGAACTTGTGAACTTGATCTTTCTTGATTCTCCTTGGATATGTTCTCATGTAGTTGGATCCTCTGTGCTTTCTTGAACTTCCTCTTGATTCCGACTTGAGTTTGTGGGTTGATAGCTTGACCACGAATCCTTCCTTCTCACTTGAGTCCTTGGGCTTGAGCCATCTTTGTGTAGTATCCACTTGAAGTTTCAAGGCTTTGATCACCACCTTGCCCTCTAGCTTCTCCTTCTTGAATTCACCTTGCTAAACAAAGGAGAAAGCTTGTGAAATAAATATGGAAATAAAATCACATCAATAATAAACAAAATTCCTCCCAATTTAAAACCAACCATTTTGCAAAGTTGAGGCAAATTGTAATCTTATCACAATCCAAAACTATTTATTATTATTTTTTATTTCTAATTTTTCGTCACTTTCTCAATTATTTTTAATGGTGAGGAGAGGTTTAGGATGGTTTTGGTGATTAACAAAGAATGATAGTTGGCTCAGGAAATTTGCGAAGATGTGAAATTTTCCCAAAAGGGAAATTTCAAAAAATGCGAAATTTCCCCAAGAGGGAAATTTCCAAAGATATAAAATTTCCCTAAGATGGAAAATCTTGAAGATGCAAAATTTCCCCAAGACATGGTATCCTTAAAATTTCCTCATTTGAATGTTCCTTGGTGATTCCTTGTTCTATTCTTGTTCATGGTGTTGTTCTCATGCCATAAATCGATCTTCTAATACCTTAGCAGATGTTAAAACTTGGGACACTCAATGTGGGGAAATTTTCGAAGATGCTAAATTTCCCCTAGAGTAAAATCCTTTGGAAAATTATCGATGTCTTCCCCTCATCATTCTAAAATTGCAATGCTTAAGTTGCTACACAATAAAAGCCTCCTAAAGTGTTAACTTTTTATTTTGCCCAAGGAGGGAATGTTAAGATATTTGGGAGAAATGAGAAGGTAGGGGAATTTCTGAGGGTGAGAAATTTCCCTAGGAGGGAGAAATCGAAGATGCAAAGTTTTGATAGGAGGGGGATTTTAGAAGATGGGAAATCTCCCTAGGAGGGAGATTTTCGAAGATGCAAAATTTCCCTAGGAGGGAGATTTCTGAAGATTCAAAATTTCCCCAGGACATGGTTCTCTCACAAACTTTGTCAATCATGCAAACCCTTCTCTCTCAGACTAAAATTTCACTTTCCACTTGGACTTAAGCTATGGAAATTTCTTTAACTGGGATCAAAGTGTTGGCACATTTCTGAGACCAAAATTGCTCAAACTCACCCCAGACTTGGGAGACTTGAAAAGATGTTGCCAATCAAAATCGCCAAAGGCAAAGACTCCTACCTGCTAAAACCAAAAGAGGGGGTCTCCATTTGCAGTGGGGTGATGGTGTGAAAACCACACAACAGGTCATATGGAGATTGCTGAGGATCTGTTAAAGAATATTCATTGAAGTTTTATCAATTGGTATTTAGGAAGGATGAATGAATATTGCTAAAGATTTTTTATCTCAACACAATTAGTAAATTGCCAGTTATCAAGAGTCCCATATTTTGGGAAGCAATGATCTATTGGAAGTGATGCCTCACTTGACATAACTTTTCACTTCTCCTAAAGGGATATAAAAGTGACAAAACCATCATTGATTAAGGGCAGAGGATAGAAGAACATTGAATTACAAATTGAATGGAATAGCCTTTAGCAGTTTGAATTCTTGGTACCAGGTAAAGAATAACTGTAATCCGATGTGAACCTAAGGAGTTAATATTGTTCTATTTTTGGTAATGCAGAAATAATGAATAATTTATCTATGTGATTTTATGATGCATCTATTAATTTTAGAACCAGAATATACACACACGTGTGTGTGTGTGTGTGTGTGTGTGTGTGTGTGCACTGAACTTAAAACATAAAGCACAAAATAACAGAGAACACAAACAACTTATCTTGGACTCCACTCGAGAGTGAAAAACACATCGCACAAAAAACGAATCCTTTATTGAGTTCTTCAACAAAGTACAGTAAAATTCTTGCTTATGATTGACATTTCTGATCAATCAATCAATCAATAAGCTTTTAACCCCTTGAATACATAATAATGATAAAGGAAAATATTTGCATCTCTCTGATGCAAATGCAACATAAAGACTTACAAAACTATATTGATCTTATACAAATAAATTGCAATCAATAATAAAATGTTCTTAGAGAAAACAATCTCAGAGTTATTTCTCACCGAGAAAACAAAGACTCACAAGAAATCAGAATTGAAGACATGATCCCAAGAGACTTCACAAACTTTGCTAAAAAATGTTGCTCAATAGAAAAATCACAATATTGCACATCTTGGATAGACTCTTGAAGAATTCGAAGAATCTCCACTTGAGCCCATGGAGAGACAAGGATTATCATAGTAATTGACGACATCAATGCATCTATGGTAGAAAGTAATGTTGATATCGGAGTGAGACTATGATGTCCTGCTTCTAGATTGTAACCTGCAATAATTTGTTAGTTTTATATATAAACAAATCATATAAATAAACTTTTTTATGGTGTTAGTCTATAGAAATATTAAATTAAATTCTACCCAAGCTACCCTTTCTAATCCTTCGGAAGAGCCCCTACTCAAATTACCTAACCCTCTGGTGAGAACTATATCTCGGTTAGGTGATTATCATAGCAAGGAACATCTTCGTTAGGCCTCTTGGGATCTCTGGTAATCACTACTTGGTAGAGATCACACCTCTAACCAAGTCTCTTATCTTTGACATATGCATATGTTTGACCACTACAATATATATTGTCCCTAAAGGATTCTCTATAAATCCCCTCTCTATAATCCAATTTAGAATATCAACATTCGATTACGAAAACCCTCTAGTCTCTAAGTTCACTATATGTTCATAATTGCTTATTACCAAGTTTATTTTGCCTCTAAGATATAATCTCTTACTATAGCATGCATCATACCTTTGCGCGGAAAGATTGTACGCCTATAACCTTTCTTATATTGTCTTGTCCTTCAATTATTATTTAATGTTCTTATTAATACCGTTGCTATATTCAGATGAGAGTTTTAAGATTAATTGGTAATGTTGCCCTTTGTTTTCTATTACCCACAATGGATGTGTAGTTCAGGTTCTTGGTTGGAGATATCATCTAAGCACTACAACAACTGACTGTAGATGGCTTCCTTCAAGTATGATCATTTCTTCCTCTCCTGTAGTATGGTATGGTGACATATATTTACTGGGTTTTAGGAACTCTTCCAATGAATCGATATCTGACTCTTCACTTCGTAATTCTGGTATTCGCAATTTCTCCTTCCCGTGTTTGTAGTATGAATGACGTACTTACTAGTCTGTGCTACAACTGGTGCTCCTCACTCTTCCTGTCCGTGGTAGTAGCGCTTATACTGTTCGGGTATCTTCTCCGGCTGGATGTGCTTTGTTCTCCTACTTGATGCCTTCCTTTTCTCCCATGATGGCAACGGTTATTTGTAGACAGATGCCTTCATTCGATGAGACGGGGGGTGATAGAGTCTGATGCGTGACGATATAGTTCCTTGAGCGCTTGTCGACTCCGACTTACATTTGTTCTCTTTGGATGTTAATCGATGAATCTCTTCCTATTTTGCCTCTCGATAGGTATTGGAACCTATACATATATGCACACACCATTGCGTTTGAATAGTCACACCCTTTGCATATGTCAATTTGATTTATTAAGTCTGGGCCAAAAAATAGATTAATTTGATAATTTGGTTAGCATAAGTTTCATTTATAATTTCCCTATTAAAATAATTAAAGGAAAAAAAACACTTAATAATTATAACTCATTGTAATAATATACATTTATGTCTCTTATTAGGATTTGATTATCAAAATGCTTTTTAGTTATAATTATAGTAGTATACATTTATGTACATGTCTCTTATTAGGATCTCATTTTGGGTTTATTACAGAGACCACGTTAGATAATAAACATGAGCCACATCATCACACACTCAATGCCATGTCATGCTAGCTTGACAATGAGGGAGGTAAAAATAAAATACAAAATAAACAGCTCCCGAATAGAACAAGATGAATTCCATAGTCACAAAATGGAATGATAAGAGCATGATATAGCTGTTACAAGATTCAAGAAGAGTTGACAGATTAACGGATTTCCAGATGATTGATTGATTAATAGAGGAACAAATGTGTTCCTTATAAAGAATTACAAGGACCTTGTTTCTAAAAGAAACTACGTAGATTGAAGACGGAATTAAAAACAAAACTAGAGACATGATAGGAAACATTCCTATCTGGACTGAAGACAAAAGAGATAGGATAGGAAACATTCCTATCTAGACCGAAAGACGGACTACAGACAAGTAGTTGACTATTATAGAAAGTATAAGATATTATCTTAATACCCTCCCTTAATGGTCAACGTATGGATGTCGGAACATTCTGTGATAATTGAGACCCTCCCTGGATCTACAGAATGCTGAAACTAAGAAGCTTTTCCAGAAGAGTGCTATGACTCAAAATAGGTTGCAATTACAAAACTTCATTTTTTTGGAAAAAACGGTAAAACCTAGAATCTCACGCAACCTTGTGTATTACAGGCAACTTGAAATGATTTTTGAGGAGAAAATCAACAAACCCAGAAAAAACAGAAACAGATTCCGAAGGCGAAAAATGCAGCTTTGCCTTGATCAAGAAGCTCGAGAACTTGTGCTGTTGGCTGGGAAGCATTTTGCCTTGCTTGGGCAGCCAAACGTTTCCGACACTCGAATTTCATATGGCCGAACTTGTGACAGTAATTACACTGTACATTTTGCTTCGTAGAGCCATCCAAGGATTGAGCAGAAGGTTGATGCTGGGAAAGCTGAGAAGACTGATGGTTGCCAATGTTCTGTTGAAAGGATTTTGCAGCAAATGCCTGCTCTGAGGAGGCTGTAGAAGCACTGCTGCCAAATTGTTGTTTCCAATGATCCTGCTGCAAAAGTTTGGTGCATAATTTTGGAAACTTCAGATCAACATTAGTTGACGTAATGTTGAGTGTTTCTATGAAGTGCTCATAGGATGCTGGTAGACTTTTTAGAGTGATGACTACCATATCCTCTTCCTCCATTTTCCGACCAATAGCTTCGAGCCGATCGCGGATGTCCTTAATCTTTGTCAAATGCTCTTGTAAGGACATACGTTCATCCATCATAATGGAGAACAATTGATTCTTTAGAAAGAATGCTCGACTTTTGTCAGATGTTTCATGCAGCTCCTTCAGATATTTTCAAATTTCTGCAGCTGACTTGCCAGAAGGAATTTGCGGTAGCTGATCATTGATAATAGAGAGCTTAAGAAGCATAACAGCCTCTCGATTGCGATCATCAAACTTGTCCTGTTCTGCTTGGTCGGAGATTGGACGAGTCTTTGTGCCCAGAACAAGCTCATCCAAACAACGATATTTGAAGATTGTCAACATGCGTTGCTTCCGGTGATTATAATTGTGGCCATTGAATTGTAGACTGCCCTCCAACATCAGATTAGTCAAAGATGCCATTTGCACGAAGTTCGAGGCAATGCTAAGGCTGACCCAAAAAAAAGACAAGTGCCCAGAAGAGTAGACAAAAAACCCAGAAAGAATCTGCAGTCACAATGTAAATCCGTCGGCTTGAAAATTGAGGCATGGAAAATGAGGTACCCAAAAAATTTTGATGAAGACCCAGATGACGTCCCGAAAAACCCACCAAGAATCTGCAAACAAAAAAATTTTTCGACTCGAAAAATTAGGGTTTCGAAAAAAAATAGCCCTGGCTGAAAAAAGTTTGAAAAAACTTCAGATTTCTTGATAAAAATGGCGTATTTTTTTCAGGGAGAGTGCAAACGATGAAGAATGCAGACAAAATGAACTAATCCTTGACCCTACAATCGCGATTTTTCCGTCAAATGAACTTGAAAATATATGGACGCGAGTTGCTTCAAACGCGTGTGATTTGGACGCAATTTGTAGAAAAAATTGCGAGCTTTCCCAAGGATACAGGCACGGATTTTGTAGACCAGGAGGCTGTGAGCAGAGACGATTGTCGTGGTGTGCAGAACTCAAAAAAAAACACTAGCTATTGTGAACACGACTTACAGACCAAACAAAAACTCTAGGCCGCAAACAAAATAATATCAGACGTGATTTGCTAAGCACGATTTTACCAATCGTGAGCAAATAAAAACGGCTTTCGTTTTGCATGGACACGATTTTCAGATTCATAAACCCTAGCTGAAACTTAGATGGGCACAGATAAATTTCTCAAAAAAGTAGAAATCTTGGACAGGCTAAAAGAGAAATCCCTAGAAATAATTTCAAAAAATTTAGCAAATATTTTCAAAAGAAATTATAAATTTTTCGAAAAATTCCTTATCATGGCTCTGATACCATGTTACAAGATTCAAGAAGAGTTGACAGATTTCTGGATGATTGATTGATTAACAGAGGAACAAATCTGTTCCTTATAAAGAATTACAAGGACGTTGTTTCTAAAAGAAACAATGTAGACTGAAGAGGGAATTAGAAACAAAACTAGAGACAGGATGGGAAACATTCCTATTTGGACTGAAGACAAAAGAGATAGGATAGGAAACATTCCTATCTAGACCGAAAGACGGACTATAGACAAGTAGTTGACTATTATAGAAAGTATAAGATATTATCTTAATAATAGTTGTGGTTCGAACATGACATAGAAGCTTTGAACACAAAGAAGCAAAGTTGCTGGAAACTCCTCTGCCCCTCCTTGGGTGTGCGTATCCCCGTATCCAATTTGGAAATGTATCTGATATTGCCCAGATACACGTCGAATATTGTACCCATGTCTGCCTAAAAGAACTTGATTTCCCAACCATGCCAAATACTATGGGATTTGATTTTTTAAAAGATTTGATGTAAATCTTCCCAAATTTGATATAAAAAAAACTTTTTAAAAGTAGTTTTAAAAAATGGTTTAAACAAAACCTGCACCCAATGAGAAAGACAAATAAAATGTTTTCTATTTCAGCAACCCATTTGTTGTGTTATCTTCTAATGCAACTCTACTATGTTTACATACTGTGAAGTGATAAATTAACTTGTAAATATTTATGTGTCAATATTGCTTTTGAAGTAATGAAAACCTCCTATTATAAGTAAAAGACTATGTTAAATATATGTGTATGTGTTATTTATTAATGTTGTGTCCAGTGGTATCCATATTGGTGGTCTTAAAAAATGGTCGTATCCATCTGTACCCAATATTATATCTGTATCTGTATCCATGCAACTTTGGAAAGAAGGCATGACATGAGCATGAAGCCAGAGACACACAATGGCTGGCAAGAACAGTAATAGATGAATGATGAACTTCACTCAATAAGAATGAACAATAGAAATAGTTTCATCTCTGCAACTCTAGAACAAAACAGAGAAAATAGGAAGCATCAAGTATGAAGGAGCTCTATCGTAGCTACTTCGTCTTTAACAGCATTTTGGTCAGCTGTTAATACACATTTAGATGTGACTTAGTTTGACAATACTCTGTTACAAGGGAATGCGAGAGAGTTTGCAATTAAAGGAGAACTGCGAAGTGTGTCCTATTGTAGTGACAGTTAAGGGAGAACAGCTATGAGGGCACCCTACTGCACCGTGAGTAAGGGAGAGAACTACTAAGGGCACTCTATTGTAGTGACAGCTAAGGGTGAACAGCTATGAGGGCACCTTATTGCAAGTACTTCTCAACTTCCATGTTGGGGAACCATTGGTGAATCATAGTTAACATCAACCATATAGAATGGAGGACTCTATGGAGGGAGAATGGTGATCTTAGGGCATCCTTCTATGCTTCCTTACTCCATATCTTCTATTATTGGAATTCGCATATAATTTAGATTCCACTTAATGATGAATATATATATTTTTTACTCTTAACCCTTGATTTGTTTATGAATAACGTTTTTATTTTTAAATATCTACATACACATGTATGTATGTATGTATACACACACACATATATGCATGTATGTATACACACACACACACATACATAGGTACTCATTTTTATGTTGACATTGTTTCATATTGTGAGTGCAGGATTCAAGTTTTGGATCACACAACTAAAGAAAGCATTTATTTGATAAACCCTAACCCTTATTTGTTGCGATTGTGGTTTGGGGCAACTTCTAGAGTAAATTAGGAAGGGGGCATTACAATTGGTACATGAGCTTCTTGTTGATGCATGTTTAATGACTGTAACAACAATAGAATCAAATACTGAAGTATCTTATCCTCTCTTGAACAAAGCCCACTGCATGCATTAGATTGTGAAAGATTATACATGTGATTCGAAGGTTCCTTTTATTAATGGATAAGCTCAATGGACATTGTGATATGGTAGTAATCCAAGGGGCCTTATGTTTGATTCATTCTTCTCCTCTGTTGGTTGGAACTTCTTCACTGGATATTGCAGTCTCATGATGCTTCTTCGTCGAACAGACACGACTGAAATTAGCTGAAATTAAAGGGGAAAGGGTTAGAAGGATTTAAATCCACTTCTAAAGAGAATGATATCTATGGATAGTGCTCTAGTGGACAAACTTCAAATAACCAAGTTTTGCTTTGCCAAAATCAACTACAACTGCACATGAGTTGGTGCAATCTTCTTAGGGTTATGCAAAGAATTTTTATATCACAATGAACACCATCATAATTAAAAATGCACATTTAATGTTAGAAGATAAGCATCCATAAAACAGGTGCTAGTCTAACTTTACACGATAGCCTACAATCAACAAACTGATCAATATTATGAGCGTGGAAATTCATTAGACACCATTAGTTTTCTCCAATGAAATCAAAACATTTTATTTAACAAATGAGAAATTAGAAAGACACCATGCAACGAGTTGAAATAAACATGAGTCCACCATATCTTCAATGAAAACAATTTTTATTTCCCCAAGTCTTACAACAATGCCTTCCCCTTCTCCTCCACTTCTACTCTAAGGAGCAAGAGATAATATATGTCTATTTGCCTATCTATCTATGAGTTTATCTCATCTATTCTAAAGAATTACATATGAGAAGGCAGGGCCGTTATATAGATTTTCAAATTACAAGGTGTGACTCGGATTAAAACAGAGTGCAGAATCTGCATGCTATATGTTGAATTTTAATAGCAATGGAGTCAGTCACCTTGTGACAACTCCCAAATGACTTTGAATCTTTTAGAAGGGTCAGATTAATCTCATCTTTGATAGGCTGTATAATTCAAACATTTTACTGTCCTATCCTTTTCATCTGATTTCTGTGGCCCTTGGTATTAGTAATGTTTGGCATATTATGTTCAAAGGCGTGGTGAACCCTCTTTGCTCTTACTATGTTTGTGATATGTGGCTGTATTGTGCTATTATGGTATCATGTGTCTGCCTAATTAGGCTGCAAAGAGTGCCTTCTTTTGTTTGTATCAGACTCTCAGCAGATGCTGACTTGTGATTTTTGAAGAATTACTTATTGTAGTAAATTACCATAGATGCATATCATAAGCATTAAATAAATGTTCTACGAGAATGATTTCTTCATCTTTGGCTCGACATTGTGCGCTACACCTTTTTCTGATTTTAATATTTACATAGTGCAGGTTGTGTGGAGTTGATAAATTTATTATTGTCAAAGGGGCTGCCAGTAGATACTCCTAGTGATGCTGGTTCACCACTAATATGGGCTGCTGGCAGTGATAGATTAGAAGCAGTGAAAGCATTATTGGACAATGGAGCAAATGTAAGTGACGTATATGATTTATGATGACTTTTGGATTATGAGTACTTTGAAAGTACTTTCAACTTAATGAACAATGCTTGATTATGCTAATCTGGAAATCATTGGTTGGTAGTTTTGGAGAAAATTATATCTATATTATTCATGTCAGTTTCTGAATAAGAATCTACTTTGTAAAAGGCTTTCCATTGAACATAAATTGTCTGTTTATGCTAATTTAGAAGTTCTTGCTGGGCAACAATGTAGAGGATTTATGTTCTTTGTCTATTGCCTTATAAATTCTAGTCAAAAGAACTTTGTGGTTTTATGATTAGCAATTTGTCAAATGAAGAATTTTCATCCACTCGCTCAATTGTATGTTGATCACTTTGATAAGGAACCTTGTGTGGGTCGTCATATTTTTTCTAAGTTAGTGGTTCATTCCCTATTATGCTTGGATCCAGGTCTGGTTTGTTTTTACTCCCGATATGGGGTCAATTTGCTAGTAGATTATGTTAGTGTGCATGCAGATGACAATGGGTTTGTCTTGAAAAATCCTTTAACCAGTGATTAACCCAATATGTGTCATGTCCCCAATTTCTGCCCTTCCTTAGTGACAACATTTCTAGCAAGGTTGGTTTATTATCTGGTTCCCATAGGCCAACAGAGTATAGAGGGAACCAACCCAGGGGCTTTGAGAGTCATGCATGAGCTTCCCAAGTAGTTTGGAGCAGTAGACAACAGTTTCCTACAATTTAGGAGGGATTCCTAATTTGTAAGGATTGACTAGGAGTGGTCTAGGAGGCATTTGGAGACCTCGGCGGACGTTTTGGAGACTTAGAGTGCATCTCCTATTTTTTAGGAGGAACTCCCAGTTCAGTGACAGTTCTCTCAGAGGTGCACACAGTAGGGGAGTCATTGGGACTCAATTTTGGTTGATTGGGGCTGTCTCCTACTTTTTAGGAGCATCCCTAGATTTTAGGGATGGACTGCCAGTTGACCCATCTTGTCTGGCATCAGTCATAGACAAGTGACAAGGTCAGATTCATGTTTGATTGGTCATTTTGGGCCTTTTGGAACCATTTGGAAAATATTTTAATATATTTAAATATTTCCTAAGTTGGTGATTAAATAAATTAAAATAAGGTTAATAATATAACCATTTTGGAGTAATAAGGGGATTTTGGCTTCAGTTGATCAAGTACACCTATGTGTTATAGCTCGTTGGAAAGGTTTCGAATTATTATACATGATTTTTACTATCTGTAGACTTTTTGGTGCCTTTAGCTATGGAATTTTAATTAAGTAATGTTTTTCCTATAGAGTGGGGAATGGGGAGATTGGTAGGGTAGTAGGATGGATGGTTAGTGGTTAGAGTAGGTAGGTTAGTTGAGTATTAAGTTTTATTTTTATTTTTTTTAGTTTAGTTTTTATTTAATAATATTAATTCATTGCTAGTTTATGTTTTACTTAGTGGTTAATTAATTTAATTAAATTTAAGATTATGTAGGTTTGTTTAAGTTATAGGTGTTAGTGGATATTTACTTTAGTTTTAATATAAGTTAGTTTTTGATCTATAGTTTTAGGAGTTAATTTTAGTTAGATTTAGTTAGGGTTTAGAATTAAGTTAGTTTAGTATCAAAATTATATTAAATGTAATATAGTTTAGATTTTAATTTAGTTAGTATTTCTTTTAAATAAATTTATCTTTTTAATATAGTTTAGTTGCAATCATAGTTTTAATTTAGCATAAATCGAATTGGTATTTGAATGGTGATTTTATTTGAATTACAAGGTTAAGTTAATTTTGATATAAGCATCATGATAAATTAATACTAAATTTTAGGTTCTATCATCATGCAAATTTAGTAAGATTAGATAGTTAATTTTTATGTTAAAATAGTTGAAATGTTTAAAGTTAATAAATTATATATATATAATATGTTTTAATTCTAGTTAAATTGTTTTTCCTTAAAGTGACTTTTCAATATCACTTAGTTTGTAAATTGATTATTGTCTAAGAGTTTTATAGTTGATTTTGATTATACATTCTCAATGAATCTAAACTCGAATACATTTGCTTTGTCTTTTAAATAATTGTTTTCTTATTATTAAAAGTTAATGTAAGAACATAAGTTTATCGATATAAATCTTATAACTAAAGTTTCAAATCTTAATAATATAACCATCCTCTTGTTTATAATCTTAAGACGTAATGTAGAGAAACTGACTTAAACTGTAATCACAATCATTTTCAAACTTAGAGTAATTTTATCGTTATTCAAAAAAAACAAATTGTGTGTTTTTGGCTTCGAGTTTTTGGGCATGACATATAGCATGGACAACTTTAATTGAAAAAATGTTATTTTATTATATTTTATTTAAAGGGCAAAGTGTAATTTCCCTTTAGGGTTCAATTTACAATTGGAAGGGGATATAAGGAGATGGAGACCTAATTTCTTATTATCTTTTGCATATTGAAAAACTTGTTTTTGTGAATTGGCTCTGAGAGAGCAATTCTTCATCTGGAATGCAAACCCCAGGTTTTGGATTGGCTGGGATGTAGCCCTCAGCAATTATTGGCATTGGATTCTTCAGATAGTGTGCGTTGCTATCAGGGATAGAGTACACCATTCTTTATTGTGGATTCAGGTTGCAGATTTATGGTTTCAGTGTTACAGATTGATTCTTTCAGCTGGGATGTGATTCCTTGCAGTCTTACGGCTGCCATTTGCAGCAGTTTGGCATCATTGTTGGATGTAAGCTCTTTGGAATTGCATTGGATTTATTATTTGGCTTTATAAATCAGAAATCTGCTTGGTACGATTTATAGCAATTTTGATTTGGCTCTATGTTCTTATTTATTTTCAGTCTCCTCTCATGTTTATTGTTCATTATTCATTACTATTGTGAAAACTATCAAAAAACACAAAACAAAAACAAAACCTTCTGCAACTTCTGTCTATTCTCAAAGACCATCAAAGAAATCACAGGAAAATATAGTTTATTAATTTAAAAACTACAGCAGATCAGCAAGGGCATCTATCAGGGATCTTTCAATATGCCTCAACAGACTTACCAGGTTAATCTAAGCCACAAATAACGTGCCCTGCTCAAACCCTCCCCAAATTTTTATTAGAATTTAAAAGCCCTTATGTTTTTTGTTTTTGTCTTGACATCTCACTAAAGAATAATGACATTAATTTTCTCCTTTCTTCCATCCTCTTACACCACATCAACTAGTTGCTTTGAATTCACAGCACTGAGCTGGGCAGGCAAGTGGTGGATGCAGGCTGTGCAGTGGCTTTTAATTGGTTGAGCTTCAACCTTTTCTCCACTCCCATAAGCTGCCAGCTCTATCACCCTTATTGTCTCTATTTACTAAAAAATCCATTCAACCTATTTAACTTTATCATGAGAAACTATAAAATTATCATCTCATATATATTATTTGGCTATCCCATCACCCTTATTGTATTTTTTTACCCTAATTAAAAACCCATTCAACCTATTAACTTTATCATGCAAAACTAAATGTATCATCTAAAAAATGTTCTTTGGTTATAAGACCACAAAAAATACCATGAAAATTGGAAACCTAATAAAGAATGAATATAGACAATGGAAACAAGAGACTATTGAAAGCTACTAGAGAAACTCAGAAATGTGATAAATTTGTGCCTTGATGATCTTGTCTTTCGATCCTCTAATTTATTATTACATTTATTTATTTTTTAATTAATTTTAGCTGTTGTCAATTAATAATAGGCTTTTGTAAGAAAGATCATTTATTACAGAAGGCTTTAACTATTAAATTAAAAAAATTAAATATACATGTTTCAAGGATGTAATGGAAATTTGAATATAGTGAGCCATACCACACACACCCCATCGAGGGACTATACATCGTATTATAATCTCTCCTTGTATTTTGGGATTAATAATGTAGGAGCATCCTTGGGTAGTTGATATATCTTGCATCACCCAACAATATTTCCTTTTGGTTTTTCTGTTTCTAATCCACTTGGGCAGTTTCCTGTGTTATAGGTAGTGATCATTTTAGTTGGTTTGTTATTTTATACAATCCTTATGGTGTGTTCTAGATATCTTGAAGGTCCTTTGTCTAGCTTCGTAGCTTGATCTGATGTATCTAGATAAAGATATTTTATGATTGGTCCTGTCCTATATAATGTTTCCTATGCTTACGACCAGGTTGGCAAGATTGGGCTTGCAATGGAGATTCACACTGTGCGAAGCTAAATGGCACATTGATCTATGTTCTTATACATGTGACCGACCTCCATGTCTGTTCGCACGTCATGGTTTATCTATTTGGTGGCGTTCTTTTGAATTTGGGTCTTGACCTATTGGATGTAATACATTTTCTTTATCTTGGATATTGTTTGTTGGATAAGCCGATTTGTGGCTGCCAATCATGTATATAAGTAGGTCAGTAGTTCATGTATAGGGGGTAACTTGGTAGTAAGAAGATTAGCCAACATATCTGCTAGTGAAGATCGATAATAAGGCTTATGTCCTTAGTAATGAGGCACGCCTATTGAAAATCTGTATCTGCACTTGCAGGCCTACTTGATGATAATTGAAAGACATTGTACTTTTTGTGCTGGTGTTATTTATTGTCTTGTTTTGCCATTTCTGCTACATAATTTCTAGCTGCAAGGGTAAACATCTCCATAGGGAATTTCTATTGCCTTCACTGCATCAATTATGGTTCAAATGATGTCTTGGGAAAGTAGACTAGCAATGCCACAATTAGGAATGTTGTATTTGGATTGGGTGATGGAATCGAGTTGTTGAAAGATCAAACACTTCGGGCAAGGTTATAAATGGATTCTTTGGTGGGTAAATTGGTATTGGACATATTTGGTAGTGATGGATCTGGAACATAATGTGAAATGGATGAAGCATTGGATTATGTAGGCTGGATTGTGCGATATTATGATTAGTGGGTCTAGGTGATGTTTGGGAAATACATGGAACGCTCACAAAAGGAGGTACGGAAGAACTAGAGATTTTTCCAAGACTATCATGTATAGGACTAATGTTTTAGATAGATGTAGCTATAATAGGGGGGGGTATAAGTTGACACATTAGGTAATGGTATTAGAATGTGAATGGAATTCTCAACACTATTAGTGGGATTAGAAAGATTAAGAGCTTTGGCACAACTTTCAAATCCTCCTCCTCAACCGTTCAATCAAGGGGATTGCCTCACTATTAGAATATTGTTTACCTGACCAATGTTTGAGCTTTTCCAAGTCATTGACAAGCTTTACTACTTGGCTAGGAGATATTATTGCTAAGGAGTCATCCTTATCATGAGAAGTAAGGGAAGAATTATTCTCAACAATGTTAGGTATGTTGTGTAGGAATAAAAGTCTCACCTAAATTTCCATGGAAGATGTTAGTTGACTTAGGATTTCCATCCTTTAGGGAACCCATAAGTTTACAACTTCTGACAAGGATATTATTTGTAGGGCCCAAGGTCATAAGACTCATACACAAAGCTATAGAAAAAGAAGTGTTTAAAGAATGCAAATAAATTAGATCTAGATACTCCAATTAGAATTTAGATGTAAGGAATTGTGGTCATCAAAATATAATGATGCAAATAGGATGCAAGACTATTCACAAGTTTATGCATGCAAACAAGGAATCAATTGTGTACTTATTCCACCATCTCTTACATTGAAAGGAAGATGATCTCCTAGGCCTCAAGATGGATGAAGCTCTAGATGGATGTAGTGATATGTTGCTGATGGGACACTATGACTATGCCAATGTAATTGAGAAATGCAAGATCTAGGGATGAAGAGGAAGAAAAGTAGTTCTGTGCATGTAGAGGGAGATTGAGAAGTGTTTGACCAATTGTGAGACCAAATTTGGCAACTAGAGATTACATCCAACTCATAGTTCAACTTTTAGGCCTTTTTCTGGACTAAGGCAACTTGGCGGCCTTGTTCCTAGACTAGGGCAATTGAGTTGCCTTGTTTCTAGCACTTTTCGAGAAAATTAGTTGTAGACTATAGCCCTTCTCTACATATGTTTGTACCCTTTCTGTGTGTTCACCACTTGTTCCTACATAAGGGAAAGAGAGAGAATGTTGTTCAGGTTGGTGTTTGCCTAAGTCGAACCTTGATTTAGGAATCAACCTTGAATTAGAAATGAAACATGCTTGAATGAAAGCACGTTAATAAATAGCAAAGGCGTAATTTGAAAATAAAATGCTTATATACTAATAAACCTTCTTGATGTTGAAATGTTCATAACGATGCTTGGTATTCTCTTGATGTTGAAATGTTCACAAAGATTCTTGGTATTGTCTTGATGTTGATTTGAAGAGAAGATTACATTTCTGTACAAATGCTTAGATTTGCAAATTACTTCTAGTCTTCAATGCGTTGAATGCTAGTCTTCAATGCGTTGAATGCTTGATGTCTTGCCTTAGGACTTGAAATGCAAAATTGTAGTGGAGTTCCTTTTCGAATGTAATAAGAGATTTCAAAATGGGGGAGGGTGGCTTGTTTAAATTTTATATATCTTTCCTAACCATATTTTTGTGCAAAACTTGAAGGAGGTTGATGAGGGTCTATAATCTTTGCCCAAACAAAATGACCATTGCATGGTTCAAATTTGGGGCCAAACCTTGGGAACAGGGCAGCTTTTGGGAATGGGGCAACCGAGTTGCCATTATTCTCCAAGTCACCTTGGTCCACCCAAGACGGACCCACATTTGGACTAGAGGTCCTATTTAGAGAGAGGATGTTGAAGTATATGCAAAATTAGGGCTTGATCAAGCATATTGGGCATGGAAAGCAAGGAATGTAATGTCCTTATCTTCAAAGATTTAGGAATATAATTCAGATTTTACAGTTTTATGTATAACACAAACCAAACTATGTCTTTGTACAATAAACTCCTTTACACAAACCACCAAACTATACTAAAAAATAATATTATCATTCTACTCCAAAATTATCCAACAGTAATTTTTTCTTCATCAAATGAAGATGACAATTCGTAGGACTGCTTAACTGTAACACATTCGTAAAGCTCACTCACTTCAAAAACACTCTGAGCAACACCTAAAATAAACCTGGAAACTATAAAAGCAGCAACAAATGAGTCATCAATTCTTCTTTGGCCCTAATACAATCTCAGAGTGAGAATGTTGTCAAAGGGTTTTTGTCATTGCTCGCACAATGTGTTAGCCAACTGGATGGTTCCGGCGGTATTTTGTATTCTGTAGCCGACGGTTCGACGATGTTTCTATAGCCAACGGTCCGACGGTGTTCCTGTAGCCGATGGTCCGACGATGTTTCTGTAGCCGACGGTCCGGCGGTGTTTCTGTATTCTGTAGCCGACGGTTCGGCGGTGTTTCGGTATTCCGTAGCCGACGGTCCGGCAGTAAATAGTTTGTAACGGATAGAATAATTGTGGCCGACGGACTCCTTCGGGAAGGTTTGGCAGTAGTATTTATATCCCGTCTGGGATCATTGTAAATCATCATTCATGATTCATCTACTATTGCGAATATTATTCTGCTATTTTGCTATTATTGTCTGTATGTGTTGACTTCTTTACCTGTACGGTAAACATTTGGCGCCGTTGCCTTATGAATCTGGAAGGTGGGAGGAATGAGGATTAATCCCAAATCAGCTTAACAAGGATCGGAATAAGGCGAAGGGAAAAGATGGAATCCGTATTGCGCAAGAGAATTTAATTCTAGCACAGCAAGCCGAATGCCGACGAAGATTTTAGAGGATTGCCGACGGAAACCGAAGTGCGGAGGAATTGTTGGAGGAGACTCGGCAACGGGTGGAATTGGTGGAAGAAGCACGGGAGGAGTTCTTGAATTTGTGTTCGCCGAGGGAAGAAAATTCAGACGGGAGAGCATCAACTCGCACGGCTCGCAGTGCCGACGGAGCACGAGCGTGGAGTGACCTCTTCGTCCAGGATAGACTTCTGCGGGAAACAATTTCGGAGGATCCTTTGTCTTCACCAAGGTTTGCAGCTGTCGACACCTTCGGTGTGGGAGACCAGTTCGCCGGTGTGGGAGTTCAGACTGCCGGTGTGGGAGTGACGACTGCTGGTGTAGGAGTGCAGACCTCCAGAGTTATGGCAGGACCCAAAGAAAAATTATCGAAATTTGAAGGCGATGGTACAGCCGACCCTCTCCGACATTGTAAGACATGTGAGACAATCTGGCGGGCAAATGGAATCACAGATACCGACGAATGGGCCAGGCAATTTCCGGCAATCCTACGGGGTGTCGCGATTGATTGGTTTTCAGATATGGATCCGCAGAAGCTGGATACATGGGATAACATTAAAAAGGAGTTCTTGGCGGAATTTAAACTTTTGCGAGATGATAATGAAATTGTAGCGGAAATTTTCAATACCAAGCAAGGGAAGCACGAAACTGTCCGTGTCTACGCCAGGAGATTGAAAGACTTAATAAACAAAATGGAAAGCAAGCCAGCGGACGGATTGCAGAAAAGGTGGTTTGTGGACGGCCTACGCTCACAGCTGTAGAGGAAAATGAAAATTGTACCACCGTCGTCATATGCGGATGCTTATAACAGAGCACTGGACCTTGAAAGTGAACAGAAGACAAAGAAGAAGAAAACTAGCTTCTTTGATTCTGATGACGACGAGCCTGCCGGAGATGATAGTAGTGACGACGAAGGTAGTAGCAAAAAGGTTCGTGCCTTACAAAAGGATATGGTTCGAATGATGAAGGAGTTTAAAAACATGCAGAAGGAGCCAAAAGGCAGTGAACTGTGGTGCACGGAGTGTAAGACAGACGGGCATACTAAGGGATCGTGTCCGAAGAACCAATTCTGTGACATCTGTCAGATCATGGGCCATTCGACAAAGGACTGTCCTTTTAACATGAAGAAAAGAGGATCTCCGCAGGTGTTTCTCACACAAGAGGCTTTCCCGTCGGGTAGTAGCGGAAACACGAATACTACCGGTGCTACATCTGGAGGATACAGGAATAATAGCAGAGGGCAAAATAACAACAATGCAACCAATAACAATAATAATGGGAGCCGAAGTCGAACTCAGTATGATGCAAACGGACGGCCGATCGTTCAATGCCGGGCATGTAATTTGTGGGGTCATTTTGCGCAGGATTGTACAGCGGCAAACACACCGAAATTATTATGCAGATGGTGCGGACCCGGCGATCACGAAGATTCCAAGTGTCCAAAGGCTGGAGTAAACTTGATCACTGTTGGCACGGATGTAGAGGAGGTTCTGGCAATTACACGGAGGCAAGCGAAGGAAAAGAGGAAAGTGGGGGAAGCGCAAGCGGACATTGCAAAGGCATCGACGGCGCGGACATCTCAGTTGAAGGATATCACGGGCACCTTGGCAAGGAACTTCAAAACAAAACCTTGTACGACAGATCTTACAAACGGAGATACCGGTCAAGATAAGTGACCTCCTTCTCACAATGCCCCAGTTACGGACGGCCATTCTGAATCATACACCGTTTCCGAAAGCACCGGAGGACACAGGAAGGGATAGTAGGGAAGCGACGACAATAGACCCAATGCTGCTGGCACTCACATCCGGACGGTATCCAACGGTCGTCGAGATGGGGATTTTGGGAAATGTTTTGACAGAGACAATTGTTGACGGAGGGTCCGGCGTGAATGTGTTGCCGAAGGATACTTGGAAGAAGCTGGGAAAGCCGACATTGTGGCCACCTGCATTTCAGTTGCTCATGGCAGACCAACATGGAATCAAACTGTTGGGAAATTTGAAAGCGCAACCGGTAACAATTGGTACGCAACCATTTTTATTGGATTTTGTGGTCATTCCATTAAAAAGAAAAGGCTATGATGCTATTCTGGGACGGGATTGGTTGGTGCAAGCAAAAGTAAAACATGATTGGAAACGCAATACCCTATCAATGGAGCGCGGAGGCAAAAGATTCATAATTGACTTGCACACGCAAATGGTTGGCGAGGAGGCAGCATTGTCAGATTCTGACAGTGAAGGCGAGAGTGATGACGAAGGAAAGAGGAGAATGGAACCGGATGAAGGAGTATTGAGACTTGACGGAGGATCGAATGACGACGACTTGAACTCGGTGAATGGCCTTTACCACTGGCAGATAGAAGACTACGAACTCTTTCCGAGCTGCAATATGTTAACGGTTGACGAAGATGAGAAAAAGGAGGAAAACGAATGTCCGGAGGAATGCAGGGAAGCAGAACAAGGAAAAGCTGCCAAGGCTGAAGCTGAGGGAAAGAACATACAGTTTGAACTCAGAAAAACGAAAAATCCCATTCTCCGGTACATGGTGAATGGACCGCGCGGAAGGAAAAGGTTACACCGCAACATAAATTTAGTGGAAGGGCACCGACAGCAAGGAAACAATCCAGTTGCACGACGACCACAGGCACAGTGGGCAATGGGGGTGGCACAGAACAAACGTAAGGCGTACGACGGTCAGAATGAAATCAAAGTGGAAAAGTTCAAGGGCAAATGGGTTGGACCATATCAAATTCGGAAGGTCGGCGACAATGGAGCGATCAGATTATCAACTTTGGACGGGCAAAAAGTACCTCCGGCAGTCAACAAATCCAAATTCAAAATATATGGTGCCAAGAAGACTCCGTCGCTGTCACAAGATGGCCAGCTGACTCCGTCGTCGTTGCAGAATGGTGACCCCTGGAGGCAAAATGGAGGTACCTTTGTTATTTGATTTCTTTTAGGAGGGGAAAAAAAAAAAATTTAGAAAAAAAAATAAAAAATAAAAAAAAGAAAAATGAAAAAATTTTTTGAAAAAAAAAAAAAAGAAAAAAAAGAAAAAGAAAATTAAAAACAAAAAAAAAAAGAAAAAGAAAAATGAAAAAAATTTTTGAAAAAAAAAAAAAAAAAAAATTGAAGCCGCGGGCAAGTCAGACCTCGCGGGCAACACCTGCCGGAGGTCCCGCGGGCAAGTCTACCCGCGGACAACACCAAACAGAGGCCCCGCGGGCAACAGCTTCCGCGAAGAAAATAAAGCCTCGCGGGCGACGAAGAAGAAATAAAGCTCCGCGGGCGTTTGAGAAGACGGAAAAGCTTCCGCTGAAGAAACGCCTGAAGCAAATGTTGTCTCAGGGGACGCAATCATTGTCAGATTTGCAGGGTTCAGCTTTGGAAATTTTTAAGCAAATGCAGCAAGCAAGTGATCTCCAAGCCAATGGTAAATTTAGAGCCATGAAACAGGTGCACAGGAGATTATGAGTGGGTAGTGGCGGTCAGCGAAAATTTGATCACGAAGGAAGAGAGAGGAATTGAAACTAATGATCCGCGGGGAGAACAGGAAGGCCGCGGGCGCCAATCAAAGGTTCAGTACCTAAAAAAAAAAAACGTCGACAGAATCAAGTTGTTCAGAATGAGTGATAGATGATGCCAAAGGGAAGGGGACGCATCCGTGGTTGCCAGAAAGAGTGTAGAATTGGCAGATAATGACAGAAATGGTGTGATCCGTGCATTTCTATGTGGGTTGCGAAGTGTTAATCTGGTCTTGGCGGCGACCGCCCTGTACTACGACAGGGAGTGCACCCGGGGCGTTGCCCCAGGACCCCGCGAGGGCGCTGCCCCTTGACCCCGCCGGGGGCGTTGCTCCTTGGACCCCCAGTCGTGGCGGATATCAGTCGTGGGAGTCTGACCAGTTGAGAAGAGTTGAAGTTGCTGCAGGCATGGACTTTCTGTGTACTAGAGGCAGTGGGAGCAAGTGTTGGCTGTGAGGCTGTCTTGGTGGATGCGTAGAGAGCTCGGGAGGAGCTGATCATCCAGTTGGAGGTAGTGCAGCGACACTTGGCTCAGGGTACCGAGGAATTGAAAACAGAGAAAGCAGCACAGGTGGCTATCAAGGTCAGCTTGAGGAGATAGTATTGTGTTAGCAGAGGCTATAGATGTAACGGGATGAATGTGGAAGTGATGTGACAGAAGCAGATTTCTCTTGTTGTAGTCACTCTGTTAATGTATTTTGTTTGTTAATTTGTCTCAGATATTTTGTCAGTCGTCAGGAGACGACTTTTCTTTTTGGGGGGGATGGTGTTAGCCGAATGGATGGTTCCGGCGGTATTTTGTATTCTGTAGCCGACGGTCCGGCGATGTTTCTGTAGCCAACGGTCCGGCGGTGTTCTTGTAGCCGACGATCCGGCGATGTTTCTGCAGCCGACGGTCCGGCGGTGTTTCTGTATTCTGTAGCTGACGGTCCGACGGTGTTTCGGTATTCCGTAGCCGACGGTCCGGCGGTAAATAGTTTGTAACGGATAGAATAATTGTGGCCGACGGACTCATTCGGGAAGGTTCGGCAGTAGTATTTATATCCCGTCTGGGACCATTGTAAATCATCATTCATGATTCATCTACTATTGCGAATATTATTCTGCTATTCTGCTATTATTGTCTGTATGTGTTGACTTCTTTACCTGTACGGTAAACACAATGCACATGGGTTTCCAGCCACAAGCTCTCCTTCAATGGGGCTTTGTCGACTGAAGAAGCTTATTGTAAATCTGCAAATGTAGAGAAGAAAGTGATAATCAACAACACTCCAATTTACCAAAATCCCAATATTTATATCCATCATGTACGCAAGATTTGGGTGCTGAAATTTAAATTCCCTCCTTTATAATTCCTGCTCATAAAATTATGATAGTTGCCAAAAGTTGTTTTTCTCTACTTGTAATAGTAGAAACTTTAGCAAAATGACACAAACTCAAATTCAAACTCCTTTAGAGTTTCTACTAATCTAATTATGACAATTGCCAAACATATTCAGAGTTATCAAAGATTATCCTCCTCTTGTAATGATGGAAACTTTCAATAAATTTTTTTGCAAAAACTTTCCAAAATGACATAAATTCCAACACCCAATTGAGTGTTTCTATTTAATATTTAATATTTAATGTCCTCTTGATTTGAGGATGTTTAGACTATTCTAAATATTAAATTAATTATTCTGTAAAGGGGACATGACAAGTCCTCCCTCTTCGAAATTGCTTGTTCCCAGCACTGACAATTTGGATGCTCAAAAATTGCTGGACCTTACCATGTCACATCCTCTATTGGTGAACTCTTCCATTTACTCAAGTATTTAGTAATGCTTCTGTTTCTCAATCTTTTCTCACTAGTTTTCAAAACTTCTTTAGGAATCAAGATTAAGTTTCCTTCATCATCCAAGGGTGGCAAATCAAGTGAAGGCACTATCTGTAATCCATGGACTTTCTTCAAACAAGAAACATGGCATACATTGTGGATCCAATTGTTTGAAGGACACTCCAATTCATATGCTACCTCATCTTCTCTTCTGATGATCCTGTATGGTCCATAGAATTTGGGCTTCTGCTTTTCAGCCCCAGTCTTTTTTATAGAGCTGTCTATATGGCTGCAATCTAAGGAAAACTATGTCCCCCATCTCAAAAGATCTGTTTCTTCTTCCTTAGCTGCATACACGTTTTGTTGGTTCTGTGCTTACCTTAAGTTATCCCATAGTGACCATAATATATTTTGACTCTGTTAAGAAAATCAGTAGCTGCGGGTACTCTACTGTCTGAAATGAATAAACTCAGTAAATGAAAGTGCATCATACCCATAAAATGCTCGAAAGGGTAGCATGCCAATGGACATGTGGTGAGTTGTGTTGTAGCAGTACTCTCCCAAGTGCAACCATTAAGCCATGTAGTTTGCTGATTTGAATCACGATTTCTCAAGTAGCTTTCTATCCACTTATTAAGAGTTTCTGTTTGGCCATTTGTTGGTGGATGATAACTTGTGCTAGTAGTGAGTTCTATACCTATCAAATGGAAAGCCTCCTTCCAAAAAGAACACATGAATTTACTATCTTTGTTACTAAAAATGTGTTAGCCCCAATATTTTTCAGTCACCTAGAGTTTATATTCCTCTATTCAATGTCTGAGATCTTAAAGTTTTAAGTGTCTTCCCCCCATGGGAGGTCGATGTCATCAAGACTGCTTGTCTTGTCAAAATAGAGTCTCAAATCAGGTTTGTGTTAGTTAAAGTCATTTGCTCACCAAACAGTTGAACTTTTGAACCTTTTGAACTCTTGAACCTATTTGAACCTCTGAACCACTTTGTACCATTTGAACCACTTAGAACCTTGATTTAAAATGTTTCAAACCGGTTCAATAACATATGTAGTTTAAAGCAAGCAGGTGGCAGGTACCGAGGCTGACGTATTGCAGTGTGCTCTCATCATCGGCCTAGTAAAATTAATGATGACTTCTAAAAGGTATAATCTTCTTTTTGGGGTACAACATGGCCGAGGTGACACCAAAATAGAAATTAATCTCTCTGTACATGTCATGCACGACAATCATTAAGTGGTAATTTTAAATGAGAGGGTACACAACAAGAGGCAAGATGTCACATGTGAAAGTTATCACGATGCAATAAGAATCATAAAAACCGAAAAGACTATTATTAATTAGACATACCGTGGGTTGTTAAATTGAGCGGTACTTTGAGCAAGCAAAATCTTTCTAAATTTGCACCTCAAGATTTGTCTTAAGTGCCATTATTATTTAAGGGTCTTTTTTGAAAAAGTTAAGTAATTATTCAAGTGCTTGCAGCAGAGGTGGAGTTCAGGCCATTCAAGGAATATTTGTTGGTGTTTTTACTGTTGATTCAAGGTTATTTTTGACACTTCACTCAGTTTCTTTTTCTGTATAAGCTTTCCATTGCATATATTCTGGGTGTCTGTGCTCATAATTGTGCCAGTAAAAGCATGTAGTCATCTCTCCATCTGTTTGGTAGTCATACCAGCATGAATTGTAAGGGACCCATACTTGCAGATACAGATTTGCGAGGGTTAGATGTGGTATCCATTTCAGAGAAGTTATCTACTGTATTAGAGGAACTTGGCATGACTGAAATCCTTATTAGTGGTTTAATAAAGGCCGTTGCTTTTCCTTCTGCTGCAATAAGCTCTGAACTTGTACAGGAATGCATGAATCATTACGATGTCAAGGCCAAGTGCATTAGAAGGAATGATGGGGCTGGGTGATGTCTGTTCTAAAGATACCTGATGAATCCTTTGTGAATTTTTCTCCAACCTAGTCTCTTGCCAAGTTCAAGGAAGAATCTGATAAATGCCGTAGCATAATAGCCATGCATTGGGCTAAGAAGAATTATAAAGGTGGTTCTAGGTTACCTGTAAGTCTAAACAAAGAAGAATTAAAGCCCCATATACATGACCTGGTGGTTCTATTACACAGAGTTAGAGGTTCCCCAGATGCCTACTTGTGGGAAGATTGGATGTTTTATTATATAGAAATCATAGTGGAAGGCAAGCAATACCTTGATTGGGCCGAAATGATTGCTAGTTCAATATGATCACAAATGAAATGGACTCAAATCATCAAAAAAGGCTTTTTCATGTCCTCATATCATATGTACCTGTCCGGCCTTTACACAAGACCTTTCATCCTTGCCCCATGAACCTTTTGATGATCAAATTACTATTTATGATTATTGCCCCCTGTTACAAAAGAACCGTGCTTTAGAAGATTACAAAATGTGCATGATGTCTTCATGGGTAGATTGTGTTTTGAATTGGCAGCAGTGTTTGAATAGAGAATGTCAATTGAAGCCCTACAATTAGTATAGACCTATGGTAGTGTATTCATCCAATTTCCCAGATTCACTTTCATTAGAGTTGGGGGTTTTGATGAAGAACCCGTGAAACTACCCAAGTATGCCCTAGATTGTTTTGTATTGGCTGAACTCTATAGGTACTTGGGAGTTGTGGTTAAGAAGTTCCTTACTGAAGATAAATGGGATAATGTCTTTCCCTTCAAGATAGGCAAATTCTCGTATGAAAATATGGAAAATGCTTTAAGTGTTGGCTTTGATCTTTGCACCTTTGACTTCAAGTTCTACAAGGAGAGAAAAGGCTTTGATAACAAAGGATTTGCAAAAGCCGCATTGGAATTGGAAGACAAGATTGTGCTGCTGCCCTATATCGAAGATTTCTGGGAAGATTGTGCTAATGAAAAGGAAGTTTTGAAAAGAGATCACTCTAGGATGCTGGTGTCACAAATTGCCTCTTTCCAGCTGAAGTTGAATGTTAAGGGAGTTCATGTGATGAATCAAGCTTTTTGCGATGTCTCTAAATTGTTTTTGATTTTTTAAAATTGAATGATAATATGTCTTCAATGTTCTCCTATGTTGAGAATTATATATCTTGTATTTTGAAAGTTTACGTCCTTTAGATTTTGAAAGATATTTTATTTCATATATTTAACATTATTTTATTATATAATAATGTTTAATATTATTTAATAAAGGTTACACATCTCATTTGATATTTTAACAATTTAATAATTTATAATAAATATAACGTGATTCATATTATATCTTATTGTATTAATTAATTTTATAAATTGTTAATTTATAATTAATACTACTATTACCATGATAAACATTGTATTTATTAATTTGATATTTAAATAATGTGTGTATTTAAATATTATTGTAGATATTAATTAGGGCTCATGACATCGTTTCCCACCTTTGTTTGCGCATTTCTCATATACTGTTATGCCCTTCTGGTGGTTACATAGAGGTTATTGGGAGTATGTGGCTTTTTCCTTTCTATTTGCAATGCTAAATATCCCCACCTTGCTTTTTTGTGTTACATAGCAGCATTAAAGTCAGTGAAGCAAAGTGGATTTAACCACAGAGAAAACTTTGTAGTTAAGCGCACTCAAACTAGAGTAGTACTGGGATGGATGACCTAGGAAATCTCGATGCTTCATTACCTCTGTGAGCATCACCTAGATCCAATGAGTGCCAAGTGCTTCATTCATTCTCATGTGAGATTGGTTCATGTGAACCACTACTCATGAAACATGGTCAATGAGTTTGGCTCAAAAATTAAACAGTTGAATCTTGATAGCAATATCACTATTCACTTGTTTTACAAGTCAGTATAATATAATTGGTGATCAATTTTCAATTGGGCTTAAAATAGACCTTGTTTAGATTGTATTGAGGATGAACTTGTCTCAAATTGGCAACCGTGGACAATGGTCTAGTCTTACCCTGCGAGGTCCTTGAACGTGGTCTAGACTCTCATGTGGTAGCTTGAACGTGACCAACCATTCTTGTTAAGTGATTGGGTTGTCTTGGAACCTTCATAAGTGAACTTAAGCCTTTCGCTTGTGCACAATCATTTGAGGATTGTTGTTATTCCATTTTCCATATCCCATAACTTTCTTTACTTGAACTTGTTGATGGTTTAGCATCATCTCTTGCCAAGATAACACAATTTCCAAATTGGCATTCCTTATACAAAATTTGAGCTTTAGGGTTGTTGGAAGGAAAAACGGTGTACTTATTTTTTGGTCCAGGTTCAAGTTTTATCTTGTTTTTCCTTGCGAGTATAATGGCTTCAAACCAGTCCATTTTTATTTCCCCTTCCATTTCTTCACAGAAGGTTCAACTAAGCAACATCCCATAACTTGTTGGAATGTCTGCAACTAGAATGGTCAATTTCACCCTCTTGTCATGGCAAGCAGCCAAAACTGCCTGTGTATCTTTTACTTGACCCATCAAAGGTACTTGCATCCCATCCAACAAGTAACGCCTACTAGAGGTTTTGGTAAGGGCGAGTCCTAAAGCTTTGGCAACAAAGGGGAGCATAATATTATTTGATGCCCTTGAATCTATTATACAATTGCTTAGCTTTCTACTATTCAACAACAAGGACACATCAAATGGATTTGGTTTACCCTCTCCCCCATCGGCTTCTAAAACATCTAAGACTTTGAGACTTTCAAGTGGTTCAGGAGGATCTTCAGACATGGGTTTGAGTAGGGGTTGAAGTTTCTTCAAAATGATTAGTTTGGGATTTTGAACCAGTCTCGCCTTTGACATATCTAACCGGTTTATCCAATTCTTTGGGGTTTGGTTTTTAGTATTTAGCAATGGAAATGGTTATTGTAGGTGTTTTACAAAATTCTATAATTTCGAATGTGGAAGGACTTACCACATTTTCTTGTTGAACCTTGGCATCAACTGTCGCCATTACATTAGGAGGAGATATTTTTTGCCTGTTCCTTTCCTTTAGGTGTCACATTTGGTGAGTTGTCCCGAGTGAGAATCTAGGAGTTTTTTGGTTCTTGGTCAAAACCACACGAACAAGATCATTCAGAGTAGCCAAAATATCTCTCCTTCCATCAAAATAAATACGTCATGGCTTCCTGAACCTTCTGGATTTTCCTCTTCAATGCGTGGCTCTCCAAGTTCATCCTTCGTAGCATTCATTTGTAAGTATCTAAGCCAATTAAAAAAGGTTTCCCTATTGTGATTAGTAGTCAAATGGAAAGAGCACATGACTTCTTTACATGACGCGACTTCAATTTGCAAGCAAGGCTGCAGGTATGTTATGTCTTTTAAATAATTTGAATTGTTTTGCTTATGACCCACATCCTGATATGGAGTTTGGTAAGAAGGATTATATTGTCTTTATTTTTTCAGAGTAATCATGTCATTTACCAGTCTCTGAACGAATGGGTGAGTAGCGACTGAAGACGAAGCACCTAGCGTTGGAGCATCCTCTTCCATTTTCAAGTTGTAATAAGCACATCTTCGAGCTGAATAGTAGACGTCTGAGTTGTTGCCAAAGCTTGAACTCCATCCTTTCGCAGATGAAAATAGATGTCAGGGGGCATTGCATTGAGAATAACCCTTTTTGATTTTCACCATTTGGTTTGGATGTCACACGAATCTTCAGTATAGTTTTATTGAACTTTGCCACAATCTCCCTCCTGGGCTCTTGTATTTCCTTCTTTAGTTGAGCTAATTGAAAAAGAAAAGTATGTTTATCTCCTGTTGTTTTGAACGTTGCTACCATTTCATTCCAAGTGGTTATGGATGCATGAGGAAGGTGATGAAACCATTTGACTGCAACATCAATAAGAGTTTGAATGAAAGGTCAAATAACCACATCTTCGGTGGGAACATCCAAGATCCCACAAGCCGAATGCGAAGCGCTCAAATGGTCTTCAACAAACACCTTATCATCGCCATTGAACTTCGACAATGCATCTCGAGTTCCTTTAGGTAAAGCTCCAAGGTTCGCCCCTAGGTTCAAAGGGCCTTTTGTTTGTCCCCAAGAGTTTAGGGCCATATTTGGTAACGCAAAGTTCAGAGGTTGAATATTTATATAGAGAGGTGTGAATTGTTCTTGATATGGTGAGTGCCTACATTGTTGGCAAGGGATGAGAAACAAGAGGTGGGGAAGGATCTACTGACACATTTTACTTTCTTCTTTCTCCTCTAAGTATGATTAGGAGCGAAATTCAAACTTCTTACAACCTCAAAATCTTTATCTGTAACTCCTTCGTACCTCTTAATTTTAGTGTACCTGGGTTCAAATGGCTTATCACACAGTTATGAAATTCAATTCCTCCTAGGACTCTGAGCGATCCTATCCATTACTGCTCTTTCTTGAACAATAGGGATCCCTCTTAATCTTTCACCCATCTTCTCTTCTTGTTGGAGGAATCTCGAACACTTGTTGATAATGATGGTTACTTGTTCGTAAGTTCCAAGCTACTAGATTCAAATAAGAAACAACATCTTCCTATGTATCATGAAACCCTAAATTCGGTTGCAATACAGGAAAGATGTGATCATATGGTAGAACCATGGATAATCATTATATAAACGTTAAAAACAAACTAGGTCATCAATTATTCGACTCCCTTGTAGAGTTGCCAAAAATCTGTTAGCAAACATATTTGTCTTTTCAAAGATATTTCATTGATAAACTCTGTTACCCTATGCCTGAAGACAAAATAAGTTCACAAGATTTGGGTAGGTTCAATAGTTCACCTTCCTGTGAATTCTTATGAGGTTTATTTCCCTTTATTGATTTTTCAATGAATCAACTAACCTAATACATTCAATTGCTTTTAACCCGAAAGCATAAAGGCTGCACGCCTTATTCTTAGATAAGGGGCTGAATTAGATTGAACAATGTAAATATCACCAAAATAAGAAAGAATCAAAGTCTTTCACATTCCTATGAATTAAGATCATTAAAAATGTACACAATAGCAAATGAATCTATCACAACCGAATACTCTAGAGAATAAAACAGCACATGAAAAGAAAACGACCATTTGCAAAGAAATCCTTTTTCCAAAATCCAAATGACACAGATTCAGATCTTTCCCATAAACTAGATTTTATTATCTTGATCCAAAGTTCAAAACGAAAACCATCTTAACCCTTTAGCCAAAAAGTAATTAGTTTAGGTGCTATCAAAAACTCACTAATTCTTCTTTTCTACCTTTTTCTTCTAACCCCTGTTCTTTCTAACAGTTTCATGCTTCAGTTTTAGATCACTAGAGGGTCTCCCTAAAAACTTGACCCTCCAGCAGTTTGTTGACTTGGTGGTCATCATCTCCTTCGGGGTTCGCGATATGGCTTAATCGCCTCTCGTGGATCTGGGTAAGTCTGGTGTTTGTGATGTTCGTTGATAGCTCGAGCTTTTGGCGGAATGACAAACATACCAACAATTGGTATCAGAGCCTTGGGTCATGGGAGGTCTCCTTAATTCCGTCGGTGTGGAATCCTCAGTCGGTGTTGAGGGGGAGATTGTTGACTAGGTGGTCAGCACCTCCTTCGGGGTTTGTGACATGGCTTAATTGCCTCTCGTGGATCTGGGTAAGTCTGGTGTTTGTGACATTCGTTGATAGCTTAAGCTTTTGGCGCAATGACAAACATACCAACACAGTTATCAAAAAAAAAAAATTACAACTGAGCCATTTAAAGGGGAACATGTGTCTCATATGTCTTGCATAACACAAGAGGAACTTAAAATAAACTAAAACTAAGCAGAAGAACTGCTCGTGGGATCTTGTTCTCCCTCCTCTTCATCACGTGCTAGCTTCCAATTGTGAAAAGCACCACGAATTCCTGCATAGCATTAGAGGTAGGATTTTTGAAGCTCAAGAGCTTAATCTTCCATGTGTCCTTGTTCCACTTCATCTTTGCATACCTTGGCAAACGATCCACGAATAGGGCAAACATAGCCTCAATCTGGGCAATTTTAGTGAAATCCACGACAATGGTATTCATTTCCTCCTTTACCTTTCTCATATCTTCTTTAAATGTCTTGATTAGTGGCTCCAAGTCAAGACAAACTTCACTGTACTGCAGAGCACAAGCAGGGTTTATGATTTTCATGTTTTTTGTGAGGTTGCTATACACATCTTTGATTTCCCTCTCTCTATATCTCGTGCCTTCATGATGGCAGACTCATTCAGAGAGCATTTCCAAGCCAGGTTTTCTTTAAGAATGAACAACATGCTAGGATTTACAGTCATGAAGGGATTCTTGGTTATAAATTTATTAACGCCATACTGTTCCACTTCAAGGATCTGAGCAACCACAGCTAACCATTTGGCTCCTTTGGCCTCCCATGCCAGAAATTGAGTTTGAACTTCCCCAACTAAGGCTTCGGTGTCATAATCACCATGCTGGATTTTTGGATGAACTGTTTCCCATTTTTAATTATGCTATCAATCCAGTCATCCATTGCCAAAGCCACTGATTTACCTTTCTGTAATTGGTTCAATAGTTTCTTGCTTTCAACAAAATTCGGATCAAAGTTTTGTGGGGCTTGAACCAGGGGAATTGCTCCTAACCTACTAAGAGAATCAATATATTCCTCCATGGCATTGATTATTTGCTTCAATTTTCTTTTCTCTGTAGCATCTTTCTGGGGTTGGGCCAGCATTTCCTGAGTGGAATACGATAACACGTATTACTTAGTTCCGTGGTTTAGGACTCCAAGAGCAACTTTGGTCACTTTAAAGTCACCAACGCTCAAATCAGAGGAACCTTCTTTCAGTTTTTAGAGAGTGACCTCTGCAGTAACTCCCCCTGTATTGGGATCTGTGATCATATGTGCAGTATTTTTCATCTTCTTTGCATTAGGAGTCCTGGAACTGTATTTAATGGTCATGTCTTGAACAGGCACAACTACAGAAACCAGGCTCCTTTTCTTGCTGACTGAGTTAGTGAGCCAATTAGGAACTAATGACGATGACTCAGTTTTGTCTGAATCCTTTGTCAGGGTTGTTAGTTGACTTACAACCTGAGAAACACTATCCATGACTACTTGAACCTGTTGATCACCATCATTAGGTTTTGTGCCTTGTTCTTTGTCCAAGTTTACTTTACCTGCCTCTTGAGTATGTGATCTGGTTCTCTGTACAATAGGCTGGCTTTTTGCTAGTTCGGCGATTGGTTGATTCAAGCCCCTTGTAGTCCCTGCTTGATCAACGGAAACAAAAGTATTAGAAATTGGGGAAGTTACATCTTGGTTCAGTTTTTCTGATTGAACTTGGACTGCCCCTTGTTTCCTCTTTGATTTTGGCCATGGTTTGGTACGTTCAAAATACAAGATATATAATTCAAAATCTAAAGGACATAACCTTTCAAAATACAAGATATATAATTCTGAAGACAGGAGAACATTGAATATATATTATCACTCGATTTAAAAAATCAAAATCAATTAAGAGAAATCGCAGAAAGCTTGGTTCATCACAGTGTTATCAGAGCATGTTCCTGCCAGCCTGAAGAAATCTCTGACAACTTGCGGACATCATGAAATTATGGTCATAGTGCTCACAGTTCATGACCGCATACAAAGTATTTGGAAGGGAGAATCAAGGTCTTTCAGGGTGAAGTTTTATTGGAACAAGATCAAACAACATAATTTGATCCAGTCAGCTATACCTGCACTGAACACTATATGTGCAGAAGATCCCTAGCAGCTATTCTAATTCAAACAGTGTCAGGCCATTTTATCACCATACATAGCGACACACACACACACACACACACACACACATATTTATATTGTGAGCACATACAAAGTATTTGGAATGGAGAACCAATGTCTTTCAGCTTGAAGTTTTATTGGAACAAGATCAAACAACATAATCTGATCTAGTCAGCTATACCCATACTGAACACTGTATGTGCAGAAGATCCCTAGCAGCTATTCTAATTCAAACAGTGTCAGGCCATTTTATCACCATACTTAGCCACACACACACACACACACACATATAGATATATAAAACATCTGCATATAGATGACTGGGAAGATAGGAAAGCATATAATAATATGACAATAATTTCATACTGAAACAAAGTGTTGGCCACTTTGCCCTTGAATACTAGTTTCGATTCTTACTGGTAGAGCCAATTTAGATAATTTTGAGGTAGTCCAAAATATAAGGCATTACCTAAATAATACTTGAATACATCAAAGCCATCTGCTAGTGAGCTAATCATGAGTAAATGAAAAATTTATTGCTTCCCAATATCCTCAGTGCTCCAGCCACCTTTTCCTGCAACCAATGCTAAAATTGTTATATACTGAAATCCATTAATTTTGCAAACAATATTGTAACAATTAATTTTGCTCCAGCCATCTTCAGTTACCCTTGACTACAATTCAATGTTTATAGAGATATACTATCTGGTTCAAATAATGTAAGTCATGATGGTTTGAGGATATGAGCCACGATAGCATGGAGGGAAATTAACCATGGCATCTCCTTATGGTTAGTGGTGTTGGTAGATAAATGTGGAGAAAAATTAGATAACATAATGAGAGTTGAAGTAAAACAAAGACATAAAGAGTTCATATTCAATTTAAAAAGGATATTAAAAGGGAAAAAAGGAAAAAACCAATGAAATATGATGAGAGATTTTTTGTTGTTGGAAGAATGCTTACCATGAAAGTAGAAAGCAAGTATACCATGGAAGTAACAGAAATTACAAAACAAAGGATATAAAATGAACAGTAAGGATGGGATTGGAAAATTCTAATCTTAAACAATTGGATCGCCAAGACGAGTAGAATGAAAAGAGCCCTTCCTTGCCTTCAGCGCTGAATGTATCTTCAACATCTATATTCATCTTTGAATATAAAGAATTTACTTGCAGTGATGAAAACTAATATATCTATATAATTGAACAATGTGATGAGAGTGGAAGAAACTATAAATTGATTTAGTGTTTGCGAATGGAAATCAAAATTAACTTGTATGTGACATCAATTGAATTCTATTAAATCCGATTCCTAACACAATATAGAAAACTGATAGAAAAAGATTCATGCAAATAGATACAATAGAAACGTTGTGTTACATCATAACACTTTAAAACTAGGATACCAAATTGTCCTAGTCTGGGCTGGTTTCTGTATCCGAAGCGGACAGATGCGTGATGCTTGTGGAAGCCCTGTGGAAGCTGGCTCCACAGGGCTTCCTCATGTATCCAGGAGCACCCATGGGCCCAGGGGCCAAAAACATAAAAATGCTTAAGTTCCCCATTATGCATGTGCCTAAATTGATTTTTTAAGGTTATTTTTTCCTATGAAACCCTAGAACAATCAAAAAGGTGAATTTTGAAGCATTCACAACTTATTTTGGAACTTTTTTGCACCTACAACCACTTCTCATTTGGTCTCTAGTTTGCTTTGCCATTGTGAAGCCAAGTTCAACATTTTCGAAGAGGATTGATCGAAGGGAGAGAGATAGCTTTCTCAAAGGAGTTTAAATCATTTAAGATAAGTGATAGATCCCATTCTTGAGTGTTTTGATGATTTTATTTTGAGTTTTTGATGATTTTTTTCAAGATCCTGAAGATTATTTTCAAGTTTTTAATGTTTTTTTTCAAAAAAAGATTTAAAAAAGAAAGTTTGGGTCTATTTTAGAATTTTTTTTCACTTCTTTCCACTTTTATGCATGATGTTCATAGTTGTTAGGACCTAATTAAAAGTTATTTATTTTCTTATAGAATAGATTGCAAAAAACTAGGCTAGAATGGAGGCTTGTGGTAATGTGAGTCAAAGTTCAATGGGGGATCAAGGAGGGCAAGGGACAGATAATTTCAAAACTGATATAGGTTCTCCTTTGTGGAGACATACAACATAGATATCAAAGGTTGCAGGAGGTGGCTCATACTATTGGAGGTGCAATTATTGTCAAAGCAACAAAGGAAAAAATTTCAATAGCTCATATTCCTAGGTGAAGCTACATTTTATGGGTCCCTGGCAAAGGATTTGAAATGTGCAAAGGCAAAAATGGTAATGGGATGACTAGTGCATAAATACTTTCATTTGTAATAGAACAAGAAGTTGCTGATGCATTGGTCAATAGATAAGAAAAAAACTACTATCAAGGTCCATCCTCAAAGAGCAAGATACATGCACGCATTGAACCAACTATATCCTCCCAACACCCCTTCTTGCAAGTACCTGTGTTGGGAGGGGATGCGGAAGAAGTGGGAATTCCAACTCGAAAAAGAGGTCCATTGCACACTACATTTAAAATGGAGGCAAGAGATTGTGTTGATGAAGTTATTGCACATTGCCTCTATGCTAATGGGCTTCCTTTCAACTTGGTGAGATCACCATATTGGAAGGAAATGGTGGCAGTAATCAAAGAATCACCAGCTGACTACACAAGCCTAGGTATGACTGTAATGTCCTCTCTTCCAGACTAAATTTGACTGTTGTAACTTCCTTAGCAAATGTAAAAAAATCATATGTGAAACACTTTTTTTTTCCGATTAGAATAGTATAAAAATTGATTACAATAGGTTCATCTTGAACTGTTCAACATAGAAAAACTTTCAGAGTAATATACTTTAAGCTATAGGATCACCACTATACATGACTTACAGAGTAGTCAACCCATTTAATCCACTTGAGAGTGTAGCTAAAATGATATAAGATTTACAATGTTTATCAAAAAAATTATATAAGGCTGATTATCAGGTTCAAGACATGCTATTCATTTGTAGTTGGGCCCCATCCATCATTAGAATCTAGTGCTTGTATGAAAGCTGCATCAAACAATTTATCATTCCATCCTGCTAAAACATAATCATTATTCAGCTTAGTCTCATCACCATCAATAACAAGTGGAACAAGCTGCTGGGTACTAGTGGAAATGTGCAGATCCTCCATTCTTTCAATTTGCTTAATATCATTCGGGTCCATCATATCTTTGAACTGAACAAGATATTGGAAAGCCTTGACCTCATCTTTATGAATAAGCAGCATGCCATCCCTGACCAACATCATAAATTGGACCATAGAAATTTCTAGAGAAAGTGACACCTGAGATATAGTGGAAAAATGTGCGAGTAAACTCAGTACATCCTATCTTTCTATTGAAAGACTTCTTCATTTCTCGCTTTCCACAGGAACCATAAGATCTCACATGTAAGAACAGACCAAAAAGAATTAAGCTTAGAATCAAAAGCTTCAACATATCTAGCTAAAATTGCACTCCAGGAAAGACCTAGTTTTGAATTCCATACAGTAGGATTACCCCAAAAAATTGACCAGATCATGATAGCAAAGTCACAGTGAAAAAAAACATGTTCAAAAGACTCAACTGCATCACAGAATTTGCAATGGCCAGGAATGAGAACTAAAGATTCCATATTAGATACTAAAGCAAGTTTTTTAAGTAACAGAAGTCATTTAAAACATAATTTTTTGGGTTCCACTTTTGACTGCCAAAATTACTGAAAAAAAGAAAGACCATTAAGGAAAAGGGGAACACAATCCCCACCCTTGGATCACTCTTTGAAAGATTTCTTTATCGGAAATATGCATATTATATAATTGCTTTGATGTTACTTCATTAATCACTGTTCCATCACATGACATCAATTGTTTGAAAAAACTGTAAGAATCAATAACCTTTGAGAAATTACCATAGTTACACCGCCCTACGAGACGGTGGGACGAGGGGACAAGTTTCTGAGACGAGGGAATAGAGGGGCCTTGATTTGGGGATGATAGGGGGACGGGGGGGAGCAGGGGTGTATATACTATACATATGGTACTTAAAATGCTAGTTATGAAAAGATGTACTACATTTATACAATATAAGATATAAAGATGTAAAAAACTTAAACATTGAACATTGCATTGAAGTTTTGAACTGGAACATCATGATTCATGATCAAATGAGAAACAATGAACATTGAACATCAGCAAATGAAAGTGTCAAATTATATAATTTTAAATTTATAATATATATCAATCTTCAAATATAGAAATGCAAATAAATGTGAATAAAAATGAAGAATAGAGGGATTTTGAACAAAGGAGGAGGAAGGAATGGCCCCCATATCCCATTATAACAAAAATAGAACCAAAAAAGTATTAAAATAATGCCTTATTTTAATTTTTTTTCAATGTTCCCCATCTTGTTGCCGCATGAGATGTCTCGACATCCTCCCGCACCAATAGAGGACACGAAGTTGTCTTGTTGTCTCTAACAAAGGTGGCGCTTTGAGTGGTGCTGCTTGAGACGCTAAGATGCTGTCCCTCCGTCTCGGGTGCATCCTTGTCTTAGGTGCGGCCCGATTTTGGTGGTGGGATGCGTCCTCGTGTTACACTGGAAATTACATATACCAAGTGCCTTGCAAATTAGTGTATAGGTTTTCTTTTGAGTCTGTGTGATACCATATCTAGTTCTAATTTCATCCCAAGTGCCCATCCTGTTGTCAGTCATTAAGTCACTAATTAAAGACACCCAACACATTGCAGTGTTTTGCTGAGCAACTTTGTGTAAGTGCCAAAGGTTTTCCATTTGAATACGCTCCAATTACATATTCCCTATTCGAGGCATTTTCTGATTTGATGCATATGGATTTTCATTGGAGATATTAGTATCAAGGATGTTGATGTACAAATAAGTATTTAATGTTCTTAAGTATTACATTTTATCCATTCATTATAGTCTCTCTCTTATTTGTATTTCTATACATACTATAAGGGTTATTTGCTTTGATTTTTTCCTTTATGTTTGAAGATGTTCTTACAAGAAAAGAAAGTTGGTACTTTACACATGCTACCAAATATTGTGCAGACTCAATCTAATGATAGTAGCTCCAAAGACCCTAATGATCAAGATGGATAAAGTGAGGCTCTTGAAGCAAACATCTTTGATGATTGAGATTACAAGATCCTTCTACATTAAGAGGGAGTATGATACTTCTTCTTAAGCAACACAGGAGCTTAGAAGATTGATACTCAGAGGGAGTCTAGAAATACATGTGTGACTGCATGATGTTGATGGGCCTACTCCTATGTATATCACGAGGAAGTGATGACTTATCACCAAGAAATCAAAAAATTGATATCAGATTTAGAGTGAATCTGACAAGAATCCTTGGGGGAAGAGAGCCTCTAAGGGAGTGACTACTAGACTTGACTTCCCAGGATCATTTTTCAGAGGTAAATTTTTTGAGGTGCAATCCTTTGTGAATGATATCTTCTTTATGAGAAGAAGTTCTAAGTGAAATTTATTGTAATGTGTTCTTCTCTGAGAGAGAATTGAGGTGAAAACCCTTATACCACTGTCTTACTTGGTTCATGGTGGTTACTATATCGCATATGATATGTAATGAAGGTGACAATCTTTCATTGACATATATAAATAGAAGGTAATCATTGTAAGATGGCAAATTTATAAATGGTAGACCTGTTGTCATGACAAACTTCATTAAGTTGTTCCAAAGTGCTGAAAGTCATGATAATGAATGTATTATAACAAACTTCATTAAGTTGTTGTCATAAAAAGATTACATTTTTGCAATCGTGTTATGAAAGGTGACGATCTTTCATGTGTGAGGTCACTATTGTAAGGTGACGACCTTATCAATAGTTGATCTATCTCGTAACACCAAAATGTGTTGGAGCAAGTGTTATCATGGTTCTTCGGGTCAGATTTTGCCGGACACCTTGATAACCAACTTATCATGGTTCTTTGGGCCGGATTTTGTTGTACCTTGATAACCAACTTATCACGATTCTTTGGGCCGGATTGCCAGAGACCTTCATAATCAACTCATCATGGTTCTTTGGGCTGGATTTTGTTGGACACCATGAAAATCAATTGTTATGGTTCTTCAGGCCGGATCTTGCTAGACATTGTAACTTAAATTTGTCATAGACCACACTTAAAGTGGTGTTCAAATCTTGTATTATAATTATTTCAATTCTCTTTTTTGCTAAAAAGGGAGTGTTGAGAAATTTAGCCTAATAGTGAATTGGATATCATACATGAAAACATAATGTGCTCTACAAATCCTCTGTAGCTAAGAGAGAGTGTTAAAGTTGTAGCTTCAGTCCGATTGATTCGATCTGATATACATTATTGTTATTGGTAATCATCATTCGCTATATATACTTATCCATGTTAAATAATAAATATATTTGTATATAATATATGTAATATATTATATATATATATTGTTATACATAATATATATATATATTATATATGGTTATTTATATTACTAATATATTAATATGTTAACTAGTGATGATTAACCGTAGAGACATGTCTCCTCTCTTATTTATAAGCCTTCATTTGCATTTGGAACACAATCAATAAAAAATGGCAATTGTTAGTACATTTGTAGTGATCTTAGAAACCCAACATATATAACATGATGAAGAATAATGATGAGATTATGAAGTTTATAAACCAGAGTTGGGATCTTAACTAGTCTACTTTTGTATGACAATCATTGTTTGATTGGGTTTGGCAATCTTCAGCTGAACCAATTTTTTTTTGTTTTATATGGATTTTTACATTAAGGAAACTTGCTGTTGGGTTTGAGTTATTTGCTGTTAGGCTGCCACCCATTGTATGCTCTATCTGTAATTGTCCAGAATCTCTTGAGCATGTGTGTTTTGAATGTAGATTTACAAACCAAGTATGGGTTTTGAATTTTGGTAATCTTACATCATGGAAAGGTCATGTGGGGCTGTCTTGGAAGCACATCCTTGCTGGTCAAGTGGAGTCTTTTGGCTTTGTTCTTAACAAATTCTGGTTTGTTTTGTCTACTGAAGTGCTTTGATTTCTTTGTAAAAAGAAAAACAAGAATGTCTTTCAAAATTGCAGGAGGGAACTTACTACGTTTATGCTTAAACTCACCTTCTACAATATAATGTCACATGTTTTTGCTGTGCTTGAGATCCGAAAGGACTGATTTATGATACTGATTAGAGAAGGAGCATGATCATCTATAAAGAAGATATCCAGTCCTGTATCGTCCCCACTTTAATAGTTGTCTAGTTGTGTAACCGTTAGCCTATTTCTGCATGATCCCAGAGGCTAACGAAGTGGTCAGTGGGATCCTAAGATGTTTTAGCCTAGTTATATCCAGTTTAGGCGAGAACGAAGTTGATTTACATGGTGTTGGGCAAACTTACTATTTTTAGTAAGTTTGCAGGGCATGGGCGATTTCAGAATTAGTGATTGGGTTTGATGATCCTCGATGAGAGCTTTCTGACGAGCTATAACTCATATTATTCCGAGTCCAATTACTATTTTATTTTAATGCCTGAAGGTTATTAAAGTATCATTTAAATTAAATATGAAAATAATAAAGTGTTACTTTAATATTATTCATGTTGGATTGTGTGTTGGAAAAGGGAAGCCCAAGGGAGACACCGGGTGTTATTTTATTTTAGAACACTTTATCCCACATTGCTTGTGAAAAGTCGGTCAACCCTATGAAGTAGAAATAAAAAGGACAGCTTATGGCCCTTGTTCAATGGGTTGAAAATGAGAAGAAAATGGATTTGTGAGTTGCAGATTTGTTCTTGGCATTAGAGGACGTCTATCCTCTCGTGTGACATTCTATTCTAGACATCATCACCTTGGGGTTTGGCCTTTGGAATTCATTGCTATCTGCTTTATATTTGGCAGATTGAGTGTATTTCCAGCTACAACCAAGTTCCTATAGGTGCTGAGTTACTGTAGCAGTGCATTACTGTAGCAACCATATCACTGTAGTAGCTACGCCATTGTAGAAGCGTGTCACTGTGGCAGCCGCATCACTATAGCAAGTTACTGTAGCAGCCGAGTTATTGTAGCAGTTGCATATTTTTTGCAGCAGGTCAATGCAAGGGCCATGCCCTCAACTATTTGATGTAAAAAATGTTTGTTCCGATTTAATGCTGGAGTATTTAGTGAGTCAGCCTTGCACTTGTTATTAAATTTTGGAAATCGATATAAATATATTGTGCTGGTTATTTCTGCAATATATGTTATGCTTTTTCAATTCCTATATTTATGTTACATGCCAAACACAACACGATACAAACAACCTTTTAGAGCTATAAGGGTTGTAGCACATAATGGAGACTGCAAGCTAAATGTTTGATAAAACTACAATATGGTTGTGAATACTTGTAAGTAGATTTTGGGGGTATCCATTATAGTGGTATTAGGGCTATAACTTCTGACATCCCATGGAGGTCTTATAGGGAATTTGGAACAACCGGATAGAGGGAAAAATGTTTGACAAATGTCAAAACACTAAAATCAAAAATTAAAAAAACACTAGCATTTATGTTTGAGCATGCGACAGGGGCCTTATAATTTCCGCAATACTAGAGCAAGAAAAAATAGGATTTTAGGCTTGTAGAGTGAACAGTCTAGTTCATCCAGTCATACAGACATAGAGGAGATATTCTTTGATCAAGACAGCAATATGGGTGATTGAGATGACGAGAATATAGGATTAGGTGGAGGTGGGAATACTCGTCTAGATTAGGGGGAGGTAATGTTCAGACAGTTACTGGATACATTAGAGTAGGGGCAGCGTATGCAGCAGGAGCAGAATAGGTGAATGGACACGATGTTGCAACTTATGGCTAGACAGATGGGCGCCAGTATTAATCTAGGTGATGCTAACAATGGAAACAATAATAATGGGGGAAATGATAACAATAGGGGCAATGATAATAATGGAGGTTGAGGCAACAACAACGGTCCTGAGAATAACATTAATGGTAAAAATGGATATGGCAACAACGGGAATGAGGCTGATAACTTTAGACACATTGTACACCTAGCTCGAACAACGAGCTCGAGACCTTTTCTACCCACCTTACCACCTAGAGATTCAGTTCAACTAGTAAATGAACTGCAGATTATCGAGTTACAAGATCAGTTCAAGAGGGATTGGGAGGTTAGTGGATCGGAGTTTCAGGCAGACATTTCCCTTAGAGATTATATGGACTTGAGGATAAGACACATGCCTTGAGCAGGAGGGAGGAATCAAAACTTTGAGTTGAGAAAGAAAGTTGGAAAACTTTCTTTACCTTATTACGATGCTTCAGGGAATATGATTGCACAAGCTTGGGTGTAGAAGGTACATGCATACTTGCAGCTGAATCCTATACTTGAGGAGGAGGCTATAAAGTATGCGGCTATTCGTTTAGATGGCCCAGTGCATGAGTGGTGGCACCATGGCATGGTAACCTTGGGGCATAATCAGATCACATCTTATGAGTTCACTAAGAGGCTCATAGAGGGATTTGATAGTAGGGATCCTGAGTTAGACTTTAAGGAGTTGGCACAGCTGAAGCAGTGGGGATCAATTGAGACATATATCAGTGAATTTCAGAGGTTAGCTGTGTTGGTCACAGCTATTTTAGAGAGGAGGTTAGTAGTGTTGTTTATGGACGGACTCTTAGATCCTTTGAGGGGCATGACCCAACTACATTACAGGAGGCTACTAAGAAGGCTCGTGACTTAGCACCTTCTTCTTTTAGGAGTAGATTTCAGCCTAGGGATTCACATACGAAGAAGGACAAGAAGGACAAAAAAACATTTTCATTGGGATGCTCAGCCAAAAAGAGATAATAAGTTGGATAATGACACCTTGAATGAGTTGAGGAGGAAGAAGCTATGTTCTCATTGCAAAGAGCCTTGGGACTTATAAGTGTCCTCTCAAGGCTAAGGCAAATCAAATAGAGTATTTCTTAGCAGAGGAGTCATAGCCAGAGAGGGAGGATCAACACTCTGATTCAGACGAGCGTGGCACTACAGAGGAGAGCATCATTCTTGAGGATGAGAAGTCATTGGCAAGATTAACGAGGGCTCAAAAGGCAATCACATTTAAGGTTAGGGGTACTATCTTCTCGTGTGACATTCTAGACGTCATTCCCTTGGGGTTTGGCTTTTGGAATTCATTGCTATCAGCTTTATATCCGGCAGATTGGGTGTATTTCCAGCTACAACCAAGTTCCTGTAGCTACCAAGTTATTGTAGCAGCCGTATCACTGTAGTAGCTGCGTCACTGTAGCAATGTGTTACTGTAGCAGTTTCACTGTAGCAAGTTATTGTAGCAGTTGCATATTATTTGTAGCAGGTCAATGCAAGGGCCATGCCCTCAACTATTTGATGTAAACAATCTTTGTTCTGATTTAATGTTGGAGTATTCAGTTAGTCAGCCTTGCACTTTTTATTAAATTTTGGAAATCAATATAAATATAGTGTGCTGGTTATTTCTGCGATATATGTTATGCTTTTTCAATTCCTATATTTATGTTACATGCCAAACACAACACGGTACAGACAACCTTTTAGAGCCATAAAGGTTGTAGCACATAACGAAGACTGCAAGCTAAGTGTTTGATAACATTACCATATAGCTGCGAATACTTGTAAGCAAATTTTGGGGGTATCCATTACAAGTCTGCTCATTTCTTTGACACCTATAAGGATATGTTGAACCAGAAGGAGTTGGATGCTTTGAAACATTTCACCAAGGATAAAGGCTTTGATATTCAGAAAGAAAATGAGGCTATTAAAGAAAATAGAGACCGTGCTGGCCTGAGTTGGGCTGTCACCCATACACCCTTCAAGGTGTTGATCCACCTCTTGGAGCATTTGACATAGACCAGGTTGAGTGCAATAACAATGTTGTTGGTGCATGGGACTAGTTGATACCTGAAGTCTTCCGTGACAATATGCTGTTACTCCTTTTTTGATACAACTGTTTGGGCTAGTATTTCTTTGCTGATATATATGTAAATGCCTTTGATATGCAGAAACAGTGCCTTCAATTATTCTCTGATCTAACTAGTAAGACTTTGTCGACAATATGTTTTCATGCCAAACTTGAGATTCTCATGATATGTAGTTCAGTTTATTATCTATCTTAATATATATTATTTTTTTTTCTCCATGTTAGTCTTTGTATGTCTGAATGTTCAAAGAATTCTTTGTTCTCTATCTGAATCTATTGAAAGAAGTTCAACATTTTAGGTTGAGGTGCAAAAGGGAGATAGTTTAAATTTATTCAGGAAGTTGAAATTGAAGGAAGGGTTTGAAGTGAAGTTTGTGTTGAAATTTTGATAGTAAGCTAAGTTGCAGAGTGCAAATTCAGAATTGGAGGCCAGACTATCAGGCACGAGCCAACATACCACTGTGCCCTATTACAAGACGCGCAAAATTTTGCAACATTCAGACAGTTTGGGTGGCTTGACTATTTCCTCAAGCTGGTTACATTTGATGATGATATAGCAGAGGAGTTTACTAGAACATTTAACAATGGGAAGGTCAATGTCAAAGGAGTAAAAATTATGCCACAATAGATAGAATTGCATAGGTAATAGGGCTACTTTAGAATGGAGAGTTATTCCCCCAAACAAAGGATGCACAGAGTGCTAGGGTAGAGGGAAACACATTCACCTTGTGTGGACCAATATTATTGTCATAACTCCTACAAAGTGTGTCAAACTCAAACAATAAGGTAGCAGGGTTTTCAATAATAAGTCCATAGAACTTTGGGAGTACTGAGGCAGGGATATTCTTGAGATTGTTATTGTCATGTGGATCAGGGATAGGAAAGGGAAAAGTAGGCATTTCCATCCTTGGTGGTCTTCTTGGGTTGACTTTTGGCTGATAAACTACAAGGGCAAGCTGGTTATTATCTGGGTCTTGGTTGTTGAAAGCTTGCAAATTCTTCAGATGTCGAATAAGTGGATCAAGGTCTTCTGGCTCATCAAACAGGTTCAGATTTAACTCTGAGGAAGAAGATGAGGTCAATAAGCTCTGGTCAGCATCCACATTTGGTTCTTCTTTAGGGAAAAAGCGGTTCTGGTCAGCATCCACATTTGGTTTCTTGGGTATCTATTCTTTGAGGAAGGAATCTTCCAAATTGATCTCTTCTTTTTTGCGTACAACATAAGTAAATCTAAGCTACAGAAAGTGCTAGAATGCTGAATTCTAAGCTAAATGCTAGGAATAAAATTCAAACTCCTACTGCAGTTTGACACTGTCTCCGACGATGACACCAAAAATGTAGTGTCCTTAATTAGGATGATAACTAGGAACATATATTCCTCTACTCAGGGATTGGACTTTGCAACTGGCAGCTATAATCTACTCAAGGACATCATTTGATTGTCAACCCAGGGACATTAAACTTGAAATGGGTTTGTGCAGTATATGCACTAACCTTCTATTTCAGACATGAGTTCTACCTTAAAATTAACCTCTTAGAATTGAAAATGCTGCAAATGACTTTCTACTAACATGTATTGCACAAATGAATACTATCCCCAGTTTTGAGGAAATGATTTACTTTGTCCCTAGTGGCTGCAGGAACAGTTGACAACTCTATGATTCTGTTAGTTGCCAGAATAGTCATGCTGGAGTTCTAAGAAAATAAAGTATACCTACTCTAACTTGCAGAAATGAAAAGATAGACAGCTTCTCTAAGTGGCCCACCTTAGATAGTGTCTATAAAACACAATGGATTAAACTTCAAACTCTATAAAAACTTTAATTGAACGGAAGTTGTGAAGTACATTGCTCACTTAGCAACTTGCAACTACAACTAGTATAATGGTAAACTATCAGCCCTGTTTCTCTGAAGGAGAACGTGGCTATTTATTCAAATCTAAAACCTAAACACTGCAACTTGCAACTACAACTATTATAATGGGAAATTATCAGCCCTGTTTCTCTGAGGGAGAACATGGTTATTTATTCAAATCTGAAACCTAAACACTAACATCTATCCCAAATTAATGGGAAGTCTTTATTACATTTTTGACTATTACAATAAAGAAGTGGACATGAGAGAGAACTGAGTCAAATTAGTTGAAGAAGTTAATTATCCACTATCCTAGATATATGTGTCATGAAGACTCCTGCTGGATCCATGGAATGCTCCCCCAGGTGCTGGATGATTTCCCAGCTATCTCCTTATTTCCTGCTGCTGATTCGGTCTTGTTTGAATCGGTCCTGCAGCAACCTAGTGGCAGTTGCATATTTTCCTTGAAACTTGGCACCTCCCATAACTAGCAGCTATATCTGCGCCAAAGGGTCAGCTTAACACATTCAACTCCTTATATGATTCATTATCTCATTCATATGTTCGTTAGGCATTAATTATAATCAAACAACAGTTTTCATATGGCTGCAAGAAGGTTAACTGTAGGGGCTGCAGAAAGGGTATTTCATTGCATGGACATAAAGCGCACATCTTTCATAAAACTGATATAACAATTAGCAATAACCATAGGAATTCTATCAAAGACTTATCATAATAGATTGCCATACTAAACATAAAAGTCCATGTATTACTTCCATAATTGCTTCTTAATGTTTGTTTTAGCAACAAAAAAGATATAAAAGTACTTCCAAAGATGGGCCCAAAACGTGCCAAAAACGGGGCTCATCACTGGCCAAGTAATACAACAATTGCAAGAAATCAGAGACCGCTGCAAATTCATGAAACAAACCAGACAACAGAGGAAACCTACTTTAGATCCACGTTTCTTCCTGGAGAAGAATGGATGCATGCTGAGCAAGCAGAGGAAGATTATAAACAATGAAACAGAAGTTGAAATTGTTTACCGTATGGATTAATTAAGCAACGCACACAGGAAATCGATACGAACACCGAACAGCAAATAGCAGAACTTCTATTTATTATTCGCATATGCCAACAGTACATTATGCTTTTCTCATATGATATATCTCCTATGATCATGATAAGATATCTACAATGCTTCCCGAAGGGGTTATAAATACTTTCCGACGAACCTTCCCGAAGGTATCCGTCGGCCAAGTACATTATACCCGCTACAAACTGTTTTACACGTCGGCTACATAACAAGACTTCTACCGAAGGGACCCATCGGCCGATACACAATTTCCCTTCCAAAGGGACCCGTCGGCCGATACACAATTTCTACCGACGACATCATTCCCCCCAAAAAAGAAAAGTCGTCTCCTGACGACTACAAAACAAAACTCAAACAAGTAATACAACAATATTGATCTGCCATATTACTTTCACATTCATCCTGTTGCATCTATAGCCTTTGTTAACACAATACTGACTCTTCAAGCTGACCTTGATAGCCACCTGTGCTGCTTTCTCTGCTTCCAACTCCTCGGTACCCCGAGCCAAGTGTCGCTGCACTGCCTCCAACTGGATGATCAGCTCCTCCCGAGCTCTCTACGCATCCACCAAGATAGCCTCACAGCCAACACCTGCTCCCACTGCCTCTGGTACACAGAAGTTCCATGCCTGCAGCAACTTCAATTCTTCTCAACTGGTCAGACTGCCACGACTGATATCCGCAACGACTGGGGGTCCAGGGGGCAACGCCCTCGCGGGGTCCTGGGGCAGCCTCGCCGCCAAGACCAAATTAGCACATCAAAACCCACACAAAAATGCACGAAACACACCATTTCTGTCATTATCTGCCGATTCTGCACTTTTTTTGGCAACCACGGATGCGTCCCCTTCCCTTTGGCATCATCTGTCACTCATTCTGAACAACTTGATTCTGTCGTCGTTTTTTTATTTTTTTTTTAGAAAACCTCCTGTCATCCTTCTGTGATGAAATCCGTACGGCTTCCAACTTGACACAATCTAGATTCCAATCTGCTTAAAAAAACCGTTCTGCAATATCCCACCATCTTGAAAAATTCGTACAATGAAAATAAACAAATTTTTGCTCTAGAAACCGTACGTTAATCTTCTGAGGCTATCAAATTTTGTACATTACCCTTCTGAGGCTGTCAAAATCCGTACGGTGGTTTCAATGTAACTTTTAAAACCGTACAATGCAAGAAAAATCCGTGCCACAGCAAAACCGTACACCAACTTGATGATGGAACCCGTACATTGTCTTTAAAAACCGTACAGCAAGCATGAAATCCGTATGTTGCTCGATCACAAAAATCCGTACGCTGTCTCCACAATCCGTACGGCAACCATGAAAATAATCGTACAAGAACTGGCTTTAAAATCCGTACGGTAACTTTGCTGCTAAAAACCGTACAGTATCTGCAACTTAAAAACCGTGCATTGATTTCTTATAAAAATCCGTACGGTGAACCAATAAATTTCGTACATTGCATCATCATTTTAAAATCCGTACATTGAGCTGGAAAATCCATACACTTCCTCCAAAACCGTACGGTGAATAAGTTAAATCCGTACGATGTTGTCTCCTGCAAATATGGAACCGTACGGTGCCATATGGTACTTTCCAAAATCCGTACGGTTCTTCCCCGAAACCGTACGGTGCTTCCCAAAACCGTACGGTGCTTTCTTCTTTATTAAAAAAAAAAAAATTTATGATAATCTCACTTCTGGAACAATTATCTACAATATTTACTTATATACAGTACTTACAGTCTTCTCTCAGTTATTCGTCCACGAGGGTGCGTTACTTCTTTCATTGCAGACATTCAACTTCGACCTCTTCACTACATTGAATACTTCCTTTCGGTCTAGCATCCACTGTTTTATTGCTCCGTTATTGCTTACTTCCCGCATCTGGTACGGCCCGACCCTTTTAATTTTGAACTTGCCTGGTTTGATCTCATTCCGATCGTCGTACTTCAACACCCACTGTCCGAGTTGAAACTTGCTACGCCTATTCTGTGTCATCTCCATATTGCCCAGTTTGTTCCCGAAGCTTGCTATCATGGACTCCGTCGGCTGCCCCTTCTGTCTGTCAATAACACATTCACTCTGTAATGCTCCGACTTTTATTGAACCCTTCCTCTTTGTTGCCTGTGCAAACCGTATCGTGTGTCGTCCTTGCCACTGGTACCTTTTTGCTATATCTGTGGTTCGACATAATACTTTCTTCCTGCGCAGTCGTACAGTAGAAACTTTCCTTCTTTTGGGTTCGTACTGTATGTTCTGTCCTTTAGCTTCAGTCATGCTCGCATTTCCTTCTTCGGCTTCTCTATGTTGCTTCGAACATTCTTTTCCTCCTTCCACTTCTCCATGTTCCTTCAGACATTCATTTCCTCTGTCGGCTTCTCTGTGTTCTTTCGGACATTCATTTCCTCCTTCTACTTCTCTGTGTTCCTTCGGACATTCATATCCTTCTTCTTTCTTACCTTCGTCGATCCTTAGCATATTACAACTCGGAAAGAGCTCATAATCCTCTATCTGCCAGTGGTAAAGACCATTTACTGAATCCAGATCGTCATCTCCTTCCAATCGTAGGACTCCCTCCTGATTGGGTTCCATACTCTGCCTCCTCTCATCATCTTCTCCTTTGGAATCTGACGATAGAGCTTCTTCTCCAACCATCTGAGTGTATAGATCGATGACATATTTCCGGCCTTTGCTTTCGAGTGATAAAGTATTTTTCTTCCAATCGTGCTTTGCCTTGGCTTGTATCAGCCACCCCCGGCCCAGAATGGCATCATATCCTCTCCGCTTCAGTGGGATCACGACAAAGTCCAACAGGAACGGTTGTGTTCCAATCGTCCCTGGTTGTGCTGTCAGGACTCCCAATGGCTTGATTCCATGTTGATCGGCCGTTAGCAGCTGGAATGTAGGCGGCCATAATGTCGGTTGTCCCAACTTTTTCCAAGTGTCTTCAGGCAAAACATTGACACCGGACCCTCCGTCCACAATTGTTTCCGTCAATACAGTCCCGAGAATTCCCATTTCGACGACTGCTGGATGGCATCCGGATGAGAGGGCTAACAACATCGGATCTTCTGCACTTGCGCCACTTTCCTTCTTTTTGTGCACTATACTTGCTCCACTTTCTTGCTTCCTTCCATGTTCTCCTGGTAGTTGAGCAGCGGGAACAATGTTTGTGAGTGTTGATCGGAGCTGAGGCATAGTGAGCAACAGATCACTTATCCTGACAGGTATCTCAGCTTGCAAAATTTGCCGGACAATGTTCTGTTCTGCGCAGTTCCATACGGAAGTACTCGGTGTGTCCTTCAGGTGTGCCGTTTCTGCTTGTGTTGCTTTCTGGATCTCTACCCGTGCTTCTTCCAGTCTCTTCTTTTCTTCTGCGGGGTCAGGGTACACTTTTGCTTGCTTCCGTGTGATGGCCAAAACCTCTTCTTCGTTTGTCCCCACGGTGATCAAGTTTACTCCCGACTTCGGACACCTAGCATCTTCATGATCACCAGGTCCACACCATTTGCATAACAACTTCGGTGTGTTCGCTGTTGTACACTCTCGGGCGAAATGACCCCACAGATTGCATGCGCGGCATTGAACTATCGGCCGACCATTCGCATCATACTGAATTCGACTCCTTCCGCCATTATTATTGTTGCTGGTATTGTTGTTATTTTGACTGTGCCGGTTGTTTCTGTATCCCCTCGATGTGGCACCTTCTGTACTGGTGTTCCCGTTCCCTCCGGACGGGGAGGCCTCCTGTGTCAGGAACACTTGCTGGGGTGTTCTTGTTTTCAAATTGAAAGGGCATTCGTTTATTGAGTGTCCCATAATCTGGCAGATCTCGCAAAATTGCTCTTTTGGGCAGGATCCCTTCGTATGGCCTTCCTTCTTGCACTCCGTGCACCATAGTTCATTGCCCTTAGTTTCCTTGTTCATGTTCTTGAATTCCTTCATCATCCGAATCATGTCTTTCTGAAGGGCACGAACCTTCTTGTTGCTTCCTTTGTCATCGCTGTTGCTATCTTCTCCTGAAGGCTCATCGTCATCTGAATCCGACGAGCTGGTCTTCTTCTTCTTCTTTGTCTTCTGGTCACTTTCGAGGTTCATTGCTCGGTTGTAAGCTTCAATGTATGTCGATGGTGGCACAATCTTCATCTTCTTCTGCAGCTTCGGGTGAAGGCCTTCAATGAACCATCATTTCTGTAACCCGTCAGTTGGCTTATTCTCCATCTTACTGATTAAGTCCTTCAACCTCCTGGCAAAGACCCGTACAGTTTCATTCTTCTTTTGCTTGGTATTGAATATCTCTGCGACAATTTCATTGTCATCACGCAAAAGTTGAAATTCTGCGATGAACTCCTTCTTAATGTTATCCCAACTATTCAATTTCTGTGGATCAGCATCAGTAAACCAATCAATGGCAACACCCCGTAGGGTTGCGGGAAGTTGTCGGATCCATTCGTTTGTATCTGTTATGCCATTCGCCCTCCAGATCGTTTCACATGTTTTACAATGTCGAATGGGATCAGCTGCTTCATCACCATCAAATTTAGGCAATTTTTCCTTCGGACCTGCCATTATTACTGTATGTCGAGGGTTTTGTTGTGTACTTGCGTTGTTTTGCACTCTCGCGCTGTTTTGAGCACCCGCACTGTTCTGAACACCCGCGCTGTTCTGGACACCCGCGCTGTTCTGTACACTTGCGCAGTTTTCTGCTTCCGCGCTGTTTGGTGAAGAAGAGGGTTTGTCAACCGTAGCTGTCTGTTCCGGAAGTATATCTCGGACGAAGAGGTCACTCCACGCTCGTGCTCCTTCTGCACTCCGAGCCGTGCGAGTCGATCTGCTTCCGTCAGGATTCTCTTCCCGTGGCGTATGTAGGTTCAGAAACTCCTCCCTCGCTTCTTCCACCAAATTAAGCTGTTGTCGAGTCTCCTTCAACAATCCTTCCGCACTCTTACTTCCGTCGGAAATCTTCTGAAACCTCCTTCGACGCTCTATCTGCTGAGCCAAAATTAAATTTTCCTGCGCAACGCGTATGTCATCTTTTTCCTTTAGCTTACTCTTGTCTTTGTTCAACTGATTCGGCATTTAATTCATCTCCGCCTGCTTGCGTGCTAGATCCATCGGGCGACGGCGCCAAATGTTTACCGTATGGATTAATTAATCAACGCACACAGGAAATCGATACGAACACCGAACAACAAATAGCAGAACTTCTATTATTATTCGCATATGCCAACAGAACATTATGCTTTTCTCATATGATATATCTCCTATGATCATGATAAGATATCTACAATGCTTCCCGAAGGGGTTATAAATACTTTCCGACGAACCTTCCCGAAGGTATCCGTCGGCCAAGTACATTATACCCGCTACAAACTGTTTTACCCGTCGGCTACATAACAAGACTTCTACCGAAGGGACCCGTCGGCCAATACACAATTTCCTTTCCGAAGGGACCCGTCGGCCGATACACAATTTCTACCGACGACAGAAATTAGTGTTAATTTTCAGTTTGGGAGCAGTAATACACTCCACCTTTCTCATAAAATTGCCACTAATAGTTATGAAGAAAGTAATGGTACCATTCGTAGTAATGATTGACTACAAGAGACAAGTATGGTATAGGATAATTTTGATGATGTCTTTGTGCAAGGACCGAGTATATGCAATTTGATGCGGCTGATGTTGTGGGACATGTATTGCTAATGCAGAGTTTCCAGTTGAGGTAGTTGATCATTCTCATGATGATGATAGTGATTTGATAGATGTCTCTATTAGTAGGCCAGTCACTCTAGAGTCAACCTTGTTGAGCATTGATGTCATACACACTTCTTTTTTGAGTTTGTCATCTATATCCATTGATATAACAATGATATGCTTGTTGATTTTTGATTTCATAGTCTTTGATTCCTTATGGACCAGTGGCTGTCCAAGTTGGAATCATATAGCACTTCCTGAGTTGGCATTGACTACATCAACAGTTCAGTATGAGAATGTTGAGGGGTATTTCTTTTGGACATTCTTTGATTGACATTGGTTTGATGACATTTATAATTGTTAGAGTTTTAGGTGATTCCAAAAAAACCCAGGATCAAATGAAAGACCACTATTGTTGTTGGCCTATAGGCTTTTGTAACAACTCTTACAGATGTCACCACATATCCAAGCGTTGAATTAGATATCTTTTGTTTTCAAATATTGCCAACTACATATGTAGGGCTACATAGGTTGTATTATATGCAAGGAATCTTTTGTCAACACTTGTGCCACATACTACTGAGTGAGTTGTGTGGACTGATGATTGTTCGTATTTTGTACACATGTATTTGCAGATTTCTTGATAGTTTCATTTGAAGTTTAAAAAATTATAAATTTTCATTCGACTCCAAAATATATTTAGTTTTATATGGATCCATAGAGTTGTCAATTTTTGTGAGATTCCATCATAGAGACTACAGTAGAAAGGGGATGCTCCAGAATTCCTAGTTCCCTGGAAGCCTATATTGCAGTTATAAAATTTCCATTCCAGTGATACTATTTATGTTAAAGCAAAGAATTGGCTTCTTCCTTGCTTAATTTAGTTTCTTTCAACAAATTACATCAGTTTCTTGCTCTAATAACTGACAATTGAGAAAATGATATTTGTTAGGGGCATTCATAGCCAGAACATTCCAAGAAAAAAAGACCATGGTTGGGTGGGGGGAGAGATTACTGTCACTAATTTTCGGAAGTATATAATCCCTTGTTTTTAATTTTCCTGCCAGAGCTGATCCCTGAATCTTTTATCTGCCCGATTTCCATCCCCTTCTATCCTTAGGACTACAATCAGGTTTAATGTTGGAACTATTGGAGTGGGATATGGTTAAAACTGCCTTAGAGAACAGATCTTGCTAATACTCCATTCCTCTCAAACGACATTCTGCCTCCCTAGACAGAAAATCCACTATTGATTCCCTTTCAGCTTTCCGAAAAGAAATCTGTATTTGGTTATTGCCTTCCTAACTAACTGTAATTTTTAGAATCAAAGCTATTTGCTAAGATTTCTTGACAAGGAGCTCCATGGCATGAACCCATTTACAATTGATTCCCTTCTTGAAAAGGAAAGGAAAGGTCCTTTTATGGTCCATAATACCAGCCATATGTTTTTAGGTTTACATATGGTGACAACAACATAGAACTCTACTTCGTACTCCTTTCAGAGTCACCTAACTGTGCTACAAACGAGGTGTATATACCCTACCCCCTTTGGGATTTGTACTTGTGACCTCTCTTTTCAGGAGTCTGTATTTTAGTCATTACATTTCTAACTAACTGTATTTTTGAGAATCAAGGCTATTTTCTGAGATTTCTTGACAAGGAGCTCCATGGCATGAACCCTCAATATAGAGACTGATTGAGAGGTTCTGTGGTTTCTACCTATGTAGAAGCAAGAGTATTCCTCAAATTGTTGTAATGGATAGACTTATAAGAGTCTTTTGAGCTCCTAATGGGGAAGGTTTTATTGAAATCACCGCTAAAATATCTGAGGCTAAATCTTGGCAAATGACGGGATATGAAGGCTTCCTCTGAGCTAAGATACCAATGTTGTTGCATCCTGGAGGCTGGAGGCAGAAGTGGATACAGATGGGTGTTGGAGGCAGATGGGTGCCCGGTTGGTGCTACGTGGGAGAATCCACAGGCATCTTCAACTAAAATCCTTATTTCTTATCCTTTGATATAACTAAAGTCCTTCATTCTTCCCCTACGCCCTTCAACAGTATTACGGAACGCATCTTCTAGAGGTGGTCTTATTCATATTGATTATCTTGATTAGGAGTATTTTCAGTATTGTGCTAGAAGCAGTGTGAGGATATATTCTTCCTTTTAATTGTACAAAAGAGCTCCTGTATCATTAGATGAAGATGCCCTGAGTGTTCTTTTAATGCATTGTTTCAAGATAGCACTCTTCATGATGATTAATAGTGCTGATCTGTGCTGTTTACTCTAGTATGCCATTCACTTCCATTGCATTTGCAATTTAAACTGAGTTAAGTGTGCTGAAATGTTGAACTTTTATCAAGATTTATATCAGAGGAATCCAAACTCAGCGGTAGGATTGTAGATACCTATATGTGAAGAAGACATGCTGCATTTAACTGAAATGTACACTAGCCTCCTTCCAAACCTGACACTAGTTTACTGTCTTATTATTTATAAGATTAGATAATCAACTGATTACTTATGTTGCTTAGATAGCTGCTGCTATTCAGTTGATATCAATTGCTTGCCTGTCATACGTCAAAGCTTGTCTTACAAAGCAATTTTAAGTCACCCTTTGCTAATTCTGACTGTTTTTAACTTGGTAATTTGTATCATCTTCACGGCTTAGCATATAGTCCCACTTACATTTTGTATAGTTTGGCATAGTTGAGTTGATTGATTTAGTTGACAGATTTGATCATTGAATGCGACCATTGATATGAATTTTTTTTCTGGCCTCGTTATTTTGACTGTCAATTGCATTGTTCAGCTATGTGTAAATTAATTGATTGTACTTCCTTTGTGCTGCAGCCAAATGCAGAGACCGATGATAATGTCACTGCATTGTTATCAGCAGTCGCTGCTGGTTCACTTGATTGTGTTGAACTTCTTGTGAAGGTACACATGTTTCTTATTTTTCTTTTTTCATCTTTAAATTATTCAGCCAGTCATATCTCTTCCCTTAAAATTAAAACTATGGAGGTTCTTGCATTTTGAAATCAGTAAAGGGAGTTAAAGTGGGTTAAGGATAACTTAATAGTAGCTTTTAAGCTTCCTTACCTGGGATGTTAATTTGAAGTAAATTGTCAGGACAGGCATGGCCGCTGCGATTATTGATTAATTACTAAACACTTGTAAGAAACAGAAAAAGATAATTTCTGTTTTAGAGGGTACAATTTCTTTCAGCGGGCAGGCATGCATCAGATTTATAATACAATGAATCTGGTGAAATTGCAATGGCTATGATAAATGCTTTGAGAAGTAAAAAAAATTTGTCCCAAGTTGATTAAGTTTTTGGTATGGCTGTTATTGTTTCAGCATTGTCTATCACTTAAGTAATCAAGGTTGATCTCAGGGCTTAGTAATTGGTCTCGCTTTTTTGTTTGAAAGATATGTCTCTTTGCTAATTTTGTTTTGTTTTGTTTCTTTTTTTCATTTATGCCATGCTTTTGTTGAAATCAAAATCTTTAATATATGACAAATACTGCTAGTCCTAGACTTCCTATATTGGTTACTTATTAGTTTGTTTGATTGTTCATGTTGATGGTTGTCCAGAGAGGTGCTGATGTCAATGTTACTGCGGGTGGAGCCACACCCTTGCACATTGCAGCAGACAATGGAAATGAAAAATTGATAACTTGCTTGCTTGAGGCTGGAGCCGATGCAAATGCTAGAGATGATGTATTATTCTTGGTGGCACAACTTTTTTTTGCAAACATTTTGGTTTTTTAAAGTATTGCTGGGTGCAACATTCAATGCGTAGAAAATGGGAAAATGTGGAATCCATCTGTTTAATACTTCTTTTGTTTTCAATGTGGGATAGCTGCATAACTAAAGAAAAGCAGCAAGAGTTATCAAGGACTAAAGCACATATAAAGTATATACAATAAAAAAATAAGAGGACCTGGAAATGAGTTTTTTGTCTGTATCTTTATTAGATGTGGTAAGGGGCTAATTTTTTTCAAACTGGATTTTACCATTTCCATAGACTGAATTAATAATGAAGAATACATAATCAGATCCTATTACCTTGAACTCTTACTGAGTTTGATGCTCAAAGGAGCAACTTAGTACCTCTTTTTTAAGCTGCATATTGAGTATTTTAACAGTTTATCAGGATAAGGAGCTAATGAATGTTTATCTAAAAGAACCTCAGAAGTACTGTTTTACCTTGAAGCTAATAAAGCTTCTATATCTCGCAGTCTCCCAGCTCAATTTTATTAGTTCCAATGTTTTCTGATAAATAATCAATCTAGGTCTGCAAAATTGAGTGCTTTGTAATTTTTTTTTGGGATAAATGTTTTGGATTGTACTCTACCATTAGGATGAAAGCTGTGAAAATAGGTCAATATCAAGAACAGCCAATGCAAAAGGAACCATCCTATGAACAGTTAAAGGAAAAAAAGAGTTAAATGTGCGATCTTAATCAAAACTGAAGCCACCTACCCAGCAATTATAAAATGCTACCGTAATTTGTTTTTAACCTGAAAATACAAGAGATAATAGAAAAATCCACAAAATACATCAGCCAGATAAATCTGCACGCCATGAATGGTCTGTAACGGGCAACTGCATACCATACCAAAAACCTCTATACTGACAGGAGCAGGGCCTAACAGCCCTATAACAGACTCCGCATAAACAAAAATTGCTTACTAAACTAAAATTCACCACCCTAGAGGTGCCATGCAAACAATCATGCGCAAACTGAATGGTTGGCCTTGTCACAAGTTTTGAGTTTGAGTTAAATTTCAGCAATAATGGAATTTGACAAGGAGAAAAAATAAAAAAGAAATTATTAAGTTCAAATTTGCTGCATATAATTTAAAAGAAAAGTAACGTATATACACAAAAGTAAGCAAACCTATATTTGTTTAGTATAAACTAAAATTATCAAAAAGTAAGCAAACCTATATTTGTTTAGTATAAACTAAAATTAAACTATATCTAAAATTTAAATCTGTAAAATTTAATAAATCAATAATTTGAAATCTAAATTAAATTTCTCAAATATTAAAATTAAATTTATTAAATGTGAATGTTAAAGATACAATTAGAAGAGAAAGTAAAACACTGAAATAAAATAGTGTTATACTAAGTAAATGTATAAAATAAATTTTATTAATAGAAACCTATCATAAATTATAAGTTTTTTATTAAAAAAAGAAAAAGAAAACCTTAAATGGACTAATTGCAACTCACTATGCAGATGGAGATAAAGGTGAACTAGAAGGTCACGAGGCAAAGCTTGCAATATGTTAGGATCACAACTTCCTTAAGAACCCTAAGCGCCACACCTCTGTTTGATCACGATATTGTTTTGTTGTATGTTATATACTCTCTTATAAATGCAGGCACTTGGGTCTCGCTCTATTTAGAAGCACCTTGTGTCCAGCTAACGGCACGTAGCCCGCCTGAACAAGACAGTTGACATAACCACACTAGCTCCATTCTCCTCTCTGCTTGTGCATAAACAATTCTTTCACTCTCGTTGTTTGGATCAGATCTCTAGATTATCAAGGAATGGAAGTAATTGAGTGTATTTATTATCTAATAGAAAAAAATAAAAAACCTAGGATAAAAATGATTTCTAAACACATTTTAATAAAAACCTTCGCAAACTTCCACAAGTTTTTATACATTTTTAAAAATAAATTTGTTAAATTCCAAACTTGAAGCTGAAAATCTGGTGAATCCTATGACAGAGGGCTTATCCATATTTGTGATTTGCAGATGGCAACAAAACTACCCCTAGGGTTGTCTAGTTTGCACTTTGCACAACCACCCTACTCCATTTTCCTATCTTATTATCTGGTAGGAATTTGAACACCTGGCACTAAAATAATTCGTCTTATTCAATGGATTATATTATGAGAAAAATTGATTATATTATTAAGGTCTTGTGGCTGAGTGAGTGATGAGGTCTGAGAAATAAAGTGGCTTGTCAATGAATGAATAGCCAATATCCTCTGTGAGGCTGCCTCTGCAAGAACATCTAGATGTTGTATTCAAGATGGGTGAGCAATAGGAGAGGGAGAAGGTGGAGGACATAGGGGCCTTTTACTACTCGAAGTGCCCAGGTCTATCCTGGGGCATATTTCTACCCACACCCTACAAATATCTCATGTCAAAGTTGTTCACATGCCTTCAATGGACAAATCCAGCATGTTTGCAAAGGAGATATAGAGGGACATCGAGTTTATTATTGGGTAGTTTATCAAAGATTGTTCACCAATGATCGTAGAAGTTATCGACTATACCCTAACGCTGTCACCATTTGACATAATATTATGGTTTTTGCACATCAACAATTTGTCCAGTTCTAGTATTGACAAATAATGTGACTAGTTCGGCTTTTCTAATGTCAAGGTCCTTGACCTCATCATATAACAACCCAACAACAGTGTTGCCTCATGGCTTTTCCCCACAATAGAATCAAATTGTATTGGATTGTGAGGATTTCAACATTAGAATTTATCGACTCTAATGTGGCATTATTAATTGCATTATTATAACAATAATTTTTGGGAATAATGGTTGTAACTTGTAATAATCTCCCAAAAAATATTGTTATGGTAGTTTTTGCTATTTTTACGAATGTTACAGGGACCTTTTGGTTTGAAGATATTTTCAATTAACTCCAATGATTAGTTTTGAATTTTCAGTTCTAAACAGCTTTCAAAAAAGTTGTTATTAGTGTTTCAAACTTTGATGTTTGTTATTTACTATTAAGAACTGAAGATCTTCAGGTCATTTGACCTTTTTACCCATAATGCCATTATAGTAATAAGTTTTTATTAAATGCATAATTTTTTTCATTTTGATTTTTATGCACAACAAATATATAAAATTTATACTATATCTTACAAATGTTATGAAGACTCGAGTTTTCAGTTTTTTCAAAAAACAATTGTGATTTCAAAACGCTACATTTAATTGTTATTTTCAAATAAATAATGGCATTTCCAATTTTTTGGTTATAAATGACTGCCAGTGGTTGATGTTTAAAACTTTGATAGTGTCTAGAACTTAAGATTTCTAAGTTGTTTTTTGCTTACTGACAACTTCATTATTAAAATAACTTTTTGATCTAATGCTTGCTATTATTTATTTTAAAGTCTTTGTGCAGTACATTTGATATCAAATAATAAAATCAATTTATGCTATTTTCTCAAATGTTATCATTAATTTAGGCAACAACCTACAACACAACAGTATACTGTGAGCCTTTTGGTTAGCTTTTCACTCATCTTCAAACGTGTAGTAGGCTAGTGGTTGTTTAGGCCCTTATGCTGCTCAAGACTCTGGTGTCATTGAGCATCCCTTCTGCAGTTGAGGATCCAAACCATGTAATTAACTGCATCTTATTAGAAGTTATAGCTGATGTTTAAACTAGGTTCTCTGTGCTTTTTGTGTTTCACTGCTTTGAACTGCATGCCTAATAGTGTTGAGTGCACTCTTGCAAAATAATTTATTGGTATATTGTAGGAAGATACAACACCTATTCTTGTTGCTGCTAGTAAGGGAAATCGCGTAGCTGTAGAAATCCTCTTTACTGTAACATCTCCCAACCCAGCTGTACCGGAGTGGACTGTCGATGGACTTCTTTCATATGCACAACATGAAACTACACAGAAGCAGGTTCTTTGCACTGTTGTAATCTATTTTTAGTATTTTCCAACTTACAAGAATATCAAGTCTATGTTTATGGATATTCTTATTATAATTCGTCTTATTGCTCTGGAAGTAGATCTTTAACTTTTAAAATTTTCTTTTTGGATTCTGATGCAGGAGCTGCATGAAGGATTTGATCAGGAGTCTAAAAGGGCTGGTGAACTAAAAGCAAAAGCTGCAGAGGTTCTCTCTTTATCTGCATAATGTGTATTAAATTTTTTCCCATTTTTAATTTAATTTTCGTAAACAGCAGGGGGGTCCCACAATCCATTCATAAAGGAACATAACTGATGATTCCAAGTTGGGGAGGACTTGGCACCGAGATTCAACAAAAGGCTCAAAAGTTTCAAGAATCATAACCATAAGATTTTTCTCGAAGTATTTAACTTTATAAATACTAACAGTATAACAGATCCTTTCCATCATATGCAGAAACTTGCAAGAGGTAATATTTCACTTACATGAGAATCTATGTCCTTCTTGCTTGGCTATTAATTGCAGAATATCAAGAAAAAGAACACAAGAAAAACATGTCATTTACGTGGAAACCCTTATAGGAGAAATCCATGAAAACATATTGCTTATATAAAATTTCTCTTTCAATTTTCATAGGCGTCAACCCACTGGAGACAGAAATCCCCATAACTTAGCACCAATTCAGCAAGAGACACCAATTTCTTTTGATAGAAGGCACCAACCTCAATAACAATAAAGTTTTTGTCTTTGTCAAAAACTGCTCTAACCAATCTGCTTAAATTTTCTTTGAAATCTGATATAAATTATTTTGAAATGTCTGATATAATTTATCCTTAAATCACCTTCACAATCTGCTTTAAATCATCCATAAGTCTGCTCACAAGATCCTCATATGCCTGCCCATAAGATTATCATAAATCTGCCCATAAAGTCTGTACAAGGCCTTCATAAATCTGCTTTATTGTCCTTAAATCTACTCAATTATTCTCTCTAATATGCTTCATAACACTCTTTCGAAATCTGCGCTTAGGTTTGCTCCAAATATGCTACAGATCACCTCCAAAATCTGCTATGAGATAAGTATTAGAATATTGTAATATTTATTTAATGATCATATTAGTTGTCTAGTAGTTTAGGTAGTTCCTGTTTTTGTTTTCAGTTCTTGATTTTTTCATTTAGAAACATTGTTTTTGTAAATCTATTTAAGGAGCCTTTATCCTCTCTGTTTAATATAACATCAATTTACCTTAAAAGGTATCAGTGAGGGTCGATGTGTTTTTAAAATTTTGGCAAATTTTTTAAATAGAAATTTGTAGCCCTTTTTTTGGATTTTTTTCTAAAAATTTGTTTTTTTAGAAGGTTTTTCTTTAATCAGCTTTTGTCCCTCAAACTTTTTGTGGAGTTTTTTGGTGCAATGTGCCTGTCCGTTGGACCTTTTTTTTGCGTCATTTCTCTATGGTTTTGTTGTGCACTTGCATGTTCATTCCTGGTTCTATAATGCACATGATCTTCAGCCCACATGTTTTTAATGATTTTTCCTTGTGCAATTTTTCAGCACCGATTTTTTATTTATTTCCTGTAACTGGTTTGCTGCTTGTGCTCTCGTCTGTTTTTGCTGGATGGTGTCATTTTTAGGTTCCTTTCTTTGTGCTATGATCTGCTATTGTTCAATGACTTAACAACTTGATTGCTCATATTCTCTTCCAACCCGTGTTTTGGCAGTTTCAACCCACGTTTTGGTGGTTCCAGTTTTGTCTCAGTATCTGGATTGTGGCTTTCTTCCCTCATTGGAGCAACATTATATTTTTTCAGTCATTGTTCAGCCACACAGCCAGAGTACTGGAGCTTTTTTGCAGTATTTTGCTTGATGTTTACAAGGACTTTCACAATTTTGTGTTTTCTGATGGACGATTTTTTTAATACCAACGGCTAGGACACATAATCTGCCCTTTTGTTTGGCCACCTAGAGATGTTCCGCTTTGGGTTTTCATAATTTTTTCCTTCAATTTTTTGCATGGTTTTATAATTTTTTCCTTAAACTTTTGGAAGGGGTTTAAATAAAATTTGCCCTCAATTTTAATGGTAGTTTTAATATTTTTTCGCTTAAATTATTTGTTGTGGTGTTTTAATAATTTTCTCTTCTAGAAGTTTTGGGAGGTTCCTATAATTTATTTCCTTCAAAACTTATTCTGGGTTTTGTGCAACTCTTTGCCCTAAATATTGTTTGTAAAAGGGTTTTACTGTTTTTTATCAAAAGCAATTTTTTTATTATGATGTGTCTTGGGTTTTGATCAATTTTTCCCTTCAAAATCGTGTTTTTTTCTTCCGATTATACCCTAAAAAATTGTTTCAATAAATCGTGATTGGTATTGTTGGTCTTAGGGTGGTATCATTGAAGGGTTTTACATTTTTTTTCTAAAAAAATCATGGTTTGTTGTAGTCTGTTTTGGGTCGTAATGCATATTTGCAAAAAGGTTTAGCGATTTTTCTCAAAATCGTGGTTTCAATTTCATCTCAGTGTCTTTGGCTATAGGGAATTGATAGCTTTGTTTCCGAATATTAGGTTGGCAAGCTTTTTGATTATCTCAGTCATTTGCAAAATCAGAGAGTGTTTTAGTAGCAGGCTCATTTTGTACAACATTTTGACGAGAAGTGGGCAACCTTATCTTTGCATCTGTGCCTAGATGGAGGAAGGGGCAACCTTCTATACATTTGTGACCAAAAGACCTGCAGTTTGTCCTTTGTAGAGTTGTTAGAATGGTGATAATTAAGGGAGGGTACTAAAGTATTGTGCTATTTCTTTAATGATGATCTTAGTTGTTTTAGTTTAGGTAGTTTCTATTTTTGTCTTTAGTTTACACATTTTTAATTTAGAAACATGTTCTTCCTCTTTCTCCGCTTTCATTGCCTCTTTAGTTGCCTTATCTCGCTCCTTCTGCTTGCCTGTTCCCTTGCTCGCTTTCGTTTTTTGGACGGTGACAATGAGCTCTTTTCCTTTCATCTTTCGAGACTCCTTAATCCTGCTTGTTTTGCCGATTCTTGTGAGGCCTCCTCCATGTTTGACTTGCTTGCGACGACCATTTGGAAGTCCGCCATCCTTTCCATTCCGCACCGTCCTTTCCTCTCCCTTCGTTGCAAATGTCGTAACACATGCCCTATGAACCAATGGTTTGATGTTGACTGCAAAGCCTTTCATCGCTCTGTTCGTTCTGCTTTTGAGTTTCACTCTCTTGATTATGCTCACCTTCGGTTGTCCTACCTTCGTTTTCTTCACCGCAAGAAACAATCCTTTACCACTTCTTAGTGTAAATCTCTTTGCTCCACATTGATCCATAATCCATAGCTTTTTTGGTGAACTCTTTTCCCTCACTCTACCCCTCCATCTTCCATCCTCGACTTTCGGACCCTCACCACTCACACCATGGCTCTCTATGACATTCCCCGGCAGCCTTCTGTTCATCCACTCCGCCTCCTTTCTCTCACCTGTTGACACCCGCTTGCATTTACAAGGCCATGAGATCCATGAGATGCAAGACAACGACACATGATGAGGGGTTCCAAGCTGAACTCTTCAAGTTTGGTGTCTCCATTCTAGGCCCCTATCTCTCTACACTATTTAATAAGGTGGTTTGTATTGGTTTCCGGATTTCTTGGTCCAGACATTTGATTTATCCAATCCATAAGACTGGTCCTGGATCTTATCCAGGGAATTACATGACTATTATGATCAGACATGTTGGTTCCCAAAACCACAAACTGGAAATCCAAGAGCCTGCCACTTCTTTGATAAGATTCCACAACTAGTTCTGGCCAACGAAGGAGAATCACCTTGATTCTCCTGCACTTTAGGCTCCGCTACACCTAGGCGGGTAGACCACCTCCTCGAACCTGATTACTTGGTTCAAAGCTTTTCTAAAGCGAATTTAAGCTTTGGGAGTTCTTCGGCTGGCAAGGTCCTCAAACTCAATTAAAATGAAAATTGGATGCTGGATAATGGTTGAATGTTTTGTATAATTGAATAATAGTAAATTTGATGCTTGTAGGAAGGAAGTTATAGATCTTTTGACTTCAATAATAAAAAGACCAGTTCCTCTTCTCATCTGGGCAATAGAGTCAACTTTAGTGAATTTTCACGTACAAGTTTATAATGTTCCGCGCACTTATACTATCAACAATTAAATAATCAAGATGCGACAGACCAAATATTACACAATCTTAAATTAGTCCAAAATGAATTTTAACTCTTTTGGTAGGGAGACAAACTAGACACAGATATAGAAACAATTCAATATTTCACAATATCTGTGATGATCAAATTTAAAATGCTAAATGACCATGTCCACTTATTTGACATTAAAATTGTATACAGAATTCCGAAAAATAATTACAAAGGATGATTCATCTGCACTTTAAATCGCCATGCCTTTAATAATAAACAAAGAACATTTTATTTTATTATTAAAATAAAATAATAGAATTTATAATACAAAGTCATAATGTTGCTCCCTATTCCTCCATACAAATAAATATAAAATACTTGTTGAAAATATGTCAATTTGAATGTTTTCAAATATGTCTTGTTTCCTCCTTTGCATCTTTATATTTATATGCAAATGAAAGTCCTAACTTTAAACAACATGATTAAGTCATATCTTTAATATTCGATAATCTCCATTATTATAACCACAGCCCTTTGAAGAATCAAATGACCTTAATCGATAATATGAAGCCCTTATTCATTTTGCCGATATGTTTGCTGCCAATATTTATATCTTTTATAAGGCCCTTCGAAGTTACAAGACTCCCAATGACGTTGAAACCTCAAAAAATTCTGCTTTGTCCACTCGCGTGGCTCCTTGATGCAATACTGGATTAATGGGTTGAATCTCCATGGACGCATTCCAAGCATAAAATTTGAAGCCGTCATTCTACACGTGGAATTCCTCGTGTATTCTAGTAAAAAAAAATTTGGACGATAAACACCGTTTACCATTCCAAACTATTCAAATTGTACTCGAAGATCCTCTGGCCCATTTCCACGGGCAATATTTCACACAAGGAGAGTGGTGGGAAAAAGCAAGCCTTGATTTCTGAACCTGTCTCTGCTTCCATAGCTGTGTTTGTGACAAGACGGGCTTAGGCTCAGACCATAACTCATGTCCCCGCTTCTACTTTTACTTTTCTTTCTCATTGACAGATGCTGAATAGATTTAGTCTTCTACAAACTGGATGCATCCAACGATTTGGGTAGTCACACTATGGTATTCGTGTGATAAGACCTGGAGAATATTCACAAAAACATGTCTTCTATTGGCATCATATTCAAGGGTTCATCTTCAGCGATATGTTTGGCTTCATTATTATCAGGCCTTCAAATTTATCGTTTCTTTTGAAAATGCAGACTCCTCATTCATTCAAACATTTCTACCTTATCGTTGCATAGAGCAGGCTTTGATCTTGTCACAGTTTCATTCAATTCTCTAATAAACTTCATGTGCAGGCCTGATCTTGTTCATTTAGCTTATAACTACTTCATAAAAATGTTGGAATCTGGATTTGTTCCTAATAACTTATGGGTTACTTGTTGACGGTCTGTGTACAACAGGCAGATTAGATGATGCTTATAAACTGTTTAGAGTGTTACATAATCCAGTACTGTAACTTCGGTTCAAATGACAAACAACTCAATTTGCAGCATTATGCTATACAGCACAAAGAAAGGATTTTCTAGTAAGCTTTTCCTAAACAATAGGCATATTGCAAAGACTGTTTGAAAGGATATAGATTTCTGATAAGCTCCATGAAACTAATATTCCATCTCAGATTTCTAAAACTATAGTGGATGACAAAGGATGTATTGGTTCTGCTTGTTTGCTCTATTCACTCCTCTTATTAGCCTTCACATCAGTATTATTACTTTTCTTCGTATTAATTTAATCATGGACTTGAATATATATATTTCAAACATAGGCATCTCCTGGCTATATCTTTTTGATTAACCATAATAACCCTAACGCTTCCATTGGCTGACATGACATGGATAACGAAGTGATAGGAGAGTGTGCAAAAATGTAGACTAGAATTTGGGCTCCATCAGGGTACACATTTGCCAAACTGTATGCCACAACACTCAATGCTATGTTATCTAGTGAGCTTGACAGGAAAGGTTGTAGGGCCAGAGGTTAGGTTGGTTTCCGGGCTGATTACTAGACTATGGATCAAATTTTCACTTTACGAGCTATTATTGAGGAGGCTAGATACAGATCGGAGAAAGTTTACTGCTGCTTTGTTGATTTTCGCAAGGATTTTGATTCTGTTCCTAGGATGGCTTTATTTCGGAGGCTTCAGGATATTGAGATTTCAGAGATGTTACTAACGGCTATCATGAGATTATATGAAACTGTTGTGGGTAGATTCAAGACTCTTGATGGTTTCTTTGTCCCGATCAATAGCACCATTGGGGTTAAACAAGGCTGCCCTCTCTCTCCCAATTTGTTTGGTTTGTATGTTGACGAGCTTGAGGACTTCCTTTTGAAGTCTTCGCTCTTAGGCGACGGTTGCTACTTGCACTAAGTTAAGATCTTCATTTTTCTTTTTGCGGATGAATGTGATTCTTCTTGCTTCTTCTCCAAAGAGTTTACAAAGGCTTTTGGATGGTTTGGCTTCCTTTTGTGTTCAGAGACAACTAGCAGTTAAGCTGGGCAGACTCGGGTTATGATCTTTAATTGCCTAAAGACGTCTCATCTTCATTTCTTTTTCCAAGGTCAAGAGATTGAGATTACTTCATCTTATATGTATCTGGGTGTTAAGTTTTCTGGGCTTCGCTTTAGTATGGGATTGACGATACAGTCCAGAGTTTGTAAGGGTATGGGTTCTCTTGTTATGCTTGAGAAATAGTGCTTTAGACACCATTTCCGGAATATCCTGTCCAAGTTATCCCTCTTGGACTTCCTTGTTCGGCCGACTGTTCTTTATGGCTCAGTCGTGTGGTGGCCTTCTCTCCTTAGTTTTGATTGGGCCTCGATTGAGCGAGTTCAAACATTGCTTTTACGACACATCATTAGATGTCACAAATTCACTCTTCACAGTATCATTGTGGCCAAGTTTGGCACTCATCCCTTTAGTCTCGCAGCTATTTTTGATCTGATTTGGTTCCTTCATCGTCTGCGTGGTTTTACGGATTCGGTGAGTGACCATGATAGATATTCCTATTTGGTTATTGTTCTTCTACAACTATTGCACGTTCCGATACTAGCTTTCGTATTCATTGCTGGTATGCACAGGTTTCTTCTCTTTTGAGCTCAATTGAGATTGATATTGATTGTCTTTCTCCTTATTAGTTCTCATTGAATGCCTCTTCTCATCTCCTCCCTTCTAGACAAGAGTTAAATGAGCATGTCAGACTTGATATTTACAGGGAGTATTATTACTATTTGACTAACCCACATGGTGGCTTACGTTCGAGGATGGCCTTTTATGCGGAGTACTTTTGGGAGATCAGTGATGGGATTATTGTGCGCCCTAGTTACCTTTCTCGGCGGTGGAATCATGCCCTTTGTATCTCTTTGCAGTCTTTCAAAGTTGGTTCTCACCGTCTTCGTGCTCAGACAGATCATCATATTGACAAAGGAGAACGGATTTGTAAGCTGTGTACTTTAGCTGAGGGTGAGACGGAGACTCGCTTTATTTTTCGGTGCCCTATCTTCTATGGGATCCGTGGGAGATTTTATTGTCTGTTTTGGGATTGCTTTTCTCTTTTTGCTTTCTTTAGTTATTGTGACCAACGGTGTCTAGTGCTCTATCTTCAGGAGGTCACTCTTCTTCGTGATAGTACTTTGTAGTCACTACTTCCTTACCAACATTGTTCCGATCAGCCTATTACTGCCTTTTTTGCACCTTTATCTCTTTTGTGGGGTGTGAAAAGGCCGGCTTGTTGTACCAATTCTGTTGGTCATTCAAGATCTGTCAAACCTCGCAGGGGTTTCTTACGCCAGCGACGCTCTTCCATGAGTTCACAGTGATAGTTCAGGACTCTTGTTCACTCACAGCCTTATCCTTTGGTGGCTATTTCTTCTTGCCAAGAAAGGACTCAATCTTTTCTTGTCCTCTCTCTTCTTGTTTCTTGTTATTTTTTGTTGTTCGCTTTTCTCGGACACCATTTGGTGCTCCTGTTGCTGTCAGCTATCTGTTTGTAATTCTTAGTCCCATAGACCTTTTGTGGTCTTTAGTTGGACAATAATTTTATCTTATCTTGTCTTGTAAATTTATTTGAGCCTTCTTCTTTGTTTAAATAAAACAACATCAATTTACCATAACATTAAGTCTGCTGCGAATTTGGTCCAAAGCTAACACAATCATGGAATTTGCAACGCTTGTCGGGCTAGGAAGTAGCATCAGACTCTTTTTTTTGACAGTAACATTTGGAGGGCATCCAATGCCTTGCAGTTGGTTCATACAAAATATCTGCAAACCACGAGCACTCCATCAATCACTGGATATTGACATTTTCTGCTATTTGTTGATGATTCTTGTAGGAAAATGTGGGCGTATTTTCTTTAGCATAAATTAAAGGTGCTCAACATGCTCTAAAGGTTTAAGGCCTCAATTGAAAAAGAGTCTGATTGTCGGATAGTTACTCTTTAGTCTGACAGTGGTGGACAATTTTCTTCATTTTGATTTCTTTAGCTACTATGTGTCACATGTCATTAAGCATCAACTTACCACACAGTACATGCAACAACAAAATGGTGTTTTTGAGTATAGGAATCGTACAATCTTTGAGATTGCTCGATTCATCTTGGGGCATAGAAATGCTCCAAAGAAGTTTTTGATAGAGGCAGTTTATAATGCAATTTATCATCTAAATTGGCTTCTCAAACATGCCATTAAGAAGATGACTCTAGATGAAGCATGGTTTGGACGAAAGCCCAAAATGGGTTATTTGAAGGTTTTTGGCTCTACAGCTTATGTTTGGATCCTAGATGCCAAGCGTAAGACTAAAAATTGATGTTCATAGGGTACTATGATTATCACAAAGCTTATTGGCCAACTGACAATGATTAATCATCTCATATTCAATTGAAATGTGGCGTTTGATGAAGAACGAACATCTTTCTATCCTTATTCTCTAGTTTTGAGCCATGAGGATCAGCCTCACAAGCTACAATTTTGGATGTTTGTCTTCCATTAGGTTCACTTGACTAGAGGGACTCAAATGGCATCGTGCCACCCATTGTAGTTGCTTACATTTGTTAATGTAATAAAACGTTGTTCTGAAGGGGTGTCAATTGTGTTGTAAGTTGGTGACTGTTGGAGACTTAACGAAATGTATGGAGTCTATTTGTATAGAGTTTGGAACAAGTAAAAGGGGTGGTTAATGTTGGTATGGATGTTAATGTAAGACTTTGTTACAATCAATAAAGTAACATTTTGCCATTTAAATGTGTTGTGTGGGTGGTATTACATTCCATATTGTTCTTTTGTTATTAATATATCTTGTTGCATACCATTAGCAAATGAGTACGTTGGTAATAACACTTTTGTATTTGGCATATAACATTTTTGGAATTGTTGCTTAGTATGAGCTTTGAGGTCTCAAGGTGACAAGTGAAAGGATGAAGGTATAATGGGTCGTACTTTTGACCAACAAGTATAGTGACATCAAGGAAAACAAAGTGAACGGGGGGGATCAATTGACACCGGACCTTGTTTAGGCATGGTACATAGATGTAGACCAATATGTATAGTAGGAGGTAGAGTAGAGGGCTTTCCTCGTTGGTATGGTATGGGTCTAACTCATGGTGAATGAGGCGATGTATGATCTCTTGGGAAGCCTTTTGAGGTTACTGGCATGTAGGTTGGTGGAAGTAGGACAGCAGGAAGTAGCCCAAAGAGAACAATGAAGAGAACAAATACTACAATGATACCAAGAATGGAACTAGTGGGAGTAGGAACCGTATGATACAAACATGCACTGTAAACTAGGTAATCCAAACAATTAAAGCCCCTCTTGTCGAATAAGGACAAAAGGCGTCATAAGAAGGAGACACAATTGGAGGAAAACAAAGCAGGAGTGAGACAATCCCTACAAATCCAGCAACAAATAGAAAGTCGACCTAGGTTGCAACATCTTGCCAAAGGGTACCTGGGTACCTCAGCCCTGACAAACCAAGTGAGAACCATATAGAGGAGTGACCACTTGGTATTGTTGCTAAGGAAAAATTACAATTAGGTAGTACGCCAAACGAGGGAGACACAAATAGTTGGGGAAGTGAGTTTGGTGCAACAAAAACATCCGTGCACTCAATAGAAAGACAACTTACTTTGCAACATCCTGCCAAAGGGTACCTTAACCCTGACAAACCAAGTGAGAACCATATAGAGGAGTGGCCACTTGGTATTGTTGCCAATGCATAATTGCAATTAGGTACTGCTCTGAACGAGGGAGACACAAATAGTTGGGGAAGTGAGTCTGGTACAACAAAAACATCCGTGCACTCAATAGAAGATAGTGACCAAGAAAGAAGTTTGGAAGGAGAGGAAACTGACCTATTTGAGAATAGTGTATGCTGTATAAAAGTGTTGGCCATATCGAACAAAGTAAGGATAGGGTAAACACAATCGAAGACCCCGGGATGGAGGTAGTATTAGTACTACCAAGGTATATATAGTGATGGTGAGAGAAGTGAAGACTTATGCTAGTTTGAACGTATCAAAGAAGTATTGGGGGGTGGGAGGCACAAAGGAATAGATGACCCAATTAACTTCCCGAATGCATAAGGTACTGTTAGGCCCTATCTTAGAGTCACCCTTTTTTTCATTGAAAATCCTGCTTTGTATATGTCCTTGTGATTTGACTCCAAATTCGAATGTCTTGAATCCTTGTTATGTTGATTGGTCTTCTCCTCTCAATTTTCCTTTAGGGTCCATTTGGTTCGTGGAAGTAGACTGGAATTAACATTTGCATATTCTAGATTTGATTTTTTTGCTTTTGTGTCAAAAATGGCAAAATGGAATTAGAATTTTGGAATTCTAATTTTGCCTCAAAATCAAATTACTATTCTTCCCTCTATATACCTGGAATTGAAAATTGTATTTGGGTTACACTTTTTTGAGGAGTGTAAAAAATTATATTTTATTCTTTTTTGAAGTCCGCCCATAACAGAAGTGCACAAAAACATGATACTTTAATAATTTTCTGTAACAATTTGTGCTCATATTTACATATGTTAACTTTGTTAAATTTCTGATACCCTTGGAAATGCTTCCCGTGTATATGTTCCTACCGAGATCTAAGTGGATTAGCTAGGTTATATTGAAAATGAAATCTGGAATTGTCCCATCTAAATAGTTAAAAATGAAATCAAGGGTAGGGAGAGGAAGCGTGGCAATGCTTCTGGGCAGTGATACGTCAATACGTTGGAAGCCTACATCAAGCCACTTGAAATTGCTACAATTTCCTATTTGTGGCGATATCGAGTTTATAATATTTTGTGGGCTATACAATGATAATTGATGAAGTTTTTTCAAATTTCTTAGTTCAGCTGGTATACTACCATATAGTTGGGCATAACCCCCAATAAACAATATTTCCAACGAGGAACAATTACCCAGGGTCTCAGGGATTTGGGATTTCTACTTGTTATTGTTCATGGAAATGTACTGCAATTTATCGAGCCTCTCAAATTCGTGTGCAATACTTCCTATCAATAGTATATTTCACAAGTATTATTTAGAAGAGAAGGGCTATGAGATGTATAGTTCAAGTTCAAAGCATGAAAATGAGAATGTGTACCTTTGAGATTGGTAATTCCAAGCACCAAGCCAGGAAGAGAGGTGCAGTTGCTCAGAGAAACATGAGTGCTTCTGCTAAGTTCATTGTAGGACAGGCGTAGATGCTGTAAACTGTACAGAAAACTGAATTGTCCAGGTATGTTCCCCTGTCAAGTTTTTACCTGAAAGTCTTATGTACTCAAGATGTGTGGAATTAGAAAGAGATGCAAAGATGGAACCTTTGAGCTAATTTGATTTGAGATCATGAAGCCTCAACACTCTGAGCACAAACAACTTAACATTACAATTCCAATTTGAGGAACCAAATGCAGAAAATGTAGTTTCCTACTCATCTTCTAGGTGAACCAAACGATTCTACTAAAATTCCAAAAATCATTTTGAAGATTTGCAACTTCGTGATTTGGCTAATTCAAGATTTGTACAAATCAAGATTTCTACAATTCCACTAACCAAACATACCCTATTGTCTTATGTGGGTCATATTTGTAGACTCATGTTAGTCCTTGTCAAGTATTTGGTCATGTTTTCCTAAGTTAATAAATTTTGAATCTCTTGAACCACTCTAAACCATTTGAACCGATTTGTACCAAGTTCATTGAGGTTCAAATAGATTCAATCAAAGAAAAAGCAGTTCGTGAAATGTTCGAAGGTGGGTTTCATTGCCAGGATTTTAAAGCTTCCAGTTTCTAAAGTACTCGACATCATTAGACGAAACAAAATGAGGGGGGGTGAATTGCATCAATTATAGTACAACATGTGTTAAAGACTAAGGGCTTGGAAGAAAGTGTACATGGGAGGTGACATGAGCAAAAAGACAACTCACACAAGTGTGGTAATAATGACATGGTAAGGCTGAAGGTAGGATTTGACAATTATTAATAGTTCGTGCCGAAAATCATCAAATCCAAAATCTATTGCCACATTCAAATCTTTTCATAATCAACCCTCAGGATATGTTTCTTTTCATCCACCAGTTTGAGTGTGTCATATAATGATGTGGGGCTGGTAATTTTTCTCTGTAACTGCAAATTGCAGAGGTTAGCTGAAAGGGTACGAAGAAGTGTTCGTAGTGTCTGCGAGCTCAAGGTAAATCTTGGTTATTTTCTAATCTGTGCTTTTGGAATTTCTTTTACAAAGGCTTTAAAGCTTGTTTGTTTGAAAAGAAGTTGTGAAAACTAATTTACATTTCTTTGGTAATACTACAAGTATGAACTGCAAGGGTCCTATTATAACGGATACTGATTTGATGGAGGCAGATGTAGAAAGGATAAATGATAGAGTTTCCGATCAATTAGTTAAAGACTTTTCTCTTGAAATTCTATCAAGTGGTCTATTACAAGCTGCAAACTTTCCACCTACAGTTGTGAGTGCTGAATTTATTCAAGAATGTACCAATCATTATGATGTTAGGGCCAAATTTATAAGGAAAAAGAACGGTGAAAGTCTAATTCCCATTACCAAAGAGACAATAATGTCTTTGTTAAAAATCCTCGAACATGCCTTTTCGGAATTTACCCCTTCCAAGTTCTTGGCAAAGTTCAGTTAATTTGCTGAGAAGTATCGCAATGTAATTGCAAGAAACTGGACTGAGAAGTTTTTAAAGGAGGTTCTCAACTACCAAAAAGCCTCAATAAAGATCACAATAAGCCGTATGTTCACAACTTGGTAGTGTTATTACATAGGGTGAAGGGTCCCCTGAAGCTTTCTTGTTCGAAGATTGGATGTATGTTTATATAGAGATAATAATGGAGGGTAAACAACACATGGATTCGGCAGAACTCATAGTAGGCTCATTGAGGGAGCAACTCAAGTTGTCTCAAGTAGTCAAGAAAGACTTCTTCACGTCTTCTTACTTAATGTATAGTTTGGCCTGTACCCTGAATTTAACTCGTATCCCTCAAGAACCTTGGGACAAGAACACCACTATTTATGAATACTGTCATATGCTGCAGAAGAACAAAGCCCTTGAGAATTATAGGAAGATTCATGACTTGTTTATGGGAAGATTATGTCTTGAGCTAGGTGGAACTCAAGGAAGGTCGTCACAAGAAGCCCAAAATTTAGTTCAATGTGTATAAAAGCTTTTACATGTAATTCCCTAGGTTCACCTTTATCAGGGTGTGTGGATTTGAAGAACTTGTGAAATTACCAAGGTATGCATTAGATTGGTTTGTGCTTGAGAGATATGCAAACAGGTTGCTTGTGTAGTTAGGAAGTATATCCACTAGGAAAAGTGGGACATGTTTTTCTCTATTCACTTGGGCCACCTTGCATTCAAAACCATGAAAGATGCAGTAAGTATATATTTTGATTTATGCAACTTTGACCTCAAGTACTATTATGAGAAAAAAGGGTTCGATAACAAAGGGTTCGCTAGATGAGCCCTGGAACAACTAGAAGATCAAATACTACTAATTCCCAATTTGGAGGACATATGGGAAGATTGTCGAGACAAAAGAGAAAATGATAAGATAGGTCATTCTAGGCTTCAACTTTGCCAGGTTGCCATCCTCAGTTGAGAATAAATATTGAAAGAGTACAAGATGATGGTTCAGATATTATTGAACCAGGGTATCAAAGTTCAGAAGATATACGATTGCTTGTAGTTGACTGGACTTGAGAGGAAGAAGATAATAGTCACCAGAGGGCTAGAGCTATTATCAAATATAGAGAGTTGGTACTGATGATTCAAACAAAAGGATCAGATAAAAGGCCCCTATATTCCCCTCTTTGTGATTCTAAAGTGTCTCTCTTCATTGATGATGCAGGTAGAATACATCTTCTAGGAAAAAGGGCTAGTTCTGGCGAACAATACTTTGAACCTGGCTCAGATCATTTAATCATATAGGAAACCAGGTCAAGAACTAGGTCTCAAATACTTAACAAAATGACATCACAGGTGGCAGCTTTCGTGGACTTAGACAAGGACAAATAACTTAGTTCTCCCTTGGTGAACAATGAACAACAGAGTATGGAGATGTTGGATGTCGCTCCTATAGTAGATACTTTGGTGACCCCCGTCAAACCAGTGGGAGAGGAAACAACCTCTGGTTTAGGGCTCTAATGGCTGATTAATTTTGTTAGTAAGAAGTGTAACCAGATGCCTATTTCTATTCCTATTAAGGATATGGTGAGCAAGTATACATTGACAACTCCTAAACATAAGAGGGTAAATAACACTACAAGAATGACAACAAACCCAAAAGCCGACAAAGTAATCACAGAAGTTGCTGTTTATAACCCAAAAGGAGCTCCAAACTTTGATGTTAGCCATTTCAAAGTGAATAAGTTAGATTTAGGGATTTTGAATAGGGGTGTAAAAGACCATTTGTTTGAGTCTTCCGCGCAACACATGCTGATATAGTCTCAAAAAGATAGTCAAGATAAAAGACTACTCAAACAAATCATAAATGCTATAGAAAATTACATAGATTCCTTCTGTAGTTTCGGACCATTGCCACTGGCTTAGGCACCATAAGCCTTTGACACAAACTCTCTAGACAACAAGAAATTGTTAAGTCAAATCCAAAGGGGAAAAGCACTAGCGGCAATAATGGATAGTTGGATTGACGGAATCACTAGAGACAGAAACAAGTTCATGCAATAATTTTTTTATATTTTTAACAATGCAGAAGTACTGTTGGTTGAGATTTAAACGAAGATTTTGAGTTGGGAGGCTAAAGAAGGGTAGTTGGCCACTGTGGTCATGCAAACCTTAGAAGTTGAGAAGTATGGAGCACCCAAATTGCTTGCCAAGAAGTTTCTATATGAAGTTGATGAATGCATGCTTTATATTCTTAAAAAGAATATAGGATGGAGAATTTTCCTATTCAAGGTTGCCTTTTAGGGGGTTCAAGCCATTGAAAAAGAAGTTAAAGAAATTCATGAAAGCATGGTTAAGGACATGAAGATTATTAACCCTGAATGCATCTTGCAATACAAGGAAGGGAATCAAGATACAAAGGCTTTGATGAAAGCCTTTGAAATGACCATATCAGCTATCAAAGAAGAGGGGAATCCTACAATTGAAGAGTTAACTAAAGTGGCACGAGTTGAAGCTATGTTGTTCCTCTGTGCTGATTAGTTGCCTAAGTATGCTGATCGAATTATGAAACTCAAGTTGGCGGACATGTGAAGAGTGCGGCTATTGAGTCTAAAGAATCCTAATACAACTGTGGTCCAGGAATTTGTGAGTGGATATAGATGTAGGAAGCTCGCTCACAATGCCACATTGGAAGACCAAGTGGAGGAAGGAGAACCTGATACGTCTCTCTAATTAGTTTTTAGAATTATCATTTGTTATTGAACGTTAAAGACATGTGCCTTCAGACAACGTTTACTTTTATCAATTGTTTGTTTTAATTGCTAGGAGGTTGGGTTTTCAGGGAGACCTCTTGGCTATCTCAAAACTATATATGTTGGAGCATAAACATAAGTAGGGGTTAGAAATATTTGTAGTGAATGTCGATAAGTATAGAATTGTGGTTAGTTAAGTGGTTTCTTTTTGTGTTGGATGGAATGAAATGAACTAGCATACTTTGAACTTGAAATGTTTCTATCTTTGAACATCGACAATATAAATTCATATATTGAAAGCAAATTTGGATCTTTGGGTTTTGATTTATGAGATGAATGTTTCCTTTGTGAATGTTACATTTCATGGTTTGTGTTATTATGATCAGTTTAGACTGGATAGACATTTCGTATCTAATTGAACTTTTTGTTGCATGTAATATCAGTTTAATTCATGAGATGTAATTAACTTTGGCTTTCTGAAAATGTGATTGATTCTATGTTATTATTGAATTTAGCTGCTTTCCTAAGTGTAACGTAAGCCACCTTACATAATTTCTGGTCAAGAGCACGTGTATGTTTAGATTAGCATAGATTTATTGAAAATCTGTTTGAGGGAGTAGTACCTTTTAAAAATTCAAAGGGAAGTTACCATCGCGTGCTTACCTAATTGTTGGAAGAGCGAATTTGTTTCCAAAAGAGGGCCATAGAGCTAACATTGTAGACTGATAAAACTGGGAGACAAGTCTTTTGGCGAATAGATTTTTGGTGACTCTATAGGGGATCATATAAATGATGACTTGGTGAAATAATTTTATCGATCTTGTAATGAAAAACCACGGTCTTGCCACACAGTGATATTTATCCTGTATTGCAACTGAAATTAGGCTTCTTGAATACTCAAGAAGATTTGATTGGAGAACACCTAAGAGGAATACTTGTGGCTCAAGAAGCAGTATTGGTGAATAGAATTGCTTGCGCCCCGATAAGAAACTGATCAAGGAGTTCAATTGATAAGATGGTCGAGAGAAGGTACACTAGAACTGATCAGAATAAGGGGCTAGTAGATGAAGATTTCGAAGCATTGAAGAGGCTGAACTTTGCTCCTGACCATACCTTGAGGAGAAAGAGGAAGATCAAATCTAGTAGTAGACTTCTTCCCCACCCCAAACCCCACTCTCTTCAATTGCTGTTTAAGACTTGACTATTCCTAGCACTGCCACAACTCTCTGTATTAAAATTCAACCATTGAACTTTGTCCTGCCAAATATGGCTCAGAACCAACCTTGGGGACAAGTAGAGGGTCCTTTGAACCTTGGTCCTAATTTTGGTGCCTTACCTAAAGGAGCCCGAGATGTTTTGTTGAAATTCAATGGGGATGGCAAGACAATGACTAAAGATCATATGAGTGCCTTCCATTTTGCCTATGGTGTCTTCGATGTTCCGACAAAAGATGTGGTGGTTAGACTTTTTGTACAAACTTTTATAGATTTTGTAGTAGATTGCTTCCACCATTTCCCGTGTGCTTCATTCACAAGCTAGAATGTTATTAGGGCAGCCTTCGAAGCCAGGTTCAAGACGCCTGGTGATGGACATACTTTGTTGCTCCAATTATGCCAACTCAAGGAGATACATGAACCCATGAAGGAGTTTGTAGTTAAGTTTAATAGAATCTTGGAAAAGATCCCTGTTGCTTCAAGGTCGAATGATGAAAACAAGAAAGGTTTCTTTTTGAACACTATGCCACCGAATGTTAGTTTCCATCTCAGATGAGGTAGAGTAGTGGATCTCAAAGTTCAAAAGGTTGGCCATTTAATTGGAGGATGATCTAATCACCAACAAGAGGTGGAACAAAGAAGTACAAACTCAACGTGCCCAATCTTCTGTCAGAACTAATCCTATCATGCAAAGATTAGTAAATGACATGGCAGTTATCAAGAGACATCAACATAAGCTTGCACCATCTTACCAACTACCTAATCAAGATATTCCCTGCAAACAGTTCAACCAATCTTATGGGAAGGCTCCTCAATTACCCTAATCTCATCGTAGAGTGCAAATTGAAGCAAATCCGAAAAAAGCCATCTCTGTTTTCATCTGACCATGGATCATGATGGAGATACTTGTCCGAACATGTTGAGATATCTTCAAATGGAGGCTACAAAGGATGTTATGGGAGAAATCACTATCGAAGAAAATGTTCAAGGAGGGTTTGGTGATTTTGGTTCCTTCTACCTCGAGTACATATCAGACTTTGACAAAGGGGGAGACATTTTGGTTACCCTTCAAGACCTAATATGCACAATTCTCACCCAGAATCAGAGAAATCCTAAATTTACCCTCAGTACCAATTCATCAAGCCTAACAAAATTTTGCAAAGAGACAATGTAAGTCTCCCTTCCCCTATGTTTGATATAGTTGAATTTTGTAAATGATCCACCATATCGATCTCTTCTGTTGAATACACTAAAAATGAACCCGAAGGAGTTGGATAAATTAATTATGTCAGAGGAGACCCAAACCAACAAACCAAGCTAATCAGCTTCTAGTAGGAGAAGCATCAACCTCACAAGACTCCCTTGTTTTTGTCTTTGATACAACTTCGTATCAACTAGAAGACTCTAATTCTCCCCACATCTTAGAGACTGATGGAAAAGATAAGAAACCAAACCCATTTTAGATATCTCCTCTTAAATAGCCAAAAACTGAGCAATTGTATTATAGATTTAAGAGTGTCATATAATATCATGCCCTCATCAGTTGCCAAAGCTTTGGGCTTGACTCTTACTAAAATTTTTGGGAGATGCTACTCTATGGATGGAAATAGGTTCCATTGATGGGTCAAGTGAAGGATGACCAAGTAGTCCTATCAGGATGCCTCAATAAAAAGAGTGAAGTTAACTATCCTTGTTGCAAATATCTCGGCTAGTTATGGTATGTTGCTTAGTAGAACCATTTGTAAAGACAGGGGTAGAGAAATCAAAATGGACTGGTCGAAGGCTATTATAGTGGTGAGAAAGAATGTAAAGCTTGAACTTGAACCTTCAAATAAGTACACTGTCTTTCCTTCTGATGACCTAAGGCACAAATACTTTATGAGGAATGCCATTTTGGTAATAAGTTATTCTGTGCAGAGAAAAGGATGAGTTCATTGCAAAGAATTCAAATGGAGAGGAAGGCAAGTGGAATATGGAGTTCGACGGGAGTTGTTCGAATTTAGGTTCTGATGCTGGAGTAGTATTGATATCTCCTTCAGGTGATTGCACCCTTTTTTCATTCAAGTTGGATTCTAAGAAGACAACCAACACCGCAGAGTACGAGGCCGTTCTGTTAGGACTACAAGAAGCACAACACAAAGGAGTGAAAGTGCTGGTCATGAAAGGTGATGTAGAATTAATTGTAAAGCAAGTGAGAGGCCTATTTGTAGTAAAAAACGAAAGCCTCAAACATTATAGTAATATAGTTTGGGATGAGATCGGATACTTTGATGATTTCTCGATTGAGTCCATTCCTAGGAGTAAGAACACTCAAGCTGATTCCTTGGTGGTATCTATCTTATTACTTTTACCTCATCCTGATTTTAAGATAGATACCTATAGAGTAGAAATGATTTATGGGCCAAGTGTCTCGGATAATTTAGAACCCTTGCAAGTATTTAATGATGATTCCTAAGAAAGGACCTTTTGGCTTGCACTCAATTGTTTTCCATACAGTACTTTGCATGCTAAAAAAATGAAAGTAAGGATATTTCTATTGACTCTTAAGCTAGTGTTCATGTACTACAATTGAAGGGAAACACAATTCATAAAGGCCTTGTTTCTTTGGAACATTTGTTCTCGAGAAAAAATGATATTATAGTTAAGGAAAGAATTTCACATTTTGAAGCTTTGAAGAAGTATGATAAAAGTACTGTGGAGAATGACACAGAGCCTAAGTGGATTTCAATGGGTAAATCATGTTCTCCATGTGAGAAAGACAGGTTAAAAGAACTATTGTTGAACTATAAACATGTGTTTGCTTGGGGTTTTGACAATCTGAAGAATTTTAGGAATGATTAGTTCAGAGTCTTCAGACACTGCATTCCTTACGACTGGATGACCTACCCTTCAGACAAAAGCTCCATAATCACAATCCCAAAGTATCTGAAGCCATACTCAAATAAGTTGACAAGATGTTAAAGGAAACAATTATATATCCTATACACTATTCCTCATGGATAGCGAATATTGTACCAGTAAGGAAAAGAACAGAGCGATTAGGATCTATGTCAGTTTCAAAAATATAAATCAAGCCAGTTTAAAGGACAATTATGCCTTGCTTGTGATGGAACATGTGCTTCAAAGAGTGGCGAGATCTGAGATGATGTCTATGTTAGATGGATTCTCTGGGTGCAATAACAAAGTGTAGTGGAGGAAGAAAAACACAAATTTGCTTTTGTAACACCATGGGGCACCTTTGCTTATAATAAAATGTCGTTTGGGTTAATCAGTGCCAAAGACACTTTCTGGAGGGCCATGAACTCTTCTTTCAGAGACTTGAGGAATATAATTATTGTGGTCTATCTGGATAACCTAACAGTCTTCTCTAAAAGAAGAAAACACCATTTGAGGCACTTAAAGGTCGTGTTGCAGAGGTGTTGGGAACATGGCATATCATTGAACCAGAAGAAATCAGTTTTCTTTATTGAGGAAGGAAAACTCCTGGGTCACATTGTTTCAAAGAAAGAAATCAGGATACATCCAGATAGGGTAAAGGCCATTCAACAACTTAGTTTACCTTCTTGGAGAAGTGAAGTTAAATCTTTTTTTGGTCAGATAAATTTCGTCAGAGCCTTCATTTTGGAATTTTCTGAAATAACAAAGTATCTTATAGACATGATGACGGAAAAATAAGCTTTTAAGTGGAAAGAAGGACATAAAGCTTTTAATAATATTAAATTTTCTATAGCCCAAGCACCAGTCTCTAAATTTTAGAATAGATTTCATTATCTATTGTTATGCCTCTGAGCATACTCTCTTTGGTCTCCTAACTCAAAAGAATGAGGGTGGAGAAGAGGCACCAATTGCGTTCATGAGTACTCCATTGAAGAAACAAGAAACTTAAATATTTATCTGTGGAAAAACAAGCTTTTGCTGTGGTAAAAGCAATACAACACTTCGGGTACTATATTCTTCATTCACATTCAATTGTATATGTACTTGAAGTTGCAGTGAAAAGCATTCTGACGCAACAAGAAGTGAGGGTAAACAAAAGAACAATATGGGTAGCTAGAATCTAGGAGTATGATTTCACAATCAAACTAACCAAGTTAGTTCTGGGATGTGGCTTGTGTAAATTAATGGCAGAAGATGGAGGTTCATTAGGAACAAACACGGACGAAATACATACAGCTCTATTAGTAAGTCTTAGGAACTTTTGGTTTTCAAAGGTGGCCTATTATCTTACATATGGAGAGTGCCCAGAACGCTTGACACCGTGAGAGAAACACAACTTGAGGTTTAAAGTAACTAAATATGTAATCACACAAGGAGTTTAATATAAAAGGGAAGTGGATGAAACCTTCTTAAGGTGTGTGGATGAAAACTAGTAAAAATAACTTTTGAAGGCACTTCATGAAGATGTATGTGGATGACTCTTTTTATCAACAACTAATGCTTTCAAAATTCTCAAAAATTGTTTCTATATGCCTGGCATGTTCGAAGATGCCTATTATTTTGTTAGATATTGCGTTAAGCGTAAACTCTTTGTTGGGAAGCCACAATTAGCAGTGTTACCCTTGAAACTAGTGTTGGTTGATGAATCTTTCAAACAATGGGGTTTAGAATTCATAGGTCCATTAAACCATCACTCAAGCGCATGGCATATGTATATTTTGATTGCAACAGAATATTTTATTAAATGGATGGAGGCAATCCCTACTAAGAAAGCTGACTAATAGGTAGTTTGTGATTTCCTAAAAGATTACGAATTGGTTTGTTTCGATTGTTAAAGCTGTAAACTTGATCACCATACTAATCTGATTGTGTAGATCACACAGATCTTACCTTTCATGTAATACCTTATGAAGGCTTCTATATATATATATATATATATATATATATATATATATATATATTGCTCCTTGTCTAGGCATGATCGGCGACTTCTTGAGGTGATTGTGTTTTAGTATCAACCTCATCTAATCTTAGTTAAATCTGTTTACTAACCAATACCTCCTTTGAGCGCCGATTATGAGAATGCAGTTGTGGGCCGACTGAGATATGGTCATGTCCCCTCAAGAGACATGCCCTTTGGTTACAATATTTATATAGGGTGTGGTTGTAGTTAAAGGACACACAAATTAGATACAATTTGCTCCTTTAAGTAATTCTGCCTTATACGAATACTTGCAGAGGCAAAAACATTTCAGAATAATATTTATATTATTGGCATTACTTCATACAAGTCTGAATCACAAAGATCATCTTAAGCAAGCATCATAGAAGTTATTATCTTAGTCTGATTAAACATAATTTGTAGAAACTTTACATGGTATTAGAGCTCTGGTTGTCGAACCTAGGCTCTACAAATTGACAACCAGACTTTGAATATCTAGCAACTTCCTTCTATCTTCAATGGCAAGCACAATCAAACCCAAGGACAGGTTTGATTGGAAAGAACATTTCGTTGCTTGGAAATTCAGAATCATGATGATTCTCGAAAACAATGATGTGAAACAGTTCGTTGACCCAACATCCAAGAAACCTGCTGTTGAACCTAATAGAACTATCTGGAGTAACAAAAATAGGAAAGCCATGCAGATCATATTAGATGGAGTGAAAAATGAAATAGTACCTATGCTAATGAAACATCAAACAACATTTGGTATGATGAATGCATTATTAAATGCATATGAGGTTAACAATGCAACTAGAACCCTTGCACTAAAAAGGCAACTAAATTATATACAGATAAAGAAGGGAGAATCTATGAATTTGTACTTCCTAAGGGTTGCTAGTCTCTAGTCTAAGAGATGATCTTGCAAGTATAGGGATCATAATCGAAGACAAGGAACTAATACTCATGGCTATAGATGGGTTACCAGATTCATGGGAAACATTCGCACCAAGAGTAAGTGCTAGAGACAATTGTCCTGACTTCAATTGACTTAACGGAGATTGCCTTCAAGAGGAATCTAGAAAACGTAAGAGAAGAGGAAAGTTGAAAATTGAAGATGAAGAACTTCATGTTCTCAACACAAATTCATATAAAGGTAAGAAGAAGCACTTCAAGAAGCAGAAGGGTAATCAAAAGAATGACAAACCTAAGAAAGATCTATACAAAATAAAATGCTTCAAATGTGAAAAATTTGGACACTACAGATCTAATTGCTCTGATAATACAAAGCAACAAGTAAATTGTACAAACATTACTAGGAAAGAAGATAACTGTGATCCTAAGAATCTTGTATTGTATTCTGCACTATCAAATGAAGTATCTAGTAAAGCATGGGTGATTGATAGTGGATCATCTCAACACATTACAAGATACAAAGAGGCACTACTCTATATTAGAAGAAGTTGATGGTGAAGTTACCATTAGTAATAATTCAGCTCATTCCGTCAAAGGAATTGGGAATTGCACCTTGAAATTGAAGTCGGATATTGCTCTACAACTCAAAGGAGTACTCTATGTACCAGGAATAGAAGGAATCTAATCTCTGTTACAACACTTCAAGATAATGGACATAATGTTTCATTCATGGACGGTAAAGTAGTGACATGGTCCAAGAACTCCTCATTTAAGAAATCAAAATTGATTGTTCAAAGAAAAGGATACTTGTATGAAGTAAATACAGAATCTAGTCAACCTATTCAAGCCTTAATTCATGAAGCTGCTGATATAAACGAAATATGGCACAAAAGGTTAGGGCATCTAAATTTCAAAATCTTATCGGCTATGGAGAAGATGGTTACTGGTTTACCTAATAAATAAAGATTATTCAACTATATGCAAAGGATGTGCTCTAGGTAAGAAGACCAAAAACCCATTTCATGATAGCACTAGAAAAGCTAACAATGTTTTGGAATTAGTCCACTTAGATTTATGTGGACCTATGTCTGTTCCTTCTCTTGGAGGATTTTGGTACTATATGCTTTTTATAGATGACTTCTCTAGGAAAACCTGGATTTACTTCTTAAAAGGTAAAGAATCAGAAGAAATCCTTAAGAGATTTAAAGAACTTAAAAACCTTAATTGAATACTTATCAGGACACAAAATTAAAACTCTTAGTATAGAAGCAACAAGATCTATGATATTTGATCAAAATTTAGATTATTATCTTTAGGCAGAAGTCTCTTGTACTGTAGTTTATATTCAAAACAAGAGTCCTCATTCCTACCTTAAATATAAAAGTCCTGAAGAAGTCTTTACTAAGGCTAAACCTAATATAAGTCATCTTAGGATATTTGGATGCTCAGTATACATACAATTTCCAAAGGAAAAGAGAACTAAGTTAGAATCCTCCGGGAAGAAAGGTACTTTTGTCGGGTATAGTGAAACATCTAAAGCATATAGGATTTTCATACGTGATCAGAAAAATATTGAACTCAGTAGGGATGTAATACTTGAAGAAGATTTAACATTCGAAAGAGCTCTAATTTTGAAGATCCCTCTCCCTTAGTTTTAAAAAAAATCTTGAATCTGAATTTCAGAGGGAGAACATTGAAGAAATTGAAGATGAAATTCAAAATCTTAATCTTGAGGAAACTCAAAATTCTAAGAAAAAACCACTTTGGGGCCATTAAGATTGTACAGGAAGCACAAAACTTTGCTGCACCATTTGGAATCTTCAAAGAAAACAAAAGACCCAAAAGATTTTCTAAATATGCAGCAAACATGAGTGATTTTTCTAAATCAGAACCTGCCAATGTTTCAAATGCGATTAAACTTACAGCTTGGAAGAATGCTATGACAAAAGAATACCAATCCATTATTAAGAATGACTTTTGGGAAATTGTTCCAAGGCCTGAAGGAAAATTTGTTTATTCTTCTAAATGGATATTTAAAATCAAGCATGCTACTAATAGTAGCATTGCAAAATAAAAAGCCAGATTTGACTGTTATGGGCTTCACCATTTGTATTCATTATCGAAGAGGTGACGATCTCTGAGATAATGAACTCTTTTATAAAAGACATTATGAGAGATGACAATCTCTTACATAATGTGCTGAATTGTAGAGATTTACTTTCAAGATCTAGATGACTTCAAGATTACATTGTGATGTAGACATCTCCATGCTTGTGAGTCACAACTTGAATAAAGCAAAAATTTTCCAGGTTTACCCTGTATATTGCATCTCATGCAAACTTATTATCAGTAGTATGAGTGATAAGTCATATCACAGGTTTAGTAATATGACTTAGTATCATATGTTCAATGATATATAATGACCCTCCTCAAATTTGCTCTCAAAAATTCTGATAAAAGCTCAAGGAATTTCACCAAACAATTCACATGCAAGAGACATATGACTGATATAGTATTTCAGCTTGCTTTAAATGACTCTTTCTTCAATTTGCATCAATGAGAATCTTGTGCTAGAAGACTCAAAATGGACTACACAATGACCTATCATGAGTGTGCAACTAATTTTGACAATATTCAGTGCATATATATGATCTAAGCATGAGAAATGAACACTTACAACCAACTGACATTTTTACAAACAGTTGGTATGCAAACTAACTAGCTGATAAATAATGATATTGAATTGCTTAAATGACACCAACAACTATTATCTTCTTAATTGCAATGAAATTTCTAATACAATGCTCATGAAATATGGCCAAGACTTTTGGCATTTACATGAATTACAAAAAATGGTAATGTTGGTATAATGCACACCTACAGCTGAAACTTATACACCTAAAAAGCAATACTAACAAAGAAACCTGGTTGTAGATGGCTGTATTAATTTTCTTCAACGCTACCCCTTCTGCTTTGCTTTTTCCGATTTGCTTTTTCAAATTGCTTTTTCGGATTTGCTTTTTCGAATTGCTTTTTCGGACTGCTTTTTTCGGACTGCTTTTTCGGCCTGCCTTTTCGATTTTGCTTTTTCGGACTACTTTTTCGGCCTGCTTTTTTCGGTTCTGCTTTTAAAAAAATCAAACCTTCAATCAAATCTCTGTCCAAACTGAATATACCAATGAAGATCAACATGAAATGGCTAAGTACCACTTCCAATGTGCAACCCTTCAGAAGGTCTTTCACTTTCGGCCTGCTTTTTTCGGTTCTGCTTTTTAAAAAATCAAACCTTCAATCAAATCTCTGTCCAAACTGAATATACCAATGAAGATCAACATGAAATGGCTAAGTACCACTTCCAATGTGCAACCCTTCAGAAGGTCTTTCACTTGCTCATTTATGCAACCTCTTGAGAGGTATCATTCTCAAGGATTATGCTGAATATTTGCAGACTATCAAGCTCCACAAATGCTCATAGAAGATGTAGTTGAGTTACCAAATCTCGTATATGCAAATGAGAGGCCAAGCCCTCTATTTATTCACTTTTCTAAGAAGTTACTAAGAACTTTTAGAAGCATCCATTATAAAATCTCATTATAATGCACTTTTATAATTAAATAGCTTTATTAAATAAAAAGTGCAACTCAACTTAGAATTATAACATGTAGGCTCCATATGATAAAATATAAATAAAATAATATCTCCAAGAGCATTATAAGCCATCCAAATACCAAATAAATGCCAAAATGACTCTCTCATCACTCCCATCTGCCTACGAGAGTCTATAATAGGCAAATCCACGAACAATGCCATGTCATACTAAAGAGGGGACATTACATGATACCATATGCTTAGAAGATTTAGATAGATATAGAGTATCAATTTATACTTAATCGTAATTGATGATGCTAGATATGTTATCTTTCAGTATGATTATCAAGTTAAGAGGGAGTGTTAAGCCTGTAACTTTGATCACCATACTGATGTGACTGTGCAGATCGCACAGATCTTATCTTTCATGTAATACCTTATGAAGGCTTATATATATATATATTGCTCCTTGTCTAGGTATGATCGACTTCTTGAGATGATTGTGTTTTAGTATTAACCTTAACTAATCTTAGTTAAATTTGTTTACTAACCAACACCTCCTTGAGCGCCGATTATGAGAATGCAGTTATGGGCCAACCTAGATAGGGTCATGTCCTTTCAAGGGACATGCCCTTTGGGTACGATATTTATATAGGGTGTGGTTGTAGTTAAATGACACATAAATTAGATACAATTTGCTCCTTTAAGCAATATTGCCTTATACGAATACTGGCAGAGATAAAAACATTTCAAAATAATATTTATATGATTGGCATTACTTCATACAAGTCTGAATCACAAAGATCATCTTCACAAGCATCATAGAAGTTATTATCTCAATCTGATCACACAAAATTTGTAGAAATTTTACATCGATGTACCCCAGAAGATTGTTGCTGACAATGTCACCTATTTTTCATCTTATGTTTTGCTATGAACATATCATTTCTTTGGTGCATTCATCTGATTATTTCCCACACGGCAACAGACAAGTGAAGTCAGGCAACAACAACCTAGTCATAATTATGAGGAAGTTAGTGACCGACGGTGCTCGTGATTGACACAAAATGCTATATGAAGCCCTATGGTTCGACAATATAACTCCTAAGAAGGTAATAGGAATGACCTTGTTTGAACTCGTATATGGTGTCTTGTATAAGGATAGGAAATAAGGAGGCATGTGATGGGGCAATTGATATTGAAAGTGAGAGGAAGACATCAAGAAATAAAATGATTAAGAGACAATTACAAGGCTGAAGACGACAAAGGGGAATCCTGAACAATCCAAGCATCACACTAAGACATGATGCGAATATTGAAGTAAATGAGGGGGAGAAGAGGTTAAAGAAAACTAAGATTTATGGTGTATGAAATACACAAATGAGGGGCATACAAAAGCCAATTGTCCTAAGAAGCCATTTTGCAACATCTATTAAGTACTAGGGCACTCCATAAGGCAGTGCTTGTAGAATATAAAGGCAAGGAGCACTCAAGTGCTCTTTACCGAGGGGGAGCAAGCATGTTTTCCTACCACACCTTGGAGAAATACAAATAAAGATGCATTGCCGTGTGGTTATTGCAAGAACTCTGAGGAAGAAATAACAATAGCAACAACAATACACCATGAAACCACATCCACTACGATGCAAAGATATACCTTGTGATACAATGCCGAAGGTTGGACGAGTGGGGTCACTTTGAGCACAACTGTTAGAGCGAGGAACAAGGTGGAATTAATTTATGTAAATGGTGTGGAATAAGCAGCCATAAGGATGTTGATTGCCCAAGACAAAAGGGCAAACATGATATAAGTCACAAAACCTGAGGGGAGGTCCATGCCATCACCGAATTGTAAACAAGAAAACTTGCATACTTTGATGCAAGTATGGTGGAGAGGTTGAAGGAATTGAGAGTAGATGTGGAACATGCAATGGAAGAAGAGCGACAAGTATTGCATAGTAGCATGAGTACCTCTTTATGGTCAAAATCAGAGGCAAATATCATAGAACAAATGCTGCAAGCTACCATACTAGTACGAGTGATAGACCTATTAGATATTATGCCACAGTTTAGGGTAGTCATCACCAAGGTGGCCAACAAGGAAGCACAAAGAAAACCTCCCTTCATTGAAGGAATGCCAAAAGGCAAGACAAAGAATGGTACTAGTGAGGAAGACAACAACTCTATGTTGCTAATGGTAGGAGTTGGAAGGACGTCCACAATAGTGGAAATGGAGATCATGGGTTACAAATTAACAAACACCATTGTGGATTGGGGTCTAGAGTGTACATATTATTGAAGGAAACATGGAAGGCCCTTGGCAAACCAATTCTATGGCCGTCGACATTCCTTTTAGGATTAGATCAACATGTAACCAAACCTATTGGAACCTTGATGGGGCAAAAAGTGGTCATTGGCATGCAACAATTCATGCTTGACTTTTTAGTCATCTCTTTCTAGAAGGGGTACGATGCCTTCCTGGGTAGAGGTTGGCTCATTAAAGCGAAAGCTTATCATAATTGGAAGAAGAATACCATGTCCATTAAAAGTGAGGGAAAAGATACATGATTGATCTCCGGAATCATACAATTAGTCACGAGTTGGCAATGCATTCCAAGTTGGAAGGAGAAGACTTGGATAGAGGAGGGTTGGAACCTATTGATGAAGGCATCCTGAGGTGAGGGAAGTGTTCTTGGGACACGACTAGTTCCCTTAATGGGTTGTTCCATTGACAAATAGAAGATTATGAAGTTTGGTACCCTTACTGCAACATGGTGGCAATCAAGGAATGAGACACATTCCCTCCATAGTATAGCAAGTACAAGGAAGGTGCAAATGATATGGACATATCAACAAAGTTCAGGAGAAACCAAGCATTTTTGTAAGCAAGAAGTTGAGCAAACCACCCGAGGGAGAAAAGGAAGTTCATGATAGTAGCTAAAAGGAAGACTAAATGCAGTGACAAGAAGGGAAAGTTGTAGGCCATACATCATACAATCAAGACATTCTAAGTGTTTGTACACTATACAGTCAAATGGTGAGGAGAAGAAACCACTACATTGTACATCATATGAGACTCCACATCATGGATTGTGTGGACGATAACAATATGGAAGGCAAAAGTACAAAAGGTACTAGACATGAGTACATACAAATGACAACAAACGTGCCATATGAAAGGCGACAAGTGTAGGTCATACGCCGTACATATATCAGGAGTACAAAATGTAGACCATATGAACAAACATTCGACAACAAACGATACTTAGTACAACACACACCATGCAAATAACATCTTACAATAGGAGAGACACACCATATGAACACACACTGTATGGACAACACCAGTTCAAGGAGCTTGTATGGTTGGCAAATCATGTACGGTAGTAGCCTGCCCAATAAGTACAATTCGTATGGCGCAAAGGAAGGCTTGCATATTTGAAGCTTGTGCATTCAAGACGAAAGTTCGACAATTAATAGAAAAGGATGCTACACTTGGAAGGAAGCAAAGGGAGATGGTAGTTGGTAGAGGAGAGATGGCATTAGAAAAAATTAGGAAAATGATGTACGCCATGGAGTTTTGAATGGTTGTGAAGGTGCAGATTTGGTGATGGAGGTAGGACGCTACCTCTCAACCCTGCCCTGTATCATGAAGGGGAACGTGCCTGGGGTGCCTCCATTGGACCCCGCAAGGGGTGTTGCCCCTCTACCTCGTTGAGGGTGCTACTTGTTGACCCCATTGGGGGTGTTGCCCTAGAATCCCCTTTTATTTTTTAAACTACGCTACAACTTTTAGTTTTGTGTAGTACAAGTGATTATCTACACTCTTGTCATCAGTTTTCCTTGATATTACTTGATGTGTACTTGTCATCTGGAAGATGACTTTTATTTTTATTTTTTGGTAGGGGGGAGATGATGTAGTCGAAAATTATGCTAGATATAGTTAAATAAGAAGTTTATTTGTTAGTTGTGTGGTCAGTTGGTGAGAGTTGGAGACTTAACCCACTGCGTTGAGTCTATTAGTATAGAGTCTGGAACAAGTGAAATGAGTGGTTAATGTTGGTATGTATGTTAATGTAAGACTTTGGTACTATCCATAAAGTAACATTTTTCCATTTGAAAGTGTTATGTAGTTATCGTGGAATTGTGTTCCATATTGTTCTTTTATTAATATATCTTGTTACATAACATTATTAAATTATTACGTTGGTAATAACACTTCTGTACTTTGCATTGAACACACCCTATTCCTTACGACATTACAGATCCACATCCATAAATCGTAGGTGATATCGTTCCTCCTATAGCTGATGGTTAAACTCTTTAGCTTAATTGGTGGGCTAAGACCATTAGTGGCCTTCTTGATGATGAACTTATTAAGGATTGATCAACTCAAAACAAGAGCAAGCAACATACTACAATCAAGTTTTCGCTTATGGAAAATATTCATACTATCTATGAGCCTCAAACATATCCAGAGGCTAAAGGTTCACTAGAACAGGAACAAGCTATCGCAATTGAACATCAAAGTCTCTTGAAAAATAACACTTCAGTTTTGTCAGATCTTCCACCAGGGAAGAAGCCCATTATTCACAATTGGTTGTATAATGTCAAATATAAGGATTAGGGAACTCTTGATAAGTACAAGGTTTGATTAGTAGCTAAAGGGTTTTCACAAGTTGAGGGCATTGACTATGAGGAGACATTTGCCCCCACAACCAAAATGAGCACCATTCGTCTTGTCCTTGCCCTTTCAGTTGAGTTTCGATGAGAGCTCATTAGATGGATGTGAAGAGTTCTTTTCTCAATGGTGATTTGTAGGAAGAGGTCTACGTGACATAACCTCTAGGTTTCCAAGTTGCTAGTAAAGAACACTAGGTTCCAAATTGGTAGAAGCTCTTGATGGTCTTGTTACTAAAATTTTGCACATGCGTAAAATTTTAAGTATACATGCAATGAAAGTACAAAAGTGTCATTCATTTCATTTCAAAAATTGAAAACGTCCTTCTGTTATTCATTTTCAAATATACATTTGATGTTTTCAAACAATGAAATGAACTGACATGAATAGAAAAGATCTCACACAAGCTGTGAGTATAGCTCATTTTACTAAGTTTCTTTCATAAGGAAATACACCAACAGATACATATGAATGAAAGAAATAAGAGTAGAGATAACTAGTCATTGCTTGTTGCTTTGACTGGTTATGGATTCCCTGCCGTACTCATCCAGCTCCAAGCTCCATGTTCTCCAACAGCTGCAAAAAAGAGAGAAAACTGATGTTAGATCCTGAAGGATCTAAGCAATGACTGCCTATCTCTACAACTACACATGTTCTTTGTTGATGCATTTCATTACAAAATAAAATAAGCTGAAAGAAGTTATTTGTGAGTGTCACGAGCCGGTGCTCGAACCTCACAGAATACTATGCTAACAGGATTACAGCAAATAAATAATGATTAACATCGCAGATGGCGAATGTGTACTTACTGCAAGAAAGCATGAATGATAATCAAGGGAAAATACTTCAAGTTATACTAAGGAATTTCATCGCAAATTAAGTACATGCTACTGGAAAATGTGTTTACAAAACTTCAAATTGGCTGGTCCATCGATTATGGTAATATAGACCAACCAAGCTATTGGTGCCTCAAAGATGGTTAATGTGGAATGTAAAATATGGATGACTTTATGTACAAAATCATTTGAAACAAAACAAAACCATTAGCAATGCAGATCTTCCTCTCAGAATATTTTCATCCTTCACAATACTTATGCCATAATTCAAAAGGATTGTAAACAGAACCACCCATGGAAACTTGTACTATTCATATTGAACCAGAATCTTAATACTGATGAAGTATTTCAAATTGCTCGAAAAGAAGTTTCCACATTTTATATATGTGCAAATCAGATTCAAACTTCACATGATTCAACCAGTGTTCCTTTTTGCTTTCCTTATATGTTGCACAACAGCTACGATGGGGCTAGAAACACAAAGAAAAGTGTAATGTCCCTGTTTTGGTTGACATCGTTTTGCGTGCCGAATTAGTCTATCACGGACTCTCGTAGATTGGTGGTTGTGATGAGAGGGTCATTCTGGCATTTATTTGAGGATTGGATGGCTTATTATGCTATTGGAGATATTATTTTATCATTACTTTTTTATAGGTGGCCTACATGTTATAATTTTAAGTTGAGTTGCACTTTTTATTTTATAAAGTTATTTAATTATAAAAGTGCATTATAATGAGTTTTTATAATGGATGCTTCTAGAAGTTCTTAGTAACTTCTTAGAAAAGTGAATAAATAGAGGGCTTGGCCTCTCATTTGCATGGACGGGATTTGATAATTCAACTACATTCTCTTTGAGCATTTGTGGCACCATCTAGGTCTGCAAATATTCATCATAATCCTTGAGAAGATACCTCTCAAGAGATTGCATAACTGAGGAAGTGAAAGACCTTCTGAAGGGTTGCACTTTGGAAGTGGTATTCAACCATTTCAAGTTGAGCTTAATTTGTATACTCAGACTACCTGAGGGTTTGATTCCTTCGAAAAAAGCAGAACCGAAAAAAAAAGCAAATCGAAAAAGCAAATTAAAAAAAAAGCAAGTAGAAAAACATAGAATCGAAAAAGCAGTCTGAAAAAACAAGTCCGAAAAAGCAGATATGAAAAAGCAGATCAGAAAAAGATCGAAAAAGCATTTCAAGTTGAGCTTCATTGAGTTTTCAGACTAGGGTTGAAAGTGAACATCTCTGGAGTCATTTTGGTGAAAAGATTGCATCATATTTGTTAGAAGGGTTTTGTAAAGTCTGGGACAATATTTATGCACAAATCTGATGCAGAACTGGTCATTTTCAAAGATCAGATTGGGAGCATATTTGGAGTCATAAATTCATCATACCTGGTTTGAAATTCAAGTTGCTAATTTCTTTGCATTCCTAAGACCTGGGCAATTCAGACTATGCTTGATTTAGCACCATTTGGGGAAGGAAACAATTTATACTAAAATCAAACAGGACCGTACAGGTACGACTGTACTTGCAAACTGTATAGTTGCTGGATTTGGGACAGATTAAGGTTGCAGCCTAATCACTGTATCTTCAACATATTGACAACATTGTTGCATCATTTCCTGGTTCTTCTTTTAATTACAATTATTTGAATATATGTTGTATATGAGAGTTTAATGGATAAAGTCACTGCTGTATATGCGAGATGCATTTCTAAATGTCAATTGTTGTTCATGTGACAAGAAAGACTATGAATTTTGTCTCTGTTTGTACCTAGCTGCATAGGACATTGGTATATCTTGGATAGTGACACAAAAAGCATGTTTAATCCTTTGTAATCAGTCATGACAGTGCACTGCTAATTTAGTAGAAGACCATAAATTACTGGTAATCTAAAGTTGTAATTGATTGTAAGAGCAGCAACATCTTAATTGAATGCATATATATATATATATATATATATATATATATATATATATATATATATATATATATATATATATTGGCACTGTTTGGGTATCATGGAGTAGGGTGGAATTATAATTTAACAAATATTTCTTTCAGCATTTTATATCTCAGCAGTGTAGTTGATTGCTTGCCAAGTGTTTGATGAAATTGCTTAGCATATATTCAGTATGTTACATTGCACAGTTCAGACTACATGCCAAGTGTTTGACGTAATTGCATAGTTCAGTGTTAGTAGTTTTTAGTGACCTTTGAGTAAGGGTCATTACAGCGGTATGAGAACTATAAGTCTTGTCATCCTGTGGAGGTCTTATAGGGAATTTGGAACAGCCGGATAGAGGAGAAAGTGTTTGACGAAATGTCAAAACACTAAAATCAGAGCATTTATGTTTGAGCATGCGACAGGGGCTTTATAATTTTCACAATACCAGAGCAAGACAAAATAGGATTTCAGACCTGCAGAGGGAACAATCTAGTTCATCCGTGCAGGTGGACATACAATCCAGTCATACAGACACAGAGGAGGTATTCTTTGATCAAAACATCAATATGGGTGACCGAGATGAAAGGAATACAGGATTAGGCAGAGGCGGGAATGCCAATCCAGATCAGGGAGAGGAAAGATTCTATGATAACCCTTAAAATGCAACCCATTCGAGTTCTTTTCAAAAAACAACTGTCAAATCCATTGCAATCAATATGTTATGGATGTTTACTGTACTGGTAAATTAAATGAACACATACAGATAATGAACTCTAACAGCAGAATTATATTCGCAATAGTAGATTAATGATGAATGATCCTTTACATTGATCCCAGACGGGATATAAATACTACTATCGAACCTTCCCAAAGGAGTCCGTCGGCCACAATTATTCTATCAGTTAGAAACTATTTACCACCGGACCGTCGGCTACAGAATACCGGAACACCGCCGGACCGTCGGCTACAGAATACAGAAACACTGCCGGACCGTCGGCTACAAAAACACCGCCGGACCGTCGGCTACAAAAACACCGCCGGACCGTCGGCTACAGAAACATCGCCAGACCGTCGGCTACAGAAACACCGTCGGACCGTCGGCTATAGGAACATCGCCAGACCGTCGGCTACAGAATACAAAATACCGCCGGAACCATCCAGTCGGCTAACACCATCGCCCCCAAAAAGAAAAGTCGTCTCCTGACGACTGACAAAATATCTGAGACAAATTAACAAATAAAATACATTAATAGAGTGACTACAACAAGAGAAATCTGCTTCTGTCACATCACTTCCACATTCATCCCGTTACATTTGTAGCCTCTGCTAACACAATACTGTCTCCTCAAGCTGACCTTGATAGCCACCTGTGTTGCTTTCTTTGTTTTCAATTCCTCGGTACCCTAAGCCAAGTGTCGCTGCACTGCCTCCAACTGGATGATCAGCTCCTCCTGAGCTCTCTACGCATCCACCAAGACAGCCTTACAGCCAACACCTGCTCCCACTGCCTCTGGTACACAGAAAGTCCATGCCTGCAGCAACTTCAACTCTTCTCAACTGGTCAGACTCCCACGACTGATATCCGCCACGACTGGGGGGTCCAAGGGGCAATGCCCCCGGCGGGGTCCTGGGGCAACCCACACAGAAATGCACGGATCACACCATTTCTGTCATTATCTGCCGATTCTGCACTCTTTCTGGCAACCACGGATGCGTCCCCTTCCCTTTGGCATCCTCTATCACTCATTCTGAACAACTTGATTCTGTCGACGTTTTTTTTTTTCTTTTTTAGGTACTGAACCTCTGACTGGCGCCCGCGGCCTTTTTGTTCTCTCCGCGGATTCCTGCGTCACCCGCGGCCTTCCTGTTCTCCCTGCGGCCTTTCTTTTCTCCCCGCGGCCTTTCTTTTCTCCCCGCGGTCTCTCTTTTTCTACTCGCGGCTCATTCTGTCGCCGGCGGCTAACTAGGCGAGGATTCTATAAAATTTTACGCCCGCGGGAGCTTTTTTCCCTCTCCGTCGGAGCAATATTATCCCCGCGGGGGCTCTTACTTTTCTTGCCGGAACCTTCGTTCTCTGTCAAAGCAATCATTATGCCCCGAGGCTTCACACTCCGCGGGGGTCTCTTGCCCACGGACCCACGGAACTTCCAACTTCGCTGGCCGCGGACAGCTGTTGCCCGCGGGGCCTCCAACTTCGACGCCCGCTGGTATGCTTGCCCGCGGGGCCTATCTGTCCGCGGCTTCCTTTTTTTTTTTTTTCCAATTTTTTTTTTTTTTTTTAAATTTTTTTTATTTCCTTCCCTCCTAAAAGAAATCAAATAACAAAGGTACCTCCATTTTGCTTCCAGGCGTCGCCATTCTGCAACGACGATGGAATCAGCTGGCCATCTTGTGACAGCGACGGAGTCTTCCTGGCCCCATATATTTTGAATTTGGATCTGTTGACTGTCGGAGGTACTTTCTGCCCGTCCAAAGTTGATAATCTGATCGCTCCATTGTCGCCGACCTTCCGAATCTGATATGGTCCAACCCATCTGCCCCTAAACTTTTCCACTTTGATTCCATTCTGACCGTCGTACACCTTACGTTTGTTCTGTGCCACCCCCGTCGTCCACTGTGCCTGTGCTCGTCGCGCAACTGGATTATTTCTTTGTTGTCGGTGCCCTTCCACTAATCTTACGCTGCGGTGTAACCTTTTCTTTTCACGCGGTCCATTCACCATGTACCGGACAGTGGGATTTTTCGTTTTTCTGTGTTCAGACTGTATGTTCTTCCCCTCAGCTTCAACCATGGCAACTTTTCCTTCTTCCACTTCCCTGCATTCCTCCGGACATTCATTTTCCTCCTTTTTCTCATCTTCGTCGACCCTTAGCATATTGCAACTCGGAAAGAGTTCGTAGTCTTCTATCTGCCAGTGGTAAAGGCCATTAACTGAGTCCAGGTCATCGTCATTCGATCCTCCGTCAAGTCTCAATACTCCTTCATCCAGTTCCATTCTCCTCTTTCCTTCGTCATCACTTTCGCCTTCACTGTCAGAATCTGACAATGCTGCCTCCTCGCCCACCATTTGCGTGTGCAGGTCAATTATGAATCTTTTGCCTCCGCGCTCCATTGATAGGGTATTTTGTTTCCAGTCATGCTTTACTTTTGCTTGCACCAACCAATCCCGTCCCAGAATAGCATCATATCCTTTTCTTTTCAATGGAATAACCACAAAATTCAATAAAAATGGTTGTGTACCAATTGTTACCGGTTGCGCTTTCAGAATTCCCAACGGTTTGATTCCATGTTGGTCTGCCGTGAGCAGCTGAAATGCAGGTGGCCACAGCGTCGGCTTTCCCAACCTCTTCCAAGTATCCTCCGGACCCTCCGGACCCTCCGTCAACAATTGTCTCTATCAAAACATTTCCCAAAATCCCTATCTCGACGACTGTCGGATGCCGTCCGAAGGTGAGTGCCAGCAGCATTGGGTCTGTTGTCATTACTTCCCTACTATTCCTTCCTGTGTCCTCCGGTGCTTTCGAAAACGGTGTATGATTCAGAATAGCCGTCCGTAACTGGGGCATTGTGAGAAGGAGGTCACTTATCTTGACCGGTATCTCCGTTTGTAAGATCTGCCGTACAATGCTTTGTTCTGCGAAGTTCTTTGCCAAGGTGCTGGTGATGTCCTTCAACTGAGATGTTTTCGCCGACGATGCCTTTGCAATGTCCGCCTGCACTTCCCCCACTTTTCTCTTTTCCTCCGCTTGCCTCCGTGTAATTGCCAGAACCTCCTCTACATCCGTGCCGACAGTGATCAAGTTTACTCTAGCCTTTGGACACTTGGAATCTTTGTGATCGCCGAGTCCGCACCATCTGCATAATAATTTGGGTGTGTTTGCCGCTGTACAATCTCGCACAAAATGACCCCACAAATTACATGCTCGGCATTGAACGATTGGCCGTCCGTTTGCATCATACTGAATTCGACTTCGGCTCCCATTTTTATTGTTATTGTTCACATTGTTATTATTTTGCCCTCTATTATTATTCCTGTATCCTCCGGATGTAGCACCGGTGGTATTCGTGTTTCCGTTACTACCTGACGGGGAGGCCTCCTATGTGAGAAGCACCTGCGGAGATCCTCTTGTTTTCATGTTAAAGGGGCAGTCTTTTGTCGAGTGTCCCATAATCTGACAGATGTCACAGAATTGGTTTTTCGGACACGATCCTTTAATATGACCGTCGGTCTTACATTCCGTGCACCACAATTCATTACCTTTTGGCTCTTTCTGCATATTTTTAAACTCCATCATTCGAACCATATCCTTCTGTAAGGCACAAACCTTTTTGTTACTACCTTCGTCGTCACTGCTATCATCTCCAGCAGATTCGTCGTCATCAGAGTCAAAGGAGCTGGTTTTCTTCTTCTTTGTCTTTTGCGCACTTTCAAGGTCCAGTGCTCTGTTATAAGCATCGGCATATGATGAGGGTGGCACAATTTTCATTTTCCTCCGCAATTTCGATCGTAGTCCGTCCACGAACCATCTTTTTTGCAACCCGTCCACTGGCTTGCTTTCCATTTTGTTTATTAAGTCTTTCAATCTCCTGGCGTAGACACGGACAGTTTCGTGCTTCCCTTGCTTGGTATTGAAAATTTCCGCTACGATTTTATTATCATCCCGTAAGAGTTTAAATTCCGCCAAGAACTCCTTTTTAATGTTATCCCATGTATCCAGCTTCCGCGAATCCATATCCGAAAACCAATCAATCGCGACACCCCGTAGGGTTGCTGGAAATTGCCTGGCCCATTCGTTGGCATCTGTGATTCCATTTGCCCGCCAGATTGTCTCACATGTCTTACAATGTCGGAGGGGGTCGGCTGTACCATCGCCTTCAAATTTTGGCAGCTTTTCTTTGGGTCCCGCCATAACTATGGAGGTCTGCACTCCTACACCGGTCGGCACTCCCACACTGGCGGTCGACACTCCCACACCGACAGTCTGTACTCCCACACCGACGGACTGGTCTCCCACAGCGACGGTCTGCACTCTCACATTGGAGGTGTCGACAACTGCGAACCTTGGTGAAGGCGAAGGATCCTCCGAAATTGTTTCCCGCAGAAGTCTATCCTGGACGAAAAGGTCACTCCACGCTCGTGCTCTGTTGGCACTGCGAGCCGTGCGAGTGGATGCTCTCCCGTCTGAATTTTCTTCCCTCGGCGAACACAAATTCAAGAACTCCTCCCGTGCTTCTTCCACCAATTCCACCCGCTGCCGAGTCTCCTCCAACAATTCCTCCGCACTTCGATTTCCGTCAGCAATCTTTTGGAATCTCCGTCGGCGTTCGGCTTGCTGTGCCAGAATTAAATTCTCTTGCGCAATACGGATGCCATCTTTTCCCTTCGTTTTATTCCGATCCTTGTTAAGCTGATTTGGCATTAATCTTCATTCCTCCCACCTTGCAGATTCATAAGGCAACGGCGCCAAATGTTTACCGTACTGGTAAAGTAAATGAACACATACAGACAATGAACTCTAACAGCAGAATTATATTCGCAATAGTAGATTAATGATGAATGATCCTTTACAATGATCCCAGACGGGATATAAATACTACTATCGAACCTTCCCGAAGGAGTCCGTCGGCCACAATTATTCTATCCGTTACAAACTATTTACCGCCGGACCGTCGGCTACAGAATACCGAAACATCGCCGGACCGTCGGCTACAGAATACAAAATACCGCCGGAACCATCCAGTCGACTAACAATGGAAACAAGCTAAAACCCAAATAGCAGCTACAGACTTCATTATCATTCATGGCGGCATCAAAAAAACAGTAATGACAATGGAGAATATAGAGATTTAGATTCAGGAAGGTCTAATTTCTTACCTCCACATGCAATGTAAGCACTAGTGTATTCCACGACTACAATGGAGGGTGCATATCACAGCAAAATGATATATGATTTGAAGACCGAGCAAAGAACCAGATGCAACAATGGCGGCACACAACCTAGAAACCCTTCATTTCTCGAAACTTCCAAGATACGAATGCCAACAATAAATAGCACTTAAGGTATACAAGCCATAATAACCCTTTCCATTATTTCATAAGTTTTGAAGTCCGCGGGTTCCTGTATGGGATTTTAATCCCTTTTATTTGTCTTGCTTTGAACTTAATGTGACGGGGTGTTTCCTTGTAATTGAAATGATATCTTATTATTTTTTGCATAAATGTTCCATTGTAAAACAAAAATAATATTAAAGTTATACATTGAAATCATTAATATTATTTTTTGTTGAAAATGCAAAAAAAAATAAGAGTATATGAGCTGTTTGTTTTTGGATTAATGTTTTATTGTAAAGGGCAAAATATTTAAATGATAACGTTATAAATCATTTAATATTTTTCCTTTATATTTTAAGTGCAAAAGATGAGTCATCTTATTCCCTTGTCATGGTCTTTAAGTCTAAAAGCAGTTGGGAACATTGAGAGGAAGAATAGGCTTTCTGGGGTAGTCAGTTAGAAGATATTTTGTAATCAGTTGGACTGTTTGGGGACACATTTTGATGAGTCATAGGCCTTATGATGGATTAGTAAAGTCTTAGGCATCATGGGACTTCATTTAGGAAGTTTCTAAGCCCTATTTTGGAGGCTTGATTTCTGCATTCGACCCAAAGTTGTTTTGGGGGTACTTATTGAGTTTTGTAACTCATTATTGAGAGTTCTGATTTTATGATAGAGTTTTTGAGATTTCTTCTCTAAGTCCTAAGCTTTGTTACAGAGTCTGTAATTCATCAGTTTGGAGACTTAATACAAGTGACAGCAGTGTGATAATGTTTTGTGGAGTTCATTGTTAAGCCTTTTTCCTTTCTGCAAATTTTGTGTGCATCTTTTTGAATGATTTGATGGGTTAACTTGAGAATGTTTCACTATTCCTTGTTTTTCTGTATCATTCCAGCACTTGTTTGTAGAAAAGTAAGTTTATTTGCAGGTTATGGTATGTGTTTAAAGATGAAATTAATTAAAGTGAGGTGTTAATTTGTCCTTCTTTTGTTGTTTCAGTATTGAAACCTTAACATAAATTATTTGTGCAAATCTTTATAGGAAGATGTGCTTTATTTGCATTGCATATAGCTATATAATCCTCTTTGTCAAGTGTTTCTTAAGTCTTCATAATCACTTTTGGTGTATCACCTCCCTTTCTTAGTTTAAGCTTTAGGTTTTAGGTTTACTTTCAGCAGTTTCTTACCTTTTTCCCTGCAAGTTTTCATTAAGTTTTAAAGATTTTCACTGAAAGATCCAATAGGAGCCGGCCTAGAACCCGAAGGTTTCATTTCATTAGCAAGTCTCACATAGTGAAATGACTCCCAGGTTAAGTAAAGATTACTAAACTTTTATCAGTTCAGTATTGGGTGCAAATCCTGAAACTTAACAGGTCTCAAATAGGCTCCTCGTGCATGGTACATGAAGACTGATAATTATTTGATTGATCAAGAGTTTCAGCTAAGTTCTCCTGATTCTAGTCTTTATGTCAAGCATGATAGTGGTGAGATTCTTATTCTTATTATTTATGTTGATGATCTGATCATTATTTGACATTTGTAGTGCAACACATTTGGTTGGGCATGTCAAGCAAAATCCATACCAGATTTTTGATATTACCCTAAACCCTAATCCCATGTAGGATTTTTCCATTATTGTTTTGGTGTAGAGGTTTGGCAGACCTATAACAACATCTTTATTTCCCAGTCAAAAGTATGCCAAAAGTCTGTTGCATAAGTTTTGGATGTATGATTGCAAGCTGCATCTACACCTGTGTATAAAGGGTTGAGACTTTCAGCCAAATGGGATTCCTCAATGGAGGATGGATCAACGTTCGAGAACCTAGTGGGCAGCCTCATCTATTTCACTGCCACTAGACCTGACATCAACTATGCTGTAAGCTATAACTCTCTCTTCATGAAAACTTCAAAAGCTGAAGCATTGTGTTGCCGCAAAGAACGCATTGAGAAATGTGAAGGGAGCTCCTGATTTTGGCATTATGTACAACAGAAGCACAGGTCCTAAGCTTGTTGGCTTTATTGAATTAGCTTGGGCAGGTTGTGTGATGACAATGTGTCTAATTCTGGTATATTTTAATTTTGGGCACAAGTACAGTCACATGGACTAGTAAGAAGCAACAGCCAATACTTTTCTCCTTCATCAAAGTTGAATATCGGGGTACTGTTAAGGTAACTTGTGATGCAGTTTGGCTTCAAAGGATGTTTGTAGACATGCACATATGTCTAGCAGGGTCTACCTTCTTGTTTTGTGCTAATCATAGACTTTCGAAATTTGCTAAAAGTAGTCTTCAATGAGCACACAAAGTATGTTGAGCTCAAGTATTATTTCATCTCGAAGCTTGTCAAAGATGGATCAGTGATGTTGCATTGTGTTCCCACTGTGTACCAGACTGCAGATATACTTACGAAGTCTCTCACTCCAAAAAAGGTTCTCGAGTTTATGGCGCAACTATGTGTAGTTGATAGATTGCCCAGTAAGGGAGGGTATTAGAATACTTTAGATTCTTGCTTTTTTAACCTTGTTGGAGGTTATTAGAATATTTTAGATTCTTGCTTTTTTAACCTTGTTGTATAGAATCTTAGTTTAATGGTCATTTAGGACTTCATTGTTTGTTTTAATCTGTTTTTTTTTCAGCACTGCTTTTCGGTTAAAGCTTTTAATAGCTTTATGGTTTATTCTTATTTGAGAACACCATCCTTGGAAACTCTATATATAGGCTGTATATTGTTAATACAATCAAGTCATTTAGAGTTTCAGACATCAAATTGCTTACATATAAAATCCACTTACAACTTTGTAGGCACCATCCCATCAGAGACACCAATCCCCTTAATTTGTGGGCACCAACCTCTTTCCACAGTTTTGCTATAAATCTGTTTCCGAATCTGATAAAATATCACCCATAAATATGCTTTAATCTCTGCCTTTAAATTGACTCTTACCACTCGTCGCGATTCCTTCATAAAATCTATAAATATACTCCTTAAGTTCTGCTCTTCATATGCTTGGATCTGCTGGTGTATTCATAATATAACTCTTGCTCAACCCACACATTCTATCACTCACAAAATGCTCCCTTTATATCTTTGAAACAGAGACAATTTCATTTAGAGACGTCTCCTTTCACTTTGAGAAACATAACCCTTCATTTCACATGCTAATAAAACCTCTTCATTAATAAATTTGATTGTGTTTGAATGATATATCTTTTTTTCCTCTCACATCCCTTATTTCATTCTTATTAATTCTTCAATGGTCATAGCACTTCAGTGTGTTCTTTACTATTCTTAACCAAATATTCATTTCACTTAATTTATATATATATATCCTTTTATCTCTCCATGTATTCCTCTTATAGTTGCATATATCTCTTTGTATCTGTATATGCTTTTCTTAGAATTCTGCCATAGATGTATGTACCTCTCTCATATCAATTCTCCTTTTTATACAAGGCTTCTAGTGTACATATGATATAATCCTAAGTTATCGGACCCCTGTGTATAGGCGTGGATTCTGATTCTGGTACTGCTCTGGTAGTGATTCCGCCCGGATTCTGGCAGGATTCCTCAGGGGTGGTCAGATTCCTCGTGGGTCTTGCTGTGAGGAACTTGGCCAGAACCTGGTATAATTTAGTGAAACTCACGGCCGTGGGTGCCCAAAAATGGGTCCCACATTCTATTTTTATTTATTTCTAAATCTAAAAAAATCTAAAATCCTAAATTTGACCATAGAGCATTTATTTGGTGTGACATAAGATAGTGGACTACTGTGAGGGTATGGAAAGGAATTCGGATCTAGTGTCTGAGTGTACTATTAGATAAACCACAGTTGCACAACTTGTCCATTGCTCCGTGATGAACAAGAGACAGTTGTTTCATATGACATTGACATAGCAAGTAGCATGGCTGTTGGTTCAAACAAATTGAAGTGAAACCAAATGTTGACCCTGATTCATTATAATGACAATGAAGACGATTTTGGATATTAAATATGAAATATGACTTGTAATTAAATTTTTAATGTATAATGACATTTGAGACATTTGTAAGGTATGAATATGATTTATGAGGTATTTTATTAATAATTTTATTGGCAATTATGCATTTATGAGTATTATGCTTCTAACTTATTATCATATGATTGAAGTTTTGAACCAATGATAAATGAAATGTTACATGTATGAATCTATTAACATACATACATAAATATATACAAATGCTCATATACACAGACACAGACACACACACACACACACACACACACAGGGAATATCTATATATATACCCACAGTACTGGAACCCACCCAATTTCTTTTTGGATGAATCCAGAAATTCAAATCTAAACCCAAATCTCTATCAAAACCAAGATTGACAACTTAGATATAATATTTTAATCTCCACACTATACTTCTTCACAAGTCATACCAATCTTATATCTCAATGTTTTCAAAAAAAGATGCAACTCTTTGGAAAATACAACTGTTTGAATGGGAGTGTTTTTTGAATCAAACTTCTAAATAATTGCTTCTTTTGAACATTTTATTTATCTTCAAATATTTATTGCAGTCTTATACACACGCACAAAAATTTGCTGCTGTATATATGGTTTATCTTATTACTCCACATTCGCACTTCTCTCCATTTTACTATCACCTTTTATATCTATATATCCGTATTACTCTTCACGAAGAGGCATATCATTGAATCCAGGTCACACGGGGACGTGGGTAATGGGATACTTAGGGTATAGGTACGGGTATACCTATTTTTCGAAATGGGGGACAGGGTACTTGGGTATGTCAGTTTTTTTTAATATTGTTCGATATTTTATAGAAAATTTGAAAATATGAGTCGTGACAATTAGTTTTCAAAAAAAGAACAGTGATAAAGTTTGCAGATGTTATGTATTGTTTTCAGTTTCAGAGGTGCAATATTTTGTAATAATAATATATGCTAAATGTTTAGATGCATACCAGAGAAGACAATCTTTAAACATGAACAAGAAGATCATAAAACATGTAACAATGACATATTGCAAAGATGAAACTTTTGACATGAACAGTGATGAGGTTTACTGTTAATTAGTAATATATCAAAGTTTTGAAATGATTGCATATTTAATTAAGCTTGATAAACAACAAGCTGATACACAAACAAAAAACCAAAACCAAATAAAAAATCAGAAATCTTAATCATGGTCTCTAGCTGTGATGCTCTCGACTGAGTATCCAATTAGTACCTGGTACTTGGGTATGTATACTTTGTACTTGGGTACATGTACCAGTACCTACTGTGTATCCTAGGGGTATAGGTATGAGTACTCATGCAACATAGCTTTGAATAGGGTGACAATTTTGAAAAGTCATCACCTTATGTTAACAATTTTTTTATGTTGATTGGCCTTTTAAAAATGCTTTTATTTACTTTAAAATCAATCTGATTTTATATCTTCTTCAATTTGAATAATCTTCATTGCAAAACATAACTTGTTTTATTTCTCATCCATCTTCTATTTATACCATTGCATTGCCTTATGAAGAAAGGTGTTCCATTTATGTAGAAATTCAAGGGAGACATCCTTTGTTAATTAATCCCTGCCTACTCTTTTAAATTGTTATTTTGTTTTTTGCCTGAACATGGTTGCTACCTTTAAAGTTAACAGATGTCCTCGTAATTGGACTTATATTTATAATTTTATAGTAACTTTGGTGATCATACCCAAAATAAAAGGTGCTCAGCCATCTTGCATAAATTAAATGCCATGCCAAGATGAAATTAATATGTTTTCCTTAAATGAGATCTAAAACTGATTTGGATTAGTCTTTGAACTTCAATTAGTTGCCTTATCAATGACAAGACTTCTATCAAAAACTTCGTTCGACATCAATGACAATTTCAACATCACCTCTGACTGTAATGATAGCTTCCAACAGTCTTGAGGAGAAGCTCAGATATTAGCTACTGCTTGTAGTAGTATAATATACAATTAATGTGTATTGTAATCTATAAAATTGCCGTATCAATATAATTTTTCTTATTAAGGTATGGTTTTTCAGGTTTCACCAGAGAATAAGCAGAAGTCTTTGGAGGCAAAATCTAGAGGGGAATATGCATTCAAGAATAAGGATTATCTTATGGCAGTAGATGCATACACACAGGTAATTTTCTTCTTCTACAGCATGAACCCTGATAAATAAAAGAAAGAAATGGGGTGTGAGAAGAGTGCGTATGTATATTTGTAAACCTGCAAAACTCAAACCGCAACCCAAAAACATATGAAGAATGGACATCTAAACTAGGAATTAAGAATGTGTATCACGACATCATTCAAGATCTTATTTATCTGCTTACTAGCTGTAATCTTATAACAATCTTCTGAATATTGCAGAATAGTAATATTATCTGAAGAGTAGATGTAAAGAAATTTATGATTAAAAATAAAGAAGCGTGTATTGAAGAGAAAACTTATTTCTTATAAAGGAGTAATTGAAAATCAACCAGTTGCCTTGCTTAGTGGTAATATAAGACAACTTCAATGACTTCTTTGCTGATTTGCAGAGATGGTCCCAAAGTTGCTGTTGTTTGTGTTTCTTCTATAGTGCACCCTCATTAATTGTAACTAAGTGTTAGAAAAAGACAATTCAGTGTACATGAAGAAATGGTATTCCATCCTGAAGATTTGTCATATGATTATTATGTTGACTGAGGGTGATAAATGTGGCAGTCAAATTTTGTGATACATTAATTGCTGTTTAAGGGTATTTGTAGATGTTGGAAAACATCAAGTGAAAGGAATGCTGTGCTTACAGATATCTTCAAAGGTGTTCTCAAACAAAAATCTTGGTGTGGGTTCTTTTGCAGCAAGGGATTCAACATAGAAACTTCTCTTTGACAATGATTCTAAATTTCTAAGCAGAAATGTTTGAAAGTGTTTATTAAAAGATGAAGGTAAGGGTAATTTTTAATGTCACCACCAAGCAAGACACCATCGTCATGAATGTTAAATCAGGTGTACAAAACTACATTACTCTGGACTGGAACTTATGAGCTCTGTATTAGAATGCATAAGCTTTCAGTACCAGGCCAAATTAGGTTTTTTACAAAGCAATGTATTGCTTGAAATAGAAGATGTTTCACCTCGCAAAATATTGAACTAGATCCATGTAGACTAGCCTTTTATTATCATTAAATATTTTCAAGTTTGACTGCTTGCTGTTGTTTGGAAACAAAGGCAGGTTGATACAATGGATTTGGATGAGCTAGGAAATCAAATAAATAATTACCATGCTACCCTCACTTTTGGCTGATGGAAGGAAATGCTAAAGAAATATTTTTGTTGTTCTGCTTGCAAGGATTCAAATTAGAAGTTCAAGAAACACATTATAGATGCATTTTGTTTCCTTAAGGATGGACTTAGGTAAACTTCGGAGTGAAATAGATAGGTATATTAGTTGTGGAATAGCCAAATTTTTCATATTCCAATTGGCTATAACTAGAACACCTAGGGAAATTATCTTTTTGTATAGATACTTTTTTTAGCTTCTGGTTATTGTGGTTTAAGGAAAATTTGGCTATTGTTTTTGCGCTGTGGCATGATTCAGATCTGCGAGGAGCTTGTGTCAGAAACTTTGAACATCTACTTTTTAGAATTCTAAGAAATACTAGCAACAATAATGGATTTGCTGAGCTCCACGGCTACCAAGATTTGATCTTTTAACACCATTTTTTGCAGGTCTTTTTTGTCTAATTAATGTAAAGAACATTAACAAAGTTATTAATAAATATATAGATAAGTATTTTAAATAATATTTCATATATATTTTTCACCGCTGGTCCCTGCTCTCCACCCTGTTTTGAACTCTATGGAACTATGCATTTCAGTCAGGAATGAAGAAATTTAGGAAATGTGAAGTTTAACAGGAAAAGTGAGTGTTAGAGATATGTAGCCTCAATTGGATTACTTTAACCGATGTTATCAAATGTATAAGTGGCCTATTGGTCTTGAACAGTTGATCTCTAGCCTTTAGAGGGTATTGCTCTGATTATCTGCTATGATTATGTTTATCATAATTAATCTCTACTGTGCATGATTAATAATCAGTGACTTAATAATCACCGATCATATATATAGATATATATTTATGATCGGTAACAGACTTTTAGGCCAAGATTATTAATATTAAAATTTACAATTACAGAAACCATCTCAATAGGACACCTACGATAGGAGATGGGAGAGGTATCCTTGGTATTGTCCTTACACTCTTCCTATGTGAAATAACCTTTTTTGTTCACCATGATTGTTTACTCGTTGATAACCATGTTAAACATTTTAATCCTTCCCTGCTTAACCTGTATCACAATCTTGACTAACATCCTTGTTAGATCTCTCAAGTTGAATGAAAACTTTTTTATCATTACTAAATGTAGGATTGTTTGAGTAAATGAATAATATTTATTATATATTGCGTCAAATCAGTTATATGTATTCTATATTGTTTACCGTACAGGTAAAGGAAATGAACACATACAGACAATGAACACGACAGCAGAATTATATTCGCAATAGTAGATGAATGATGCTTTACAATGATCCCAGACGGGATATAAATACTACCACCGAACCTTCCCGAAGGAGTCCGTTGGCCACAATTATTCTATCCGCTACAAACTATTTACCGACGATGTCGGCTACAACATACAAAAACACCGCCGGACCGTCGGCTAAACACCACCGGACTAAAACACGCCGGACCGCCGGACTGTCAGCTAAACACCGCTGGACTAAAACACCGCCGGACCGCCGGACTGTCAGCTACAGAATACAGAATACCGCTAGAACTATCCAGTCGGCTAACACCATCCCCCCCAAAAAAAATAGTGGTCTCCTAATGACTAACAAAATTAGGAGACAACTTACAGACCACAGAAGGAACTAGAGAGAAGGGGGCGTCCCCGAAGTGTGCTGCTGGCGATGTAACTCATACACTTGCTCTGTTCTGATGCGGAGATCTGTCTGAATCTGAGAATTAACTTCGACGGCCTCCTTTAGAAGAAGTGCAGCGTCCATGGCCTGCGTCCTGGCTAACTGCATCTCGTGCTCAGCCGCATCCTTATCTTGAACCGATGCCTCCGTACCCTGCTTAGCCACGTCCTTCTCCTGCACTACTGCTGCCAAATCTGCTAGTAGTGCTGCCCGCTCTGTGGCCCAAGCTGCCTGCTGGTGGGCCAAGTCGGCGGCTAGCTTCTGTCTAGCCTCAGTCTCTATTGCCAATGATCTCTCTGCTGCAACCCTGTTAGCCTCCGCCTGCTGACGTCCATAGTAAACATCTTTGTACAGTCCCACAATCTCATGTGCCAACTTCATCATAGGGGTGTCACTGGGTCCCAACTCCGGCTCAGTGGGCCAATCTTCCAACATCTCAGCTATCTCCGTTGCCGGCCAGCCCCTGTCTATAAAGCAAGTCTGAAATCGCCGAGGACAAATCCCACGGATATATGCTCTGATCAAGTGCCACTCCCGCCGCCGAGTCAGGGCCTGAATTGCCACATCGTGGCCCTTCTTCAATCTAGACTTCATAGTCCTGATGTAATCCCGGCACCAGTCTTCATCTAACCCATAGTCCTCCTTGGCGAAGGCCTCCAATGACCATTCCGCATCACTGTTTTCCTCCTCATTAGCGGGAGCCATGCCCACATTCGGTGCCGCCTTCTCGGCTGTTGGCGCAACCATGGCATGTGGCATTCCCTCCTTCTGAAGCTGAGGCTCTGGTACCACTGGCCATGTTCCTGAATGCCTAGGAGACTGAATGGACGGACCCCGCTTGGTAGGAGTGAGTTGGAACTGCTGCCTCAGAAACTCACTAGCTCTATCCATCACCTCCGGTTGGTCGACCTGCACAAGTTCCATGTTCATCTCCGGTACTGGCTGGGCTAACTCGACCTCTGCTAAAAAAGATGATGAAACGGTGACCATAGCATCACAATCAATGACCTCCAACCAAACCTGCGGCTCGGATTGTGGCGGTGGCAGCTGTGCTCTCGGTGTAACTGCGACGGTGACATCTGCTGGTGTAGCTGGAATTACCTCTGCTATAGCCGTCGGTAATGACTCGGCAACTATCCGGGGGACGGCATCCGTCACTATCTGTGGAACCACCTCCGTCATTGCCCGTGGGACATCTGCCTCCGCTGGAGGAGTCATAAGAACCAGGGCATGGCGCTGACCAAAGGCCGGAATGACTGTCGAAGAGATAGTCAAATGCGCTGAAGTTGACAGCTGAGGCAGGGAAAAAAATGTGGGCCCACCACCTGCTGTCTCACCGTCAACTTCAGCCGATGTACTCTCCTCTTCTACGGATTCAGCCCCGTCACTCATCGAAGTGCCCTCCCGTCCGCTATCTGTCTCTCCGGAAGGGACCAATTCGCGGAGTACTTTCTTGTGACCTGCTACTGGCCCTCCTGTATCTAAGTGTCGCCAGTAGAATATGGAAGGCTCCTCGTTTGCCAACTTGCCCCTTGGAGGAGCCTCAAAGCCATCCATTGGAATCTAGCTAGCTGCAGTCTCTAGAAACAACCCAATGGCATGGTGTGGCATGAAAAATGTTTCGTGCTAAAGCGTCATGAATTCCTCCATCCTGTCGGCAAGTACTGAGGCCCAATCATATACCACTCCTTGCATGATACCATTCATGAACACAATCTGCGGCAATGCGATATCTGAGGCTCAGGTGGCACCTATCAACCTGCTCTTGATGACGTCCATAATACAACGCCAATGACCCTCTCGAATAAAGTCTCTGCGAAGCCCTCTGCACTTTGTCCCCTGAACTACTGTCTCCCTCTCTACGGGTGTGAGATCTCTGCACACTAGAGCTATCCAATGCCCCTTCCGTTCTTGTGACAGTTTATGATTCTTGATTTCCACTTTCTTCCTGTCGGGGCTAGGGATGCCAAAAACTCTAGTGAAATCCCTCGGTTTGAAAGATACTGACATCTGCTATTCCTTGTACAGGAAAGTACTTGTTTTGCTCCGGGTGTTATATGTTTTTTCATAGTGCGCAATACTGATTCAAACAACCGGATGAAAAAAGTGGGAAGCTGAATAGCCCAATGTACCTATGCCCGTCGCAAAATCTGTTTAATTTGGTCTGCCTCAGAGGTCTCCTGCCACCACTTCCGGCATTCGCTTCCACTAAGACTCTCAAACTGTACAGTGAGATAGGTGAGTTCCTCCTTGGTTTTCTGTTTCTTGCTACTGGAACCGGAAAGGCCTGCAACCGGAATTCCCGATGCCAAAATTCTTGAATTCTTTTCCATGCTAGCTGTCAACTGACTCTTCCACTGCTTCCGCTTGCCTGCGGATTCCATATGAAGGTGGCCTCTTATTTTCTATTTCTTATATATTTCTGCTTACCCTGCAGCTACCCAATGAAATTTTGCGGAAGGTTACCTGTCCAATATCCACAGGCCGAGAAGAAGAGAAATAATACAACAGTGTATTTAGAGTATCCGGCAAGGAATCCCGTCTGGAGGAGAATGTGGGTTTCACAATTTTATTGCTGTTGTGGTGAGCGCACCAAATCTCCGTGCGTTGTCACAAAACCGCTCGCACGAGAAACAACCATACCTTGCAATCTTGATGCCGCTATCGCTGACTCGTATTAGCAGGAGCCCATGAGCAGAACGATATTGAATCAATGGCTTGCCTTCTGTGGAACAGCTACGGCAAGTATCTCATCACAAGCAGGCGGTCACAGCCATGGCCATCACGTCCACAAGCCTCGCCTTAGGATCTGTAGATCACTCTGTCAGACTCTACTCTAACTCTTAACTCTTGCGAAATTTTCACACCCGTAAAGACTGATTTCAATGTGCGATTCCTGCCTTAGATATATATGTCATTGTCGTCAAGTCCTACTGCCGCCCGCGGAGTCTTGTTCTGGCCGTGGAACTTTGTCTGCCCGCGGAGTCCTTTTCTGGGCGCAGGATTATCTCAGTCGGCGAAGTCTTTTTTTCTGCCCGCGGGAACTTTTGCCGTTAGCCTTTCTTTGCCGGAGTAAGGTTATCCGACGGGGCTTTACCCTCCACGGGAGTTTCTTGCCCGCGGACCCGCGGGACTTTAAGTGCTCGCGGACAGGTAGTTGCCCGTGGGACTTTCAGTTCGCGGGCCTTCCTGTCCGCGGGGCTCGCGGGACTTTTAGTCCTCTAATTTTATTTTATTTTATTTTTTCAAATTTTTTTTTTTGTTTCTGTTTTTTTTTTTTTTTTTAATTTTGAAAATCGAATACATCAATCAACAGCGGTACCTCTGTATGACGTCGCCGCCAGGGAACGCTGTACTGACGACGATGGCGGATTCAATGACGGCGAGAATTGCCTTGCACGATATGGTTTCAACTTGGATCCGTTAACTGACTGTGTCACCTCCTGTCCGTCCAAGGTTGTCAGTTTGATTGCTCCAGTGTCGCCAATTTCTCGGATCTGATATGGTCGAACCCATCGCACTTTGAATTTGCCCGGCTTGATTTCATTACGGTCGTCATACTTCAGTACTAACTGTCCTGGCTGAAATCCGCTACATTTCAGATGCTTATCATGCCAGAGTTTGCATCTGTTCTGCGCCACTTCTGTTGCCCATCGTGCCAACAACCGTTTCTCCTCTAGTTTATTCAAATTATTCAATCGCTCTTGTAGGCTTTCGTCATCATCCAGTTTGTTTTCCAATGCTATTCGGAGACTTGGAATCATGAATTCTGTGGGGACCACTGCTTCCTGTCCAAACATTAACTGGAATGGTGTGTGCCCGGTCGTCACTTTGTATGCCGTACGGTACGCCCAGAGGGCAGCAGGTAAGTTCTCTTCCCAATCCGCACCTTCCACCACGCAGGATTTGTAGATGATGGATACCAAAATTTTATTGGTGGCCTCTGCCTGCCCGTTTGCTCTTGGATAGTACGGACTCGACAGTGAATGATAAATCTTGAACTGAGTGGTGAGCAGTCGAATAATATGATTAACAAAATGACCTCCCTTATCACTTGTTAATTGTAATGGGATTCCATACCTTGTGATGATCGATTCATAAATAAATTTCGCGGTACTGACAGCCGAGTTATCTGGTAGCGCGTGGGCCTCCACCCACTTGGTCAAGTACTCTGTTGCAACAATGATGTAGCGACACCTTCGAGTCTTGCTCACCCTCAGTGGTCCAATAAAATCAAGTCCCCATCGCTCAAAAAGTTCCTGCGCATGAGAGGGTTGAACTGGCATGAAATCTCTCTTCAGCGGCTTCCCAGCCCGTTGGCAAGTGTCACATCCGACGACCCATTCCCGTGCATCATTGTACACCATCGGCCACCAGAGTCCTGCGAGCAATATCTTCCGTGCAGTGGTGTCAGGCCCCATGTGTCCTCCTGCGGGACCCTCATGTGCTTCTTTTAACACTTGCGGTATCTCTTCTTCCAACACACACCGTCGAAGAACATGATCCGGCCCCATTTTGTAGAGCAACCCATTGATTAATTGAAATGTACGACTCCTGATTATCAACTTGCGCCTATCATTTGGTGACATCCCCATGGGAAACTGTCCTGTTGAGAGGTATTCACCAATATTCCTGTACCATTCCGGCAGTACCCCAATTTGAAACAGCTGTGCGTTAGGGAAGTCGTCATTCACACCATCCGCTGGTTCCCCTGTTTTGATCCGTGATAGGTGGTCGGCATTGACGTGTTTCTTTCTTGGTCGGACAATGATTTTGAAAGTAAATTCCTGCAACAATAGCAACCATCGGCTGATCCTCCCTTGGATGACGGGTTTGTTAATCATGTACAACAGGGCCTGGTGATCAACATAAAACACAAACGGTGTAGCAAGCAAATAATGATGGAATTTTTGCACAGCATAAACCATTCCCAAAGCTTCTCTTTCAGTCGTGCTGTAGTTCTGCTCGGCCTTTGATAGCAATCGGCTGGCAAAGTATATTGGATGATCCAATCCGTGATTACCAGTCTGTGCCAGGGTTGCGCCGATCGCATAATTGGAGGCATCCACATGAACATGAAATTCTTTATTCCAATCCGGATACGCCAGAATGGGTGCCGTAGCCAGTCGTACCTTTAGCCCTTCAAATGCCTCATCCTGGTCTTTCTCCCATCTAAATGCTTCTTCCTTGCACGTTAGCTTATCTAACGGTTGGGACACCTTGGCAAAATTTTTAATAAATCTCCGATAATAACCTATATGCCCGAGAAAAGATTTTACTTCCATGACATTAGTAGATGGCTGCATTTCCAGAATGACCCTCACCTTGTCGGGATCTGTCTTTAATCCTTCCTTACAGACAATGTGTCCGAGCAGTCTGCCGTGTGGAACCATGAATCGGCACTTCTTGGGGTTCAATGCTAGCCGGGCCCTGCGACATCTCTCCATACACTCACCAAGTGTTGCGAGGTGTCCGTCCTCTGTGCTAAATATTGACCAATCATCCAAGAAGGCCTTGAAATTTCCCACAGACATCTTGTCGAAGATATGCAGTATAATCTGTTGGAATGTGGCTGGTGCATTACACAACCCAAAAGGCATCCGATTGTACGCGTAGACCCCATCTTCAACAACAAACGTTGTCTTCAACTTATCCTCCTCCGCTATAGAAATCTGATTATATCCAGAGAACCCGTCCGTAAAAGAGTAGATTTCATGTCCCGTGACCTCCTCCAGAATGCTATCTGTGAATGGAATCGGAAAAGGATCTTTGATTGTTACTGCATTCAGGCATCTGAAATCAACGCATATCCGGATCTGAACAGTATCCTTCTTCAAGGAAATGACTATTGGTGACACCCATTCGCTGGTCTGTACCTTGAAGATAATGTCGGCTTCCAGCATCCGGTTGATTTCCTCCGTAACCCATGTGGCATAGTTCTTATTCATCCTGTAGGATCGCTTCCGTACAGGTACAGCTCCGTCTACCAGCGGGATGTGGTGCACACACAATTCCGGCGGTACTCCCTTGAGGTCCTTGTATGTCCATGCAAACACAACCTTGTAGTCCATAAATATCTTGAATGCCGTAGCCTTGAGTACTGGATCCCAATTATCTCCGACTAGTATGTTCTTCGGCTCTGCCTCGTCCCCCAAATTCATTGTTTGCAGTGGAGCTTCGTTGTACTTGATTGTCTGTCCTTTACTGAATGCATGGGCGCGTGTAACATCCAACGGTGCCTCCCCCTCCTTTACTTCAGTAAACTCCTTTGGATATTCTTTCTCAATTGACAGAACATTACAGTTGTGAAATAATTCATAGTCCCCCATTTGCCAGTGATAGAGACCGTTGACGGAATCCAAGTCGTCATCCGTTGTTGCTCCGTCCAATCGGAGGACACCCTCCCGATCCGGTTCCATCCGTCATCTACCTTCATCCTCCTCTCCCTCAGAATCTGACGACAGAGCCTCTTCCCCTACCATTTGGGTATGCAGATCAATGACGAATCGGCGGCCTTTACTTTCTAGGGATAAAGTGTTCTTCCAGTCGTGTCGAGCTCTTGCTTCGATAAGCCACCCGCGGCCCAGGATGGCATCATAGCCTTTCTTTTTCAATGGAATCACTACGAAATCCATGAGGAACGGCTGGGTGCCAATGGTTATCGGCTGTGCCATGAGGATACCCAGTGGTTTAATTCCATGTTGATTGGCGGTCAGTAGCTGAAACCTTGGAGGCCACAATGTCGACTGTCCAAGTTTCCTCCAAGTTTCTTCTAGCAATACATTTACGCCGAACCCTCCGTCCACTATGGTGTCTGTGAGAACATGTCCAAGTATCCCCATCTCGACAACTGCAGGGTGCCGTCCGGCTGTCAGCGCCAACAACATCTGATCTTCTCCTCCCGTAACAATTTCCTTTTCTTTTCGTCGACTCGGTTCTCCTGGTAACTTTCCCTTCTCTAGGCTTGATTCCCCTGCCATATTTGAAAGAGCAGAATGAAGTTGGGGCATGGTGAAAAGAAAATCACTTACCTTTACTTGCACCTCCGTTTGCAAAATTTGTCGTACTATGTTTTGTTCTGCGAAATTTCTTGCTGAAGTGGCGGCGATGTCCGGAGGAGTTATTGCTTGAGATACTTTTCCAACCTCCGCCCGTGCTGCCGCAAATTTCTTCTTTTCTTCGGCGGGATCCGAGTATTCTTTTGCTTGTTGTTGCGTAATTGCCAGAACTTCTTCCTCATCGGCTCCAACAGTGATCAAGTTCACTTCGGATTTCGGACATTTTGAGTCATCGTGATCGCCGGGTCCGCACCATCGGCACAATAGTTGAGGTGTATTTGCTGTTGGACATTCCCGTGCAAAATGTTCCCATAAGTTACATGCTCTGCACTGAATAATTGGTCGTCCGTTTGCATCATACTGAATCCGGCTTCTGCTTGTATTGGTATTATTA